>WEKW01019192.1:1080-75698 GCA_013389905.1 Sula dactylatra
AAGCATCCTTAAGGAGGGCTATAAAGCCATTGAGCACTAAGCTGCTGTAACTTAATATATATTGAGAATTATTATTTTCCACATTTTTCCTGAGTTTCCTGTAGAAAACAATTGCTTTTATAAATTTTACTTGTTTAATTTTCTTTTTTTTTTAAAATGCACAGTAATACAATCCAAAAATAGATGTTGCTGGATTCATTTTCATGCCTCCTGTTTTCCATACATTTAGAAATTTGTCATGTATATATTGTCACACACACCACACACNNCACACACCACACACAGAGAGCAAGCAGGTACACCTCACGGGCCAAAGGCAGTTTATTTAAAATTCCATAAAGTTTTCTGCCTTTTCTGTGACAAATCATTCAGAACGGTCTTCATTAAAAAGCTGCCTCTTCATGAGAAAGCTTAAAGTAAGTCCTGTACATAGTTTCCCTAAAACTTATGTCTCGTCTTTTAAACTTTAAACTCCAGGGTCCCAGCATTCATTAGCCTCACAGGGGAAAAGGAGGTGCCCTTCCTTAAACTAAAACTATTAGGATGCAGCATTGTAAATGTCAGACCATCAAAAACATGATTTGTTCCCTGCTAAGCCTTTAACTGATCTTGATTAAAATAATAACTGTTTCTGAAGCCTGATGTACCTTAAATACTCCAAGAAGAGTTAAGATAAGTGGGCTCAGAAAATTGTCCTATGTTGTGCTTATGAGAGTCCTGCTTTAGTTGTTTCAAGTTTTTAATGCCAGCAACCACTCATACACAGAATATTAGAATATTGATTTGAAAAACAGAAATAGATGTTCACATTAGCTGTTTTTCTACAAGGCTTATAAATATGTCAGCAGGTATGCCTGGGTCTCACTTTAGCTTCTGATAATTCATTTGTCTTGTTGTGCTATTATTTATGTCTATTTGATTGCCAAAATCAAGAGGATGCCCAAGTTAGGTTATGTTTTATTTTTATTTTATTAACTCCAGCCTTGGTCCCTTAGTCCCTTTTTCTTGCTTAGTGCCATTTTACAGACATTTCATTTATGAGTACTATCAGCAGTTATGAAAGAGCAATAAAAATGATTGAGGGTCTGGAAGGGACTGATTTATGAGGAAAAGGAGAAGAGCTAAATATGGAGTGCCTGTCTAAATAATGATTCATGAATGACGTGCTAAATATCTGTAAGTGTTTTAAAAGGGTAAATGAGAGAAGAATCAGGTAGGGTGGTTCAAAGAGAAGTCATCAGGAGTGACTGAATGGAAGTAAGTGAAGGAAGGATTTAGGCATATTTTTCTTTATGGCCATATTTTTCTTACAGTAAAAATGCATGCAATAAGAAACAATCTCCTGGGGTGCTTAAAGCAGTGCTGCAACTTGACTGGATCAAACACACCATCAAGATGCTTTAAGAAACCACTCTTCTTTGAATCAGTAATAGCTATACGAGTGTCTTTTCTACACATATCTCAAAGTGCTCTGCAGCCAGTACTTAACACTTTATGACACCTTTTGTTTCAGGTGAGGAAAGAGTGTTAGTGAGCAAAATCAGTCTAGACACAGATGTTTACAAACTTTGACATAAATCTCTCACTACTTTCATCTTAAATGGTTTAGTTTGAATCACAATATTGAGAAGAAATAAATGTTTTCCCTACCAGCCTAGTTACAGTGCTCAGAAAATATCAGTCTCTGGTTCTGTCCTTTCCTTTATTTATAGATATCTGACACTATGTCCATTATCTCCTAGAGGAAGGCCCAGTCACCCATGCATAGAGCTAACAGCTATGAAGTTTTTGAGGAGCATTATTCCTATTTTCAGCTAGTTAAGCTATCCTGCTTCCTAGAAAGTTCTTCTGCATGAACTGCAGAAAGGCACTGAGAGTGACTGTGTAGCATGACAACCCTAGCAGTCCTGTGGAAGTTGGGACAATATGTATCAAATTTCCCTAAGCAGAGGAGGTAACTTTAAAGGTAACTTTAAAAACCTGGCAAGTATTCTGATACTGGTCATTCTGGTCAAATCACATGCATATTCTGAGATTGTGTGAAAGGAGCCTAGAGAACTAAAATGTGTCATTCCTCCCCAAGAGCAGTTTATTTTCTTTTTTACACATAATATTGTGTTCACTTTGTTCTGCAATTTTTTTTAGGTTTCTCAGTTCAGCTTCCAAAACAAAAAAAAATCTGACTGACAGCTGCCAGTCATATGCAAAAACGCTGCCATTCCCTTGTAAATCCCAAACATCCTTCCACCTGCAAAGCTGGATGACCTAGAAACATTCCCAGCACTAAGATTAGTGAGAAAACCAACCACCAAATACCTCACAAGAATACCAGTGAGACAAGCAGAAGAGGGGAACTTTGAATCCTGGGAAGTTGCTCTCCTCTTTTTAGAAGATCCCGCATGCTCTTGTTTTTGCATTGTGGAATTAGAAAGAGAAAGAGTAGTGACTGTGTTTCCCCTACTCTTGACATTTTATAACTTTATTTCCTATTAGAACATCCTGCTGGCTTGGTAATGTTCAAAAAATGTAGTTCTGTTTTGGCCCTTCATAAAATGCACTTCTTGGGAGGTGAGGAAATAGTATAGGATGTTGTATCTGTAAGAGGACATGGAACGGAATTGCAGAATCACAGAGTGGCTTAGTTTGAAAGGGATCTCTGGAGGTCATCTGGTCCAACCCCTCTGCTCAAGCAGGGCCACCTACAGCCAGTTGCCCAGGACCATGTCTAGACAGCTTTAGAATGCCTCCAGGGATGGAGACTCCACAACCTCTCTGGGCAACCTGTGCCAGTGCTCGGTCACCCTTACACTGAAAAAGTATTTCCTGATGTTCAGAGGGAACCTCCTGTGTTTCAGTTTGTGCCCACTGCCTCTGGTCCTGTTTCTGGACACCACTGAAAAGACCCTGGCTCTGTCCTCTTTGCACCCTTCCTTCAGGTATTTCTATACATTGATAAGATCCCCCTAAGCCTTCTCTTCTTGAGGCTGACCAGTCCCAGCTCTCTCAGTCTCTCCTCATATGACAGATGCTCCAGACCCTTAATCATCTTTGCGGCCTTTCACTCAACTTTCTCCAGTATATCCATGTTTGCCTTGTACAGGGGGGCCAAGAACTGGACCCAGCACTCCAGGTGTGGCCTCACCAGTGCTGACCAGAAGGGAAGGATCACCTCCCTCAATCTGCTATCTCTTCCTAATGCAGC
This sequence comes from Sula dactylatra, assembly GCA_013389905.1. Lineage (NCBI taxonomy): Eukaryota > Metazoa > Chordata > Aves > Suliformes > Sulidae > Sula > Sula dactylatra. The sequence continues at coordinate 4,283 of WEKW01019192.1, forward strand.
TGAAGATACCATTAGCTTCCTTTGCTGTAAGGGTGTACTGCTGGGTCATATTCAACTTGATGTTCACCATGATCCCCAGGTCCTCTTCTGCAAAGACGCCTTCCAGATGGTCATCTTCCAGCATATATACTGGTCCCTGGAGTTATCATTCCCCAGGTGCAGGACTTCACACTTAGTTTGTTGAACCATGACAAGGTCAGGGTAATGATGATCAATTTTTAAAGGAAAGATATATTTTTTCCTATCATTCCGTTTTACAGAAATCCTCATCTCAGTTTGCACTTTAAGTTTCGTCCTGCACCATAAACAAGGAAGTTCTCTTTTCACAATTGGCCTGCTAACATATATTCATTCAAATCTTGACATGGATCCTGCCAATTTGGACTGAACAAGACCCAGTCAGGATCTGTGGGCTAGCCAGGAATCAATGTTTGGTGTGATTTTTAGTTTCTTCAGGGAATGTTGATATCTGAAGGTCTTTTGATGCTTAGCATGTAAGGGCTATCAACTTTCTCTGTGGCTGCTAATTTCATGTCTTCAGAAAAGATTCTCCATTAGCTTTCATATTTTTCTTCTTTTACATCATACTTCTTGCAAGAACCAGAGGAATTATTACCATAATAAATTATCTCTAACAGTATCAATGAAACCACTTGAGGAAAAGAATGGGTTTTTTATCATACAATCCTGAATCCTAAAAGCTATTTTGGACTTGCACTTGTTTATGTATCAGTGTTAATTACAGAACCAAGTAATATATTAATATTTTATTTCTAGAGGTTTTACCATGTATCATCTATGTTCATAGATAAGTATGACTAATGCAATGTACATCAAAAAGAAATCTATCCTGAGGTACTATGCATGAGTCACAGAAGCCACAGTATTATATTTAGAATAATAATCAGACAAGAAATAAGAGACTCCTAAAATTTAATGAGGTCATTTAGTTAAAAAGTGTATTCACAGTTTGTGTCAAGCTACAGGCCAGTATTATATGTGCTTGTTTCTTTTTCTTTTTTTCTTTTAAATTCTTTCAAACAACCATGTGCAATGGAGCTATAAATTACCATAACATTAGTCCATCACCTTAATGAGGTAATATGAGGTGTCTGCAGTTTTGTTTCATAATCATATTGCCTGCATATTATAAGAATCATTGTGGTGAAAATAAACATCTTTAATATAGACTGCCTTACAGGTGAATAATCCTTATTGTATCACTGTAGGTGATAGAGGGAATCTAAAAAAAAAATATGTTTCAAAGATGGTCATGCCCAGATACTCAAATACAAACAGGTAGGAGATTTACCTGTTGAAAAGGTCTGGAGTAAGCAAAAGTGCATTGCTTCTTCCTTCTGCTTGGAAGAGAAGTAATGATGGATTAAACACCACAGGAACTGCTGTCATGGATTCGTCTCAAATGACAGTCTTGTCTAGTTTCTGAGCTACTCCTGGAAAAAGGAATACAGGTTCTAGTAATATAAGTAAAAGAGCAGGTTACAAATATAATTCCTGTTCTTTGAGGGTTTAGGGTGCATTTTTTTTCCTTTTCCTTCTGGAGTAGTATAGCTTCTGAAGAAAGGGTGTTTTGAATTAGTTGCTTCTTTAGTCCCCTATATACATCTGAAAAAATACCTCTTTTTTTTTCTTTTTTCTTTTTTTCTTTTTATTTTTCTTCCCCGTCCCCCAAGGTATAAGAGAAAAGTGGTGGACTGCCAAGAAATTAATATGATTTTTTACTATAAGCTGCAGTGACATGTTTTTTCAGCTTGGTTTGTACCTATCTCTAATGTGCAGGAAAAGCAAATACTGCAAAATCCTGGTATTTTGAACTATTAGTGAAATTTTATACGGAAAGGAGATCTAGGTTTACTCAAGAACATGCTTGCTGAACCACAAATAATGCACTATAGAAGAAAAGGCTTTCTAAATGTTAATGTCATCATTGTTATACATTCCATAAACTCGAGGACTGTCAGGCTACAGGGCACCATGTAGGATTATTCAAGAGATAGTCTCTTGCCATAGGAAGATAGAGATATTTCAGCACAGGATTTGAAATGATCATGCAGAATCTTTTTTCACTTGTCTGTGTGTGTTTGCTTTTTGGTTTTCTGAGATCTCTTTCATCTGTTAATAGCTTAACCATACACACAGGGCAACATAAATTAATTATCCTGATATTTCAGATGCAAATTATATTCTTTACTGCTTCGATCCTGGAGCTAGATGCTAGTCCTGAGTTAGTTGGCATTGTTGGCTATTATCTAACACTGCAGAATTGGACAAATTGCTTTAAAAACAAACAAGCAAGCTAAGCAAATCAAACAACCCACAGGAAAAATGAGGAAGAGGTTTTTTCTAGAAAGGTGTTCTATTTAGGTCATTAATTACCTCCTAAAATAAATCTTAAGAAGTCACCTTCATGATGTGGGTTTGCTATCCTTGACATTGGACATGCAAAACCAAGAGGTTAATTTGAAGATTTTTGTTTAGGATGCTCTGCACTTAGCACAGTATACAAGATACACAGAATCTGATTTTATCATGTAGGAGAAAATGAAATGCATTAGCATTAAGCAAAGTACTTTGTTGATACTTATTGAAGAAGAGGACTTCGGACTGATGCCAGCATGTTTGATAATTAATTGTGGTGGTCGAAAACCATGATGCTGTCAAAGACTCTCAGCTTCTGTGTAATGCTGGTGTGTTTTTATCCCCCACAGAGATAACAACTGGGTTGCTAGGAAACTTACTTGAGTTTAACAAAGAGTAATGTAGGCATCTCATCTATGGAAATGATGCATGCGCCAAAAGCTGTGTTACTTAAGGAGCTACTTACCCTAAAACGCCTTCATTTTTGGTGTACAATGGGTGGACAGGTGCACCTGTCTCTTCACAGAAGTATTTTAATGTATTCTGATTTGTTAGAGTGTATAAATGTACCTTAATATAACTCCAAAGTGCAGACTTCCCTCAGATTTGATGAGACCACTTTATCACCAGAAAAACACAAGTATTCAAATTGTATCAGTGAAAAAACAAAGTCACCCTACCTGTCTTGCCTGAGTCTGTCTCTAACAAAATAATTCTGCAAATCTAACACCACATAAGCAGAAACGGGGAGGGTGAGAGAGTTACCCTTTGGTTTTGTCCTTTAAGAGAGCCTTAGTTTTGATTCTCTCTGCCTTGGCCCTGAAGACTAGGCTGTCTTTGTGTGTTGTTTGGTGCTGTCCCTTCACCTATGCAGTCTTTCCTCTACAGCTAAAGAAGAGGCAGCTTCAAAAATGTTCTGCCTTCCCCACTCTGAAATACAGTAACCCCCAAGATCATTCAAACAACTCCAGGGGCAGGAGCCTCACCTAGATGATGGGGTCTCTTAGATGCTGCCCCCACGTCAGCACCACCCTTACACAGGGTTTAGAAAAGGTTTCTATTCAAGGATGAACTTATATGAAGACACTGATATACCTCTCATACTCTCGGCTCATTTCCCACCAGGCCACAGCTTTACTCTGATTCATTCCTGTTACCCACAGCTTTAGGCAGACATAGTCAAGGTGATAACCTGACTTTGTAAATTTATTGTAAAAAAATCTATAGAAACATTCTGTGTCTTGGTTGAATGCTATTGGTTTTATCCTTTTTAAATTGTATTAAAATTTTCTGTGAGCTTTCTCTTCTCAGTGTAACCATGGCAGCATAATTACCTCACCTGCTATTTCCTTCTTTCCCTGTTATCGATATTTTTTCTAGGGGGTCATAAGTGTATACAAAAATAAACCCCCACTTTAAAATAACATTAGGATGCTTTGTTGACATTTCTGTCCTTCCAGTTTTATGATCACTGAGAGTTGATTTGCTTTTGGCAATGGGAGTATGACAGCTATCACTTGCACTGTGCAGGCCACTTTAGCATTGTTGAGATCATAGAAATAGTATAAAAAACCTGATGTCTGATGCTCCTCAGTAGAACAATTTATTTCTATTTTGTGCTGTCAAAATAATAATGATATAAGTTTAAAATAACAAGTCAAAGAGAAAATTAAAACAGACCTTATGGGCTTCAGCCTATTTACCAGATTCCTCACAGTCAGCATCTGAAATCATAAACATTCAGGACATTGAATATAGGTTCCAAGTGTGCTGCTGAATATAATTTTTTAGTTTTAAGTATCATTTCAAAGGGAAAATTATTTCTTTAAACTTCAGTCAAAAGTACTCACTTTACTTATCAAACTGATTTTCCTAGAGACTTTGGAAATGTCTCTGTGTAACTTGAATCACAAGCTTCTTTCAATTTTTTTGGGTGTGTGCTGGCATATGTTTTGGTCAGGAATAGCTTCTTATAGAAGAAATAGTTATATAGCCAACAAGATTAATATGAAACAGAGTGGTAGGGGAGAATTAAAATTATGAAAGTAATGAGAACAGCTCTTTTACTGTTATGAAAGCAATTGCAGAACTGAGATTTGATTAAGAAAATGAATGTAGCTATCCTGATTATAAGAGAAGAATCTGAAAAGATGAGAGAGGGGAGACTTGTGAAATATTGGGACATTAAATCTGGTCAAATCAGAAAGGTCCTCTGAAACAAAAGCGGTTTATATCACACCACCTGTCTGTATATAATGTAGGCTATGCTATTATTCAGATTTTATGGTGTGGGAATGTAACTGTTCTAAATGTAAAAGCAATAATCAATATTGTAAATGAGATTATTGTTCACTGATTATCATAAAAATGAATTTGTGAATTTGTCCAATTCTGCATGACTGGGTTTTAAAGAAGGAGAAAAAAATCAAGGGATTCTTGTTTTGAAGAGATCTGAACTAAGAAATATTGGTCCTTCATGAGACTGAACAAATTTCTGATGAACTCAAAAAGCCCAGAAAATTGGTTTCTTCGGATTCTTCAAGATCAAATATGCCACTGACTGAAATTTTGTCTAGTGATGAGCAGAAAATTGATGACTCTGATGTTCCTGCAGAGACATTTTTATTTCGTCGTCTTCATTGAAACATAGTCACTATGTTAACTGATGTTTCTTCTCTAAAGCTTTCAGCAACATTTTAACATCTGCTATATCCAGGAGTAGTTTTTATTCATTTCCGGCATCCAAAACACTGCAGAGATCAATCTGTGCTGTATGACATAAAAACAACTGAAAGACAAAAGCTTTAACTTAATGACAAAGTTAAAGTTTCCTTTTATATTAATAAAATTGCATCCAACTGAACAAAATCAGCATTAAAAATAGTGAATGGAAGGCTTACATGCACAGATTTGCTGACATATTTGGCAAGCAGAAAAAAAAATAGGTAGTGATAAAGGAAGAACTAAGGCTTAGGTCTTCTGAAGGTTGTTGCCATCTGAAACACATATTGAGCAACAGAAGTACAAACTGTGACTTAAAAAACCCAAAAACTATCCAGATTCATCTGACCACAAAGCCATCATCAGACACATCACTGACTTAAGAATTCTTCAGTGCCTAGTGACCCTGCACGTGTCCAGAACTGCTGTCAACTGAGGATCCTGTTTCCCACCTAAAATTTAAGATTTGTATGCCTGTATTCTCTAAGGGCCTAATCTCTGACTTAATATAAACTGAATTTTTGTGGAAGTCTAAAGGCTAGATTTCCTGTACAGGGGTCAGGTTGTCTGGATTCAGTTCTTTCCTTCCCATACTAGGATTCAAAAAAAAAAAGAAGTCTCCCAACTCCTAGAAAGATTTCTTAGTCAACAAATTATGCAGAAATACTTCAGAGTAAAAAAATCTCTCCACCATTTTGAAGCAGAGACTCTGCAGTGAAGAACTCAAGAGAGGGAGTGTATGGAGGAGGGAGCATGAGTCTACAGCCTTGTGATCGGCACATTCTTTTTATGAGAAAAATATACTACTTCTTTCTGTTTGTGCATTTTGTGTTTCAAAGTCATTGGCTAAAGTATTGAATAACATCTCTTAGAGAACAAATACAAACCCTGACCTCTCACCTCTTGATGAGCATCTTATTACTGTACTTCTTAAATCCATGTGGATCCGAATTCTTCCCTGCAGTGATACAATTTCAGAAAGAAGTATCTCTAGCCTGAATAGCAATAGCATAACCTGGTGCTTTTTCTCAAAATGCAAATTTTAGGTTGGACTTCTCATTATTGCACTTTTACGTTCAAGATCTGACAGAAGGGATTGGATACCAAATAGAAAGAAATAACTTAACAGGAGTGAATATAAAATTGATAGAAGGCATTTTTGATATAAGGCTTTTTTTATATGGCCTAACATATCTTGTTAGCTTGTTCATTGTGTGAGATTTTTAGGTTACAGTTCTAGTACTTAGACCAATAAGTCCAAATTTCATTTGGGATCAACATGCTTAAAATTTAAATGCTCCAACACCTAACTTGTAGTCATCTAAGTTGTTCATTAGAGCTATCACTACATAACTCAACAACTATAGTAATGCCAGGTGGTTAATCAGGCATGACATCTGGTCTAGAAATCCATACTGTCATCCATACAGTTAACTGTTCTCACCACTAAAATACCCCATGCAGAACTCTGTGTCCAGGTTGCTAAGGATGCAGTTTGTAAGCCCAGGGGTTGCAAAACAAGCTCCATGCTAATTTGGCACTACCACTTCATTAGCCACAAGTGCAGCCCAGTAGGAGAGATTTTCAGAGCAAAGCTGTTGGTGCTGAGGACCTGACTTTCATGTTATGGAGGGTTCAGGGTCAGGTCCTGTGGATTTAGTGCCTGCAGCAGTGGGAAGTAATTAGGATGTTCCTAGAGTACATCTGGTTTATTTTGCCCGAAAGGGCTCCTGTGCAGGATTTCTGGGACTGCTCTGCAATGTGAACCGAGGCACAGCAAGTGAGGTGATCAGCAGTCCTGTCCCAAACTGAACCACTACATTAGTTTCACCCTTGTTATGTGAAAAATCTGTAAAATTGGGGGATTACAAATCAGTCTAAAAGTATTCTTGGATCTTGAGCCAGCTATGTGAAACCATGTGACCTTACAAATGCCCTGGGGTGTCTGGTTACCCGAGCAGGCCAGGCAGCTCTGACACGGGTCATGACAGGAGCACCCACCTCTACAGCAGTAGTTGCACACCAGGCAGCACAACCCAGGCTGGATCGGCACCTACATTAGGGAAACCCTACCATCCCCTTGGCAAGGCCTTTAGTTCAATATTAAGGCTCCAGAATTAGGCACCTTTTATACATAGGTGTCTCGGGTGCCGTGCTATGCAACTATGCTGTCAGTATTGTGAATGGACACACAACGCTGTGGAGCACAAAATGGAGTTGGAGCAAGTCTTTTCAGCTAAAAGTAGATACCTATCATTTGGTCATCTGACTTACTCCCTAGGCTCCATTGACTGTATCTCCATTGACTGCAGCAGAGCATTATAGGCCCATATAATGGGAATGTAGATACTTATCACACAAGCAGACATTTATGTAAGACATGAACTTAGGTGTCTTAATCTTGCACTGGATTTGTTTCTTGAAATCAGAACTTGGCCATGCTGAAGTTCCCAAAGAGCTATATAAGGATCAGCAGAGTATTCTCATTCAAATAATTCACATTAGGATTATTCAGATCAATATGAACCTTTATAAATGTAGAGCCTTTATGAAGCAGATTTTGAAGGGGCAAATAATTCCAGCAAGAAAATGTCAGGTCTCAGAATAGACTCAGAAAGCTGGCTTCCCTTCACAGTGAAACTGGATTACTTAATGCTGTGTGTTATTTGCAGAATGGTGAGTTTTTCATTGAAAACATGAATTTATTTTTGCTTTTGGAATAAATACACTTATGGAGTAAATTTAGGATTTTCAGCTCTACAGGATTTCAATAAGACTGTGATTTTTAGAAATTATCAGTTTGCAGGGAAATCTTGCAGCCAATGAAAAACTCTCCCTCTGTTCGGCTGCTGTTATTCATTCCTCTCTTGCTGAAGAGCATTCCTTCCATGTGCAGAGGGACAGATTGTTCCTTTTCACATGCAAGAGACACAGACAGTGCTTCACAGCTGAGGGGCTGGGGTCATTTCACTATGTTTAAATCACTTGTGTTAGCTTTACAGCTTTTGTTTATACTCTGTCTGCTTCCTTTTACTTCCTTCTTCTACATCACTGGAAAGTAGAAGACAGCTCCATTCCAGGATCATCCCTGGAGGTGATCAAAAAATATGTAGACGTGGCAGTTCAGGACATGGTTTGGGAGGCATGGTGGTGTTGGGTTGACAGTTGGACTTGATGATCTTGGAGGTCTTTTCCAACCTTAATGATTCAAAGATTCTATGACAAGATCTCCCTGCTTTACAGAGGCAAGAGTCCCACTGTAAGATGCAAAAGAAAAATTTTAGAGCTATAGATGGGAAAGGGGGGAAAAATGGAAGATGGTAAGCAGGGACATCTGTGTTTTATGAATGAGCTTAACTGTAGGAGGATTGAACTTCAACATGATACTATTGGAAGGCTAACTGCAGAATGAAGCTGTTTCTTAAAATGTAGCTGATATGGAAGTGTATCATTTAAAAAGGAAAACTCAGAAACAGAAAAAGGAAATGATTTGGAGAAGATGAAAGTCATAAAGAGGGTAAAATGCTGGAAGATTTTGGAAAATAGGTAGAGGAGTCAAAAAACGGATCATGGTATTTGCGTAGGAGAAAATCAAATCCACAACACCCTTACATCTTTTTTGAGGAAAAATGCATCAGTAACTCTGGCAGTAACATTCATAAAGGATGTGCCATATACTCATGGGAGAGGGGAGAAAGAATAGAGCATGGTTTTGTGTGTGTGAGTGCATGTCTGTGTTTGAGAATTTTTTATAAGGCTAAAAGTACCCTGTCTTTCTTCTCCAAGTTTGTCCTTTATACTGAATGAAAAAAAAAAAAAAAAAAAAAAAAAAAAAAAAAAAAAAAAACAAAAAAAAACCCCAACTTCTAGTAATTAAAAGCCCTAAACCAGGAAATAACAAACCATGAAGAATATGTTTTAGCTGAACTACTACTTCAACACCTGAAGAAAGGCTGAATGTCTTTCAAAAGCTTTGTTGCCCTCAAGCCTTTATATAGTACTGTGGTCTGACACTCAGAAATCACTCGTAACTTTTATGGAAAAACTGTATACACTAGGATAAGACGCACTCATTGCAGTCCCATCAGGTTGTTTCCATTTTTAACACCGAGAGTAATGTTGTAACTGAAAAGTGGAATCATTATTTTTTTTGTGCTGTTTTTTTACACATTAGGCAAACCATAACATTTCTATATTGGGCAAACTACAGAGTACTGAGGGAGTGGGCAGAAGGGCTCACCAAGCCACTTTTAATCCTTTATCAGCAGCCCTGGCTAACTGGGGAGGTCCCAGTTGACTGACTAGCAAATGTGACGCCCATCTACAAGAAGGGCCAGAAGGAGGATCCGGGGAACTACAGGCCTGCTAGTCTGACCTCGGTATCAGGGAAGATTATGGAGTGGTTCATCCTGAGTGATCCCACCAGGCAAGTACAGGACAACCAGGGGATCAGGCCCAGCCAGCATGGCTTCATGAAAGGCAGGTCCTGCCTGACCAACCTGATCTTCTTCTATGAGAAGGTGACCCGCCTTGTTGATGGGGGAAAGGCTGTGGATGTTGTCTGCCTGGCATTGTAAAGCCTTTGACACTGCTTCCCACAGCATCCTCCTAGAGAAGCTGGTGGCTCATGGCTTAGACAGGTGCACTCTTTGCTGGCTTAAAAACTGGCTGGATGGCCAAACCCAGAGAGTTGTGGTGAACAGAGCTAAATCCAGTTGGTTGCCAGTCACAAGTGGTGTTCCCCAGGGCTCAGTTTTAGGGCCAGTCCTCTGTTTAATGTCGTTATCAATGATCCGCCTGAGGGGATCGAGTGCACCCTCAGTAAGTTTGCAGATGACACCAAACTGGTGGGAGTGTCGATCCACTCAAGGGTAGGAAGGCTCTGCAGAGGGATCTGGACAGGCTGGATCGATGGGCTGAGGCCAACTGTATGAGGTTCAACAAGGCCAAGTGTCGGGTCCTGCACTTGGGTCACAACAACCCCATACAGTGCTACAAGCTTGGGGAAGAGTGGCTGGAAAGCTGCCTGGCAGAAAAGGACCTGGCGATGTTGATTGACAGCCGGCTGAACATGAGCCATCAGTGTGCCCAGGTGACCAAGGCGGCCAACAGCATCCCGGCTTGTATCAGCAATAGTGTGGCCAGCAGGACTAGGGCAGTGATCGTGCCCCTGTACTTGGCACTGGTGAGGCCGCACCTTGAACGTTGTGTTCAGTTTTTGGGCCCCTCACTACAAGAAAGACATTGAGGTGCTGGAGCGTGTCCAGAGAAGGGCAACAAAGCTGGTGAAGGGTCTGGAGAGCAGGTCTTATGAGGAGCAGCTAATGGAACTGGGGTTGTTTAGCCTGGAGAAGAGGAGGCTGAGAGGAGACCTTATCGCTCTCTACAAGTACCTGAAAGGAGGTTGTAGTGAGGTGGGTGTTGGTCTCTTCTCCTAAGTAACAAGCGATAGGATGAGAGGAAATGGCCTCAAGTTGCACCGGGGGAGTCTTAGATTGGATATTAGGAAAAATCTCTTCAATGGAAGAGTGGTCAGGCACTGGAACAGGCTGCCCAGGGAGGTGGTGGAGTCATCCCTGGAGGTGTTCAAAAAATGTGTAGACGTGGCACTTTGGGACATGATTTAGCAGGGATGGTGATGTTGGATTGATGCTTGGGCTTGATGATCTTAGAGGTCTTTTCCAACCTTAATGATATTCTATGATTCCATCCTCTGCTTATATGATTTCTAAATCAGCCAACAGGAGATATTCATAACGCTATGCTGTACTTGAAAATCTAAAAACCTTTCAGTGGCTCTATTTTGAGACAACCAAGATCTGAATAAGAAAATAAACATCAGTTCTTACTTTACAGCGAAGGTTCACTGCTACTTGAGGACTTGTTATTTCAAATGCTTTGAAAGTTGCAATCACATAAAATTAAGTGCTATAATTTGAGGATAATTATATTTTGTATATATAGTTAAGAAAAGGGATGACCAGAAATCTAATAACGTTCAGCAAGGGGAAAGGCAAAGTCCTGCACCTGGGGAAGAGCAACCTAAAGCACCAGTATAGGCTGGAGGAGGATGATGATCTGGAAGACACCTTTGCAGAAAAGGACCTGGGGTCTTGCCATCAATGTGTTCTTGTGCAAAGAAAGCCGATGGTATCCTGGGCTGCATTAGGCAGAACGTTGCCAGCAGGTCAAGGGAGATGATACTTCTCAACTATTCAGCACTAGTGGAGCCACACCTGGAGTGCTGGGTCCAGTTCTGGGTTCCTCTGTACAAGGCAGACATGGACATACTGCCGCAAAGATGATGAAGGGATTGGAGCATCTGTCATATGAGGAGAGACTGAGAGAGCTGGGACTGGTCAGCCTCAAGAAGAGAAGGCACAGGGGAAACTTATCAATGTACACAAACATCTGAAGGGGAGGTGCAAAGGGGATGGAACTAGGCTTTTTTCAGTGGTGTCCAGAAACAGGACCAGAGACAGTGGGCACAAACTGTAACACAAGATGTTTCTGAATGTCAAGAAACACTTTTTCACTGTGAAGGATACTAAGCACTGGCACAGGTTGCCCAGAAAGTTTGTAGAGACCCAGTACTTGGAGATATTCAAAAGCCACCTAGACATGGACCTGGGCAACCTGCTATAGCTGATCCTACTTTGAGCAGCGGGGTTGGACCAGGCGACCTCCAGAGGTCCCTTCCAAACCGAGTTATTCTGTGATTAAGTCATTCAAACTGTTTCTGCTTATGTTCCTTTTAGATAAAACCCAAAGTATGCTTATCCAAAGAATAACTATCTTTGAAATACAGCATGAGTAGACACCAAATGCAACATCAACATTGATGTCATGCCATCCTGCAATGTAATCTAATGAAGAATCAGATATTGTCTCTTCCTTAAAAAAAAGCCCTACTGAAAATAACTTTTTTTTGTTTCAAAAAGTTTATTTATCTTGCAGTGACTTACATATTTTTTTCCATGCAATAATTCTCAAGTGAATAATACATAAAACAGCCTGGGGACAAGGACTTGAACTGGGTCTTCTCCCCTCAAGGGGAGTAAACTAACCTTTTGACTAAGGAGTTAGATGTTTTTGTGTTCTCTTTTTGACTTCATAAATCTTGTATACTTTGCTGCACTGTGGCACACCTTTGGTTTTCCCATTTTTTTCCCAGCTATTCTGTGCCCCACTTACTAAAGAAATTTTCCATGGAAGCAGCAGATGAGGATTTGAAACCCTGAAATCTGATGTAGAGACCTATAACTCAGATTTTACATCAACTGTGAAAATGCTTTAATTATTACACTATTTATAAAAGATAAGGGCTATCATCATTACCCAAATACCCTTTTCCAGCAGCTGACTTTTTAAAATGAATGAATCATGGTCCACTGAGTATTTACCTAAATTCTGTACTCTTCAGCTTGAATAAACTGTGATGCTTAATGTTGAACCCTGAATTAGAAACCTACATTCCCACATTTTTTTTTTACTTGCTGCTGTGTTGTTTTTCAAAGATTTTTCTTGCCCAGGATAGAAGAAATGCATTGCTTTGGATTGTAAAATGACTTAAAATATCCAGGTTTTTAAACTGTTTGTTTAATTTTTACTTTTAGAATTGAAGGGTATAAATGAAAAAATATTTCAAAAGAAAAAGCTGGAGGTTTTTCTTTTGAAAGTATAAAATTGCCCACTGTAAAATGTTCAGATGTTCTTTTTAAACTGACACATATTTGTAAACAAAGTGATATATGACAAATAGTAGCATTGTAGATTTTATCTCTTGCTCAGAAAGAAAAATATGTTGAGATGAAAGGTTTTACTCAATTTCAGTAAACATTTCTTTTTTCTTTATTCTTTTTTCTTTCACTCATTTAAGCATTAAATATGTATCCCACAATAAGAATTAAAAGGGGAAAAAAAAGAATAAGAAAACATTGGTCTTCCCAAATATTGTGAAACTGTCCTTTAAAAAAATGCATACACCCAAAATAGCATGACTTCAGTGGAAAAATAAGGACATTTAGGAAGCCCTACATGGTAAGATTTCTATCAAAATACCTTTCAGCTGTTGTCCACAGTTTCTTTCTTATGTGTGGGGATTTGCTGCATATGCAGCAACCTTCAGCAATTGCGGAGCGAGAGGCACATAGTGAAAAAGAGTCAGTTACTCTCAAACACCTCCTCGGGAGAGACTCTCCTAATTCACACCTGAGTGTCTAATTGAAATATCTCTATTGTTCACAATTATATATGACAATAATGGACTTCATCTCCTGGGATCTAAAAGCACTCATTCTTAATTTTATACATAGGACAGTCTCATGAAAGTGAATGGGTCTGCTCACATTTGTTATTTTAAGCACATAACTCCACAGGACGGGTCCCTAGTCAGCAGGTCTCTACACAGGGTTTTTTAGGTCAGATATAGCACCTTAGAGCAGGAAACAGCTGGTAAATGCAAAACCTGCTTGCTTCAGTATGTGACTACCAGGTCTTCCCCAATTCCAGCTTTGAAGAACAGCTGCATTCAGTCACTGTCCCTGCGTACAAGCTGGTGGTAGTACAAAGACATTGCACTCTAAATTGTTTCAGAATTTTCTTGGACTCCATGTGATACAGCTTCTGCCCTACAGTAAAACTGTGTTATAATTTTTAGCCTTTAGGCAGATGAGGAGTTCCCTTCTAGCTAACTTAAAGAATAGTGCAAAAAATCTTTAAAGAGCAAGTGCTGTTAGATCAGTTCCACCAACATTTCCAGTGACCTTATATGCTTAGCACAGCCAAGTATTTTTTAACACCCCATCTCTACCTTTTTCCCTCTCAGTTATTGAATTCCAGAAAGAAGTGCGAGACATTAATATCTCAGCTGGAACAACCAAGACTGAATATTATTGAGTTTTCTTATTAAATGTGGCATTTTCATTAAAATCCCTTTCTTCCCCCTGAAAAATCATGATGCTGTATTATCTGTTCTGATACAAGAGTGTTGCAGCATGTGCCTAGGAGGTAACACAGTTTAGGAAAACAATTAAATATGATGGCTGGCCAAAGGCAATTTATACATTTGTTTCCTTGTTGGCAGTTTATATTTTTAGCGACAAGTTCTGCACCTGAAACATCAGTGCATTACTTTCATGGTAACATAAAGGAAATAAAGGCTGTTTTGCATAATCTCATCTACAAGGATGGGTGAGTCTGTCAAGAAAGACAGGACTAGAAGTTTGTGTTAAATTCCATGGACTGCCATGTGAAAGTAAAAACCACTTCGGCAATAAAACCATGGAACAAGGATAGTGAACTGAACGACAAACTGTAAATTTGGCTTATGATTTGGTGCACAATTACACATACTGTCTCCCTATAGATTTTTTGCCCATCTGAAAAGAGTGTGCTGTGTCCAGATGCATGTAATGATTAAAAACTTTTTAACCATAGATGTTTACGCTTAGCTTCCCTTCTTCTCTGGAATGTGTGTATGTTGCAGAAAAAATACTTTTTTTAATAAAATTATTCTAATTTCCTTGTTTTCCTCTGGCCACCATCACCATTACTCCTTTGAATGAGAAAGCACCTATCCAGCCCTGGCCCCTAATGTCAGTGAGAAGTTCATGAGGAATCCCTTACTGGGGAAATGCTGTCCAATGTGAGGGCTGGAAAGATGTTTCCAATGTCCCACCTCCGACAGCTCCACATGAACTGTGCAATTGTGAATGATGTTTTTAGCCACTCTGTATTCTTCATAGACTGTGTCTGGGATATAGGTGCTTAATGCAGAGGCATGGACTCTTCTGTTGCTAGGGCTTCTCCCTCACCTATATCCCAGAACTGAACCCGTGGTGTGCATCGTTGTTGTGCAAAGGTGTACAATGGCCCAAAGCAGCAGAGACAGTGGCTGCTCAAGAAATAGTCTAGTAGTATCCTCCCAGACTTAACACAACAGCCATAGGATCTGAGCTGGTATGTATGCGGCCAGTTTGCATTGTGGATGAGGCTAGCTTGCAGTTAACTACACAGACAGACATTAAGCTTCCGATTCTTCCAATATTCAGATGTGTGCTTAACTTTGACCTTTTATTTGTGTGAGCTGCCCTGCTGGAATCAATGAGATTACACTTGTACCACAAGATGTTAAGGCTGGCAGGGCTAGTACCCAAGATGACCCCTATTCAGCAAAGCACTCAAGCCTGTGTCTGCCTTTCCCCATTCAACAAGTCCTATTAATGGAACTCAAGTGTGCGCCTAAGTGCTTTCTTAAGCCTGAGCAGTGATAGCTTGTATAATTGGGGTCAATGAACAGAAACTGTGTTAGCAGCCATGTAATGAATGACATTTTCTCCATGTCAAGCACAGATGAAGTGTCTGAAAGCAAGGAATTGTATTAGTCATTCCTATTATATATGCAAAGTGTAAAAATGATACCTTGAAGCAATTGCACTCTGAAAAAGAAACATTTTTTTTCAGTGAAATCATTCTATCTATTTGGTCACAGAAATCATAAAAATACAGAGATGTATTTTATACATGGATTTCAGTTGCAAAAATAAATTGAAAAACACTTTGCAAATCAGTGGCCAAACAATACCATGTACAAAGTCTGCAAATATTGTTCAACTTGTACAAAAGTAATTTCTTCGATTTTTGTCACCAAAAATGTAATTAACAATCAAAGCCTAATTATTATTATAGTTTAATATGATTTAAATCAAAAGCATTTGTTTCATATTGAAAGGTTAGATCTTCTGAAAAGATACTCTAGAAATACTTAAAGAAAAAACCCTCTTTTTTTCAAAGAGAAAAGGCAAAACAATTACCTAAACAATGCTACTACAAAATGAAGTTTCCCCTTTCTTGAAGAAAACCATTTGCTAATTTTGACCCAATTCTCTGAATGTCTGGACCATGAAACTGCAGTTTACAACAAATTGTGTGAATTAATGAGAAAACCCAAGTTGCTCAGCTAGAATCTCAATACTAAAGTTAGTTTAATTTAGTTCTGAAAATAATTTTAACATTAAATTATCTCGAATAAATATTTATAGTTCTTAATTTGTTTGAAATCGAAGTCTGGATCTTCAGGAATGTAAAACAGGGAAGGCCCTTTCTCACTAAATCCTGTACCAATTGTATCAGCAGTGATCTGCTGTAGGTTATAGAATCATAGAATATAATTGAAACATTAAGGTTGGAAAAGACCTCTAAGATCATCAAGCCCAAGCATCAATCCAACATCACCATCCCTGCTAAATCATGTCCCAAAGTGCCACGTCTACACATTTTTTGAACACCTCCAGGGATGACTCCACCACCTCCCTGGGCCTGTGCCTGACCACTCTTCCATTGAAGAGATTTTTCCTAATATCCAATCTAAGACTCCCCCGGTGCAACTTGAGGCCATTTCCTCTCATCCTATCGCTTGTTACTTAGGAGAAGAGACCAACACC
Source organism: Sula dactylatra (assembly GCA_013389905.1). Classification (NCBI taxonomy): domain Eukaryota; kingdom Metazoa; phylum Chordata; class Aves; order Suliformes; family Sulidae; genus Sula; species Sula dactylatra. The sequence goes on from WEKW01019192.1 coordinate 20,827, forward strand.
CACCTCACTACAACCTCCTTTCAGGTACTTGTAGAGAGCGATAAGGTCTCCCCTCAGCCTCCTCTTCTCCAGGCTAAACAACCCCAGTTCCATTAGCTACTCCTCATAAGACCTGCTCTCCAGACCCTTCACCAGCTTTGTTGCCCTTCTCTGGACACGCTCCAGCACCTCAATGTCTTTCTTGTAGTGAGGGGCCCAAAAACTGAACACAACGTTCAAGGTGCGGCCTCACCAGTGCCAAGTACAGGGGCACGATCACTGCCCTAGTCCTGCTGGCCACACTATTGCTGATACAAGCCGGGATGCTGTTGGCCGCCTTGGTCACCTGGGCACACTGATGGCTCATGTTCAGCCGGCTGTCAATCAACATCGCCAGGTCCTTTTCTGCCAGGCAGCTTTCCAGCCACTCTTCCCCAAGCTTGTAGCACTGTATGGGGTTGTTGTGACCCAAGTGCAGGACCCGACACTTGGCCTTGTTGAACCTCATACAGTTGGCCTCAGCCCATCGATCCAGCCTGTCCAGATCCCTCTGCAGAGCCTTCCTACCCTTGAGTGGATCGACACTCCCACCAGTTTGGTGTCATCTGCAAACTTACTGAGGGTGCACTCGATCCCCTCAGGCGGATCATTGATAAAGACATTAAACAGAGGACTGGCCCTAAAACTGAGCCCTGGGGAACACCACTTGTGACTGGCAACCAACTGGATTTAGCTCTGTTCACCACAACTCTCTGGGTTTGGCCATCCAGCCAGTTTTTAAGCCAGCAAAGAGTGCACCTGTCTAAGCCACGAGCCACCAGCTTCTCTAGGAGGATGCTGTGGGAAGCAGTGTCAAAGGCTTTACAATGCCAGGCAGACAACATCCACAGCCTTTCCCCCATCAACAAGGCGGGTCACCTTCTCATAGAAGAAGATCAGGTTGGTCAGGCAGGACCTGCCTTTCATGAAGCCATGCTGGCTGGGCCTGATCCCCTGGTTGTCCTGTACTTGCCTGGTGGGATCACTCAGGATGAACCACTCCATAATCTTCCCTGATACCGAGGTCAGACTAGCAGGCCTGTAGTTCCCCGGATCCTCCTTCTGGCCCTTCTTGTAGATGGGCGTCACATTTGCTAGTCAGTCAACTGGGACCTCCCCAGTTAGCCAGGGCTGCTGATAAAGGATTAAAAGTGGCTTGGTGAGCCCTTCCGCCCACTCCCTCAGTACTCTTGGGTGGATCACATCTGGCCCCATAGACTTGTGTGTGTCTAGGTGGCGCAGCACTTGTTGCTAACCATTTTCCCTTGGATTATGGGGACTTCATTCTGCTCCCCGTCCCTTCCAGCTCAGGGGTCTTACTAATAAAGGCTGAGGCAAAGAAGGTATTAAGTACCTCAGCCTGTTCCTCATCCTTTGTCACTGTGTTTTGCCCCACTTCCAGTAAAGGGTGCAGATTCTCTGTAGCCCTCCTTTTGTTGGTAATGTATTTATAGAAATATTTTTTATTGTCTTTTACAGCAGTAGCCAGATTAGGTTCTAGTCGGGCTTTGGCTCTTCCAATTTTTTCTCTGCATAACCTCATGACATCCTTGTAGTCCTCCTGAGTTGCCTGCCCCTTCTTCCAAAGGTCACATACTTTCCTTTTTTCCTGAGTTCCATCCAAAGCTCTCTGTTCATCCAGACTGGTCTCCTCCCCTGACATCTTGTCTTTCAGCACATGGGGACAGCCTGCTTCTGTGCCTTTAAGACTTCCTTGTTGAAGCAAGTCCAACAATCCTGGACTCCTTTGCCCTTCAGGACTGCCCCCCAAGGGACTCTGTCAACCAGTCTCCTAAACAGGCCAAAGTCTGCCCTCCAGAAGTCCAAGGGGGCAGTTCTGCTGACCACCCTCCTCACTTCTCCAAGAACTGAAAACTCTATCATTTTGTGATCGCTGTGCCCAAGATGGCCTCCAGCTGTCACATCAGCCACAAGTCCTTCTCTGTTCACTAACAACAGGTCCAGACAGGTGCCTTCCCTAGCTGGCTCACTCAGTAGCTGTGTCAGGAATTTATCTTCCACAGACTCCAGGAACCTCCTAGACTGTTTCCTCTCCACTGTATTGTATTTCCAAGAGACTTCTGGTAAGTTGAAGTCCCCCATGAGAACAAGGGTTTTGTGATTGTGAGACTTCTCCTAGCTGCTTATAGAATATTTCGTCTGCCTCTTCATTCTGGTTGGGTGGTCTGTAACAGACTCCTACCATGATATCTGCCTTGCTGGCCTTTCCCCTGATTTGTACTCACAAACGCTCGACCTTTTCATCATCATCATCAAGCTCTAGATGGTCAAAACACCCCACCACCTCTCCTTCCTTGCCTATCCCTTCCGAAGAGTTTATAGCCATACATTGCAGCACTCCAGTTGTGCGAGTCATCCCACCATGATTCTGTGATGGCAACTGTGTCATAGTTTTCCTGCTGCACAGTGGCTTCCAGCTCCTCCTGTTTGTTGCCTGTGCTGCATGCATTGGTGTAGATGCACTTCAGATGGGCTATTGATTACACAACCTTTTTGGGGAGAGAAGCCCTAATTCCAACATGACAATTCTCAGGTGCTTCTGTGGTTTCTAACACATCCATAACCCTTGCATCTTTGCTGTGGCATGGATCTCCATCCCCTACCTCTACTGAGACGGTAGACCAAAGGACCTTGTTAGCTTGTCACCCCCCAGGCTTATCTCTAGTGAGCCTGGTATTATCTCTTTCTCCCTTCAAATCTAGTTTATCAACATCTTTTTTTGATTTAACTGTCTGTTGTATCAAATGCAGTAATAATAATAATAGTAATACATACATACATAATACATACATACATACATACATAAATTGACTTGTCTGGAGCAGTGAAAATCTAGGATTAGACTGGAGTTTTAACAATGACAAGCAGAGTAGTCATTGAAGCTGAAAGGCTCCACTGCCCCTATTGAAATGTTTGTACCTAAGTAGCACTGTCACTTTCCTTGGGATTTCATATTCTGGTGCAAACAGTGATTTAGCTATGGTGGCTTAATCAACCCCATCTTGACATCAGTCTAGTTTTTTGAGTTTCAATAAATATATTTCAAAAACAGATGTAAGATTCCTCATCTTGTTATTCCCAACATCTAAACCAGAGTCTGAAGTGTATGCACAAGCACCTTGTTAATGCTGGACATGAGCAGCATGCTTGAAATTTGGGTGAAGAAACACCAATTGCAAGAAAGAAAGAGGTTTGGAGGAAGAGACAGGACACCAGTCTGTGTGTGCAGGGCTAGAATTCTTCCTGTAATTCTACCACTTTTGTAAACAGCTCTTATAAATAAACAGTTCAGACTTATCAAGCCCAAGTCTTCTAATGTAATTAGGTAATGCAGAACACATGAAACAAAGTAGAAGGGATCTGTCTACTAGCATTCACAGAAAGGAAGAAGGGGTGGTTAACAGGAAAAGAAAGCAACGTACTGGAATAGAGCAGCAGGAAACATGGAAAGATTCAGACTACCTGTAATCCTTATTTCCAGGAAAACAGAGCAACCCTGTAAAACAGGAAGGTGGTGGTAACAAGAATTAAATCTGTTTGTAGCCAGTTTGGGGGATGACTATATAAAAATGAGAATATGAAGATAAAGTTCATTACTACTCCTTTTAAAAGATAGATTAGGAAGTCAGTGAGACAGTGTGGCTAGACGTAACTTTCTAAATATCAAAAGGCTGACAAACACTTGAGTACTGCCACACAGGAGAGAATAGATTAGATATGACCTGTCTTTTAGGGAAAATTGATCTGCATGTGACATCGGGTGCCCAGTCTAAACATAAATCACTTCAGACTCTCTCTGCAGTGAATAGAGAGAAAGAGGCAGTTTTCATCTCATCCTAAAATCAAGTCAAAGATTATTTATCTCTACTTTTCTTATAGTTAGTTCAAATTTAAATGTGAAACTAAAAGATTGGGTGAGATATATTTCATGAATAAAGGCTAGAGTGATATCATTTAAAATTTTTTTTTGTTTACTTTGAAACCTGAAATGGGTCTCAGCAAATTATGTATCCCTTCAGCTGCCACAAGGCTGTACCTAGGAAATTTCTAACATGTTTGCCAGATCTGTTAGAGCTTTTCAGGGTTTGTCAAATCTGTTTGTTAGTTTTTCAAGCACCACCACTGTCCTAGATAATTTCTCCCCATTTTCATTACCTGTAACATTAAAAGACTGATATCCTGGAAAAGAAATTCTGTAAGGATTATTGAACACATATAACCCACTGTGTTGCAAGAGTATTTCAGGAAGTAAAGGCAATATATTTGCTCCTTCTTATCTGCCTCCCTAGGTACCTGCTTCTGGCTATTGACAGAGACAGGATACAAAGATGGATGCATTTTTGGTCTGACCCATTACAGCCATTCTATCTTTCTAATGTTGCTCCTTAGTTTTCTCTTGTTAGTAAGGCTACACAGCACCAGTCACTTTGGAAGAACACAAAGTTAGCTTTCGAGACGTACTGGTGTCAAGATCAGTTGTGAGATTTGTAACACCAATTTCCAGGAGGGATTATTTCAAAGAAACAAATTTAACCACACTGAAGTGACTCCAAAACAAGGGTGACTGAGCTACTCGGGGTAAAAGTTAAAAGGTAACAGTCCCTGCTGGAGAACAAGAGTGCCTGGCTAAGCTTCAAGAGCTCAAGCAGCAGGACAGAAACACTAAGTCTTCAGGCAAGCAAATGTCCAGTAGAGATATCATTAAGATCAGCATGATTAGAAGGACAATATTCACTCCCTATCCAGTGGTGGAAAGAGGATGAGAAATAATACTAGTCATAGCTTCAAGGCTTCACGTATTCTGATTATCCCAGCCGGCCAGTGTGAGCCCAGCATCAATAGCTGTGCTCCTTGTCAGGCAGTGTCAAAGTTGCCCAGGGATGGCCAGGCTTTTAGAACACAGTACAGTTTCTTTAGAATAAAAGAACAGAGGAAAGAGATCACAGAGCAATAGGCAGCTTACTGTCACACCTTGCTTTCCTAACACTCCCTATTGCACCTGTAGGAACTAATTCTCTTTAGTTTGGGATTTTTTTTGCCCTGGTTTGATGTCCCCTATCCTACCAAAGCGATATATATTATGTTAATCTCTACTGGAGTTATGCATAAATTATAGGAACACCCATGTACTGTAACACACTTATATGCGCAGAAACACATATAACTCTCACAGCACATGGATGCAAATGTTTTTAAATATTTCATGTACCCGTAGCATCTGTTATATGTCAATAGAATATTCATTATTACATGCTTCCAAAACATCTCATCTGTTACGAAGGTGACACCCATTCTACTGCTGCATTTTGCAACTATGCTATTAGATCAGTGAAAGATTTGATTCCAGCTGATTTGTGAAGCCAGCTGCAATGTAACCCCTGCCACACTGAAAAACAGAAGTATTATACTGAAGGATTATGAACAAGTGCTAGTGTTTTAGAAAAAGAAAACATTCTGAGGCCAGTGGCCAAATGCAGTAATTTGATAAGAAATTCCTGAGAAAGAGAAGGTTTATAAATATTTGCAAACATTAGTGGCACCAAGTGCTAAGGAGCTGGGCAGGGGAATCCATATATTTAATTTCAATGCAGCAGCAGAATATTCTCAAAATGAAAGAGAAGAATTATAAGGGGCTTGTACAGTTTGCTAATAGTTAGCAAAGGCGTAGCGCTAGGAAACAACCACTAAGATAGTACTTAAAACGTGAAGTCGATCCTGAAGTGCAGCACATGAGACTAGAGTATGCAGGACTGCATTGTTTTTTATGAAGCTCTGAAGGAAGAAAATGGCAAATCTCTAAAGAAAAGGCAATGCTGGCCATACTGAAACTTGCACAACCTTCTAGGAAACAGTGAGAAATTCACATAAAGTGAGGTTCTACACTGCACCTAAACGATTTCTCAAAACATGTAGAAGATGTCATCGTGAGTCCAGTGATCATGTTCACACCTGCCAGTCCACCCAGGAAAAAGTATTTTCTGTATGTGAACAAAAATGGTTAGCTGGTTAGGTAGGGTGCTCCAAGAGGGAGCAGAATGCCCTATAAACACGGAAGAAGGGATACTGGAAAAACTCAACAAAGTCTGTTAGGAATGACGAAAAAGGCAAAACATTTTCTCATGCAAAAGATTATTGTACAGTGTCCCTGAGAGGAATCACAGACAGTACAAAGAAGCTGTTAAGACAATGTCAGGCTAAGCACGCACCCTTTAATAGCAAAGGAGCTGAAGCTCCGAGACTGAAGAATCCTATTTTGTTCAGCCACACTTCAGATAAACCAGGTTAAATGCATCAGGCCCTTCAATGGTTCAACCCCCCCCGCCAAGGGCTTCTGCTTATGTGACAACACCACACATTAAGGATGAAAATAGGGAAAACTGCCCTAGACTGGGAGCAGTCCCTCCTCAGTGGCAAGAACACAGCAGACAAGAAAAGGGATATTGCTTTGATCAGCATAGCTGAGGAAGGATCTTGATTATTAAAGGAAAAAAGGTTGAGAGTGAAGATCATTTTGTTAAATTAGCTGTATACTTGTATATCTGGTCCCAGGAAGTTAGTAAAGAAATTTCAAAGCAGAACACTTTTTCAGGAGTGAGCAGAAATAGAGGGTAGGAAAAAGGGTTGACGGAGGTGTCTGGAAAACAGTCTACATGTTGTAAACAGCTGTAATGATAGGCAATAATAATATCCCTGTAAACAGGTTTTGTTGTATGAAACTTGTACATTAGTCTTACATGTTCTTATATAATGCAGGCAACAGACATTGAGACAAAGCTGAATGCCTTCAAAACATGAGACTGCAAAACATTCAGGTCTTCTGTCAACCCCTTGCTTTCCCATAGACAAACTGTGCCTGTCTAAACTGTCATCTGGTACAGGCTGGATGAGAGACTAGCAAGAACAGGGCTGCTCTGGTAAGGGAGGATGAGCTGAGGGGATGAGGGTGACCACAGTACAGGCAGTGCCCTCAAGGACCTGGGTGCTGTCCCACAGATCCAAGCAGGGTCCACATGGTGGCAGTGACAGGGCTCTTTGACAGTCTTAGACAAGAAGAGGTAATGGGGTCAGGTCCAGGGTCCATCCAGGTGAACAGCAGGACATGGCCAGAGTCAAGGCTGGAGACAAGGCTATCCCATTCATACTCCAGCAAGCCCAAGGCTTAGAAATGGGCTGCCCTGCTCCTGGTGTGGATTCGGTCTCTTGCAGCTTAAGGTATTTTACAACAGGGCTATGTGCATTATGCCAGAAATGTTTAATTCAATGCTAGCAGTGCTCTGTTTTCTAAATGTACAGGACCACACAATCAGAATTCGAACTAGTGGCAGATGGTCCTATCATGCTTTACTGAATTTTTTGAACTGATGAGGATACATTATTTAGAAAAATGTAGTCAATAATTTATCACAAGTCATATGGTATTAAAAGACCAATATTGCAATAGTGCCTCAGAAAGCTTTGCTTTCCCCAGGTTAAAGTAGGAGAAAAGTGTGTTTTACTAATATTTAAGAACTGTTCAATAACTGGCCAGACCAGGTTCTTATTGATAAAGTGTAACAGTATCAGTTGTATGGGGTAAGAGTCCTCAATATATTCTATAGTTTGTAATGGTAAAAGCATGGGTTTTCAGTTCTGTGAGATTTTAATACAACAAAGTGACCTTAAATCCTTTGAAAACTGTGAAAAAGCACAGATTTTATAGTTTTGCTTAGTTTTACAATTGGTACAGATTGGTAAAGTGAAAATCAGAGAGGTTCCACTTCATAAATGCATTCATTTGTATAGGCAGAAAACACAGCCAAAGAGACCTCTTAGGGGTATGTGGAGCTTGTGTTGAGTCAGTGGAAGCTTCTGACTTTCTCAAAAGAGGGAAGGATTGTGGCATGGGGTGGTATGCTTACCGTTCCTGGAACAAGTGAATGGGAAACTGAGTATTATGCAAAGATGGATGCAAGGATTTGCCTCTATAAAACTCCACATTTATCACATTAAAAGTTATTTCTGTCTTGTATAGCAGCCCTGCAAGTCACCCTTTACATTTGGCTATAAAAATATTCAGTCTCAAAATCATCATTTTTCTCAAGCTGCACACTGGAACAGTATGCTTCCTTACTACAGTTTACACAGAAGTTGATAATATCGTAATAATTTTTCTCTTTCTTGTTTCTAAAGCACACTCTGAATTGTACATGACGTCTGGATTAAACACCTTGTTGGAAATTAAGAGTGCCTAGCAGCAATTTCTTATTTTGGAAGCAAGATTCTCTGTCTGGGATAAATTCTTTCCAATAGGAATTAACATTGATTGTATAAATGACTCTGGATGAAGTATATTTGCAGATACTAATAATAACAATAGGTTCCACTAATGTGCCTTAGCACTGAATCCCAAAAAGCATCCCAGTGGGACTGAAACAAAGGAATACAAAATTAGCTCAAGTGCCAAGCTGGTCACTTTTAAAGAATCATTTGCTTTCCTGTCTGACTGACCCTCACCTACCCTCCTTTCACCGCTAGACATGCTCATTCTCTTTCTCTTACCTCCCCTCCCAGCTGAAATAAGAATTATACTTATGCTTAGAAGCTGAAACCACCGTGTGCTGCAGCACTAGGGAAAACATCTATGATGTTGTTAAAATATTTATACAACTGGATTCAGTGAGATGCAGCATCTCCTTTTAAGTTAACAAGCTTCTGTCAACTGCTAGAAACAAAAAAAATAAAAGACATCTCTAGAGCCAAAGCTCCCTCAGACAATTTTTGTGGTAATCTTATGAACCATGTAATTCACAACATCGTTTAAAACACTGTGCAGTGCCACATCCCAAATACAGACCAGAATGCACATAAGTGCATGTGGAAAACACATATACTATTCTTAATTCTCTATGGTTGGAAAGTTTTTGCTTTAGTTCTAATTCTGGGAAGAGAAAACATTTCCAAGAGAACAGGAAAATTATTTGGTCAAGGTGAAACCAAAATCACCCATTTATTTCTCTGTATATACATTATAGCTGATAAGATTGGAGAAAACATTTTCCCCATAGTAGCAGTCAGAGCTGGATTGCTTTTATGTGTCTTAGATAAAGCTATTATGCCAGGACTAAGTTAAAGTTTAATATACAGTATTTATTCCAGTCAGCGATATCATTATTTTTGCACTGACAATAACATCTGAAATTGCTGATTTGAAATCACTAATTTAGAAAACAGAAAAAAAATCTATATGAACGACCACAAGACCTTACTACTGCACAATATTGTTGGCATATTTAGCACACACAGACTGGCTGCTCTCATAGAAAATCTAGAAAACATGAGCAGTGGAGGCTAGCAAGCTGCAGGGTGAATCAAACCCCCTTATGGTGTGTGCTTGTCTGAAAGACAGGTGCATATACCTATATCTCATGGTCTGGGAAACTTAATTTTCTGTGTGAGCGGTTGGGAGGAGACTATGTTTCCAGACAGGCCCTAGACAAGTCACTGTCCTGCTCTGGTCCAACAACAGCCAGCGTTCATGGCCCCTTCCCTAACGCAGAGTCTGAACGTCAGAGGCTGTGCCTGACCACTCTTGCAAGCCCCTGGAAACACCTCATCCCCCAAGACAGCTTCCTAACAGCCTCTCAAGATTAGCTTTTCATTTTTAACTCCATTGTGTAGTTTTGGCAACAGGGTCTGGACAGTGTTAGTGCCCTGTGCTGCCCAGGGATTTGTTTGCAGGAAAGTTCACCCATTCCACAGAAGGGACAATACAGAAAGTCAAAGGCAAGTATTTGTGCAATCTTTCTTTTCTTTGGCTTTGGAGAATGCTTCATATTCTAGATGCTGAAAGGTTGTGCAAATTTTGACTTTAGGATTTAGATAGGAGTTCACAAAAATGTAATTTTGTTAGCTCCTCCCTGACGTTGATAAAGCAGCTACGTCCATTTTTTACAATTGTAAGGATATGAATCAGGTGGACACTCAAGAAAATGATGCTTCTGACAGTTTTACTGTGAACAATGGTATGACAAAAATGTCAGTTTTATTTAAAAGCCATAAGGGGTCATTTGTGGGGTCAGTGCCCTGCAGCAGACCTGCCAGTTCCGTGTCTAATTTCAACAAGAGCTGGGATCTGATTAGGACTGAAACTAAATTATAAGCAAACAAATAAAATTCCCAGCAATTGAAAAAATGGGTTTTGGCTAGCTCGACTGATAAATAATGACAGGGTCAAGTCAGCTTTATGGATTAATCTGGATTGCTTGGTGAAGCAGGCTCATTTGAAAAATGCAAACAATACCAAATCCAAGGTCATGCATCTAGGAAAAAAAAAGATGTAGGTTATTCCTGTGAGATGAGAGAATATCTTGGATTGCATTGATGCTGGAAACAATTTGGAGGCAGGAGAGATTAAGGAAAGTCTTAGTTAGACACTGTACTCTAAGGATAAACATGACCTATGGATATGGAATATTGCATTTGTAAATGGCTGTTAGTTTCCTGAATGCAGTTTTGCTGTCAACGTTTTTAAAAGGATAACAAACAAGAGAGGTGGAAAAAGAGTGATTAATAAAACATAGCAAGAAATACAGAAAACTCAGTGTATTCAGTTTGTTCACAGAAAATAAAAGTAACCTGGATAATGACCAGAGAATTTCTAGCAGATATTTTTTTAATCTAGGAGAAAACAAAGTTGCAGTAAAAACTAATGATTGAAAATTCTAGGTAGATAAATTCAAAGTGCTTATTTATAAAACAGAAGTAATTAACCTTCCCTAAAGAACCCGAGGAGCCCCCATCACTCAAAGTAGTTAAGCCAAGATTGCATACTATTTTGAATTCTGTACAGAACGCCACTGGACAGTATTTTTGCACTTGGTGAAACTGCCTGAAATTCTCTGTCTTGTTCTACAGAAAATGAAATATCACATTAACGGTCCCCTCTGTCTTTAAAAACTACATTTCTGGTAATCTTGAGCTTTTTTTCCAAGGAGCTCAACACTGCAACTTCCTGAAATCCTGGTGGCATTTAGCATCTCCTACTTCCCCTTCCATTTTGTGGGCTAGTAAATAAAACAGTAATCAAATTCCACAGAAGCACTGATTGTATGCAAATTTATAGTGAGATTTTTCTATGGATGTGTATAACTAATTAGGATACACAGCTGTTTTGAAATCTTACCTAAACCCCTGAATCATTGCTCACTCTGCATATTGAGGTCTGGTCTGCAGCTATCTGCATTCAGACAGGGAATGATTACATTTACATATGCAAACGAAATCATCTCCAGTAACCTAGGTCTTGGAAGCAAGGTCATTGTATTAAACTGATTACTTTTATCAAACTATCCTTAGGAAAAAAAAAAAAAAAGAGAGAGAGAGAGAGAACACAGACTTACCTGGGCTTCCATAGCCCTTCAATCAGTGCTATATTTAGAAGCAGGGATCACAAAGTTTGAGTGTGTTTTGCATGGTTCATTGTGGAGTCTGAGTCTAACTGCTTCTTTTGTCGTTGCGGATGCTTTTCATGAAGGAAGGTATCCCTCATCACAAGCAATAGTGCCACAATTATGCCTTTCAACAGCAGAGTCAGCAAGGTGAATGACCCATAGCCCCCAGTGAATAAAACTGTCTTTTTTAGACAACAGTGTTGACAAAAAACTGAAATTTGAGGCAAGAATTTGAATCATAAAAGGGTTTTTTTGCCCGATTTTACCATGACTTCTGGAGCTGCATGAAAAAGAACAAAAGAAACTCAGTTTTAAAATACTTCACACATTAGCAAGGTTTGCTTATTTATTTTTATTAGTAAAAAAATAAACAGGCTTGCTTTGATATTTTTGAGCACAGAGACCCTTGACTTTGCATCCTTAACTAAGACATTGAGCACAGCAATGGTCTCAGGCATGTGACATTTTAACTTGTGTTCATTTGATAAAAATATCAGACTTCAAAAATGTATTTCTTCAGAAACATTAGTAAATGATTTAATGTTAATGAAATGTTACGGTTTTCATGTTCTCTTTATAAAGTTATAACATCCTGTCATGCTGTCCTTTCTGCATTAAAATTTCAGAACTGAAAGCTACCCATACATTAAGCAGTCTGGCTCACAGCAAGGTGTTCAACTTGACATTTTGAGGAGCATGGATATTTCTATCCTCTGTTTTTTCAGCTTAATGCATGATAATTATGCATTTTAAAGCATTTTTACTTACTCTAATTTATTGCTCTCCTTCCAAGCAGTATTGCTTTTGAGTCTCATAGAACATATATCTAATGACAAGCATAATTAATATTTTTTCAAAGCAACTCCTCTCTGTATGCTCTGTTGCATCCAGTATTATTTCTCAGAATTAAATATAGGTAAATTTTGGGAAAAAAAGATAATACCCCTCAAGCTCTTGTTTGTCACTTGCTTTATGTGTACAATAGGAACAGAAATATCTGCTTCTGTGAAAATTAATATCATACATACTGTAAATTTTCAAATGCAAAGATACTCACACTATGTGCTTATGAACAATGCAGGCCTGGGCTTCCTGTGTAATTTAGGCTGTGAAAAATTCTGATTATCTCTATTCTTGACTGTATAGGGGTTCTGTCTTCCTAATTTTAGGAACCTGAGTTAGTCTGAAATAGCCAGCAGAATTAAAATCCCACTCTATTTGAATCAGAATTTCACAAAGTAACAAGGTATTTGCCTGTGTTCTGTGACTATATCTGCTGATTTATTTCAGTCACACTCACAGTGATTTTATTCACAAACATTTGTACAAGGAGGACTTTATTCATCAGAATCATCAGGGAAAGGGAATGAATCATGAACTGTAGAAAGAATAGATTTATAGAGTATTCACAGCTAGTAGAAGGCATCCTGGCTCTTTATTAGAGCCTCTTTTTTGCCTTTATCACAAGAGGCATTAAAAGCTGTGGATATTCATGTATAATTCATTAAAAAACATGGCATTTTTCCTGTTTATAATACATAGGTCATCCATTCTTGGAGCAGAAATAATACCATCTGATTTTGGTGATTGATCGAAGTGCACAAAGTAAATAGGAAACCATACTGACCAGTTATGAATAAATTCTACAGGAGGTTAAAAACTGTGCATACAAACTACTACAAATAAACAAATACAAAGATTTAATTAACAGCTTGCTCAGGGATAATTTGCAGAATGACTGTATTAATCAAAAAAGTTGTTCTCCATAGTCAGTAAAAGCAATAAAAGTTCACTTCTTAATGTTCTATTGGGTGTTTGGACAAGCAAAATACATTCATATACTCAGCCCTCCATAAAGTTGGGAAAGTTTTGGTTTACACTTGTAGTTAAAAAGGGGAGTTGGGTAGTTCCACTACTCAGGACATAATCTTAAACATCGAAAAACAATGTGCGAAGTGCAGAACTCTAAAAGGATGGAATATAAATGAGCAAATACAAAACAAGTTGCATGGGCAGAGTAACTCATAAGACCTGATTTCCTGTGATTTTGCATCCTTTACAGTCATTATTGCTGTGGCTGCCCTCTGCCAAATCAACTTATTTTTCCACAATACTCTCCTTTTCCCCTTCAATGGCCTCCATGAAAAACCCTTAGGTCTTCCCCAAATCATCCCTACCCTCATTTCTCATCTGTGGTATTACCTCAGTTTGCCAACAACAAACCAAAAAGCACTTACACAATGCTTAGCACCCTGTCACTCTTTTTGCTACCTACCTGGTTGGGCAAGAAATGCCGACTGTGCTGAGTTACAAGCTATGTTTTTACTGGTTGCCTGGTCCAGGTACATGTGCTGCCCAGAAAGTCACCAAGCCAGCCCACAAAAAAACTGTAGACACATTTTAAGCTTTCCCTCAGTGGATACAGCGATAGGTTGTCTCCCCTCTTTCCTGTTTTGTCTTTTCATGAAACTTGTACGATTTTAATATCTAGGTGTCTCTGTCAGATTTTATTAAAATCTGCCAGCAGGCTCAAAAATTACATAGGGGAAGGAAAGAAGGAGTTATACAGAAAGAGAAAAAAATAACAGACAGGCAGTAGGATGCTGGAAGCTTTTTTTTTTTTCCTTAGAAAACTAACCTAAAGATGTTCCTGTAATACATAGTTAAGTACAGAGCTTTAAAAATTTATTTACTGGCTAATTAATATACAAGATATGGAATTCAGGACACACACAGTTTATGTGAAACACTAGCTATAATTGAAAATAACAGTTTTCCAAAGACAGATAATGTTGTGTAGGACCTGTGGCAGGTCTCAGCAGGCAGGTGGTTAGTATGAAGAATGAAAAGCCTGCAGAAATGTTAGTAGTAGTCGACTAAGAAATTCTCATTTTGTCTTCGGAGTGGTGGGAACTCAAAGTAGATGGCACATTTAGCTTTGGTGGTTTTTCACTGCTTGGCAGCCAGAAAGCCCAGGAAAGACACGAGCAGCCCTTTTTATTGAGAACAAATGTGGACACAATAGCTCTGTCAGCTTCTCCATCTCTGTGCTGAGGCATCTTTTGATGCAGACAGTAAGGTGCCTGCCCGTGTCTCCATTATAAATGTCTGGGCATTTCCTGAAGGAAAAAATATACCAGAACCAAAAAAAACCCCAATATATTCTCTTATTGGAAGTGTAAGTAAACTTCTATGCTTCTTATAAGAAATCACCTTCTAACTGATGGAAATGCCTACCAGTGTTCACATATAGCATGCAGAGAACAGAGTTTTTTGCACCTGTGATAATACGTTTCAAGTTTCTTACTGTTAGAAGAACAAAAATACAAAGCAGAATAAGCTCCTCTTCTGTTCCCCAAAAATACCCAAGAACTCCACCTCTTATGAATAATAAGTTAGCCAGATGCTTTTTTATTAATGACACTAGATGATTTTTTATTAATGACACCTCTTCTTTGTGTAAGCATATTGCCTGGGAGTATCAGTTATCAACCAAGATTTACTCTGCCAAGTGCTGTGCAAACACAGTACAAAAAGGTAGTCCCATGCAAAAGTGCTCACTGTTTAAAGTGTAAGACACGAAAACCAGAAAAGGCCAGGCAACGTAAGATAACGCAAATGTTAGAGGTGGGTAAAGTTAACTTTATTTAGGATGCTTTACATCTGTAACTGTGCTTTCCTGGTTTTCCCATATTTCACTTTGGCTTTGGTTAGCTGGTTGCTTTTGTCTAGTTTCTCTGATATTTATGGGTTTAAGACGGCAAGATTGTATTTGTTTCCATTTGTTTTACGGATATATATTTGCAACCACACTTGATTTTAACAAAATTTGGGAGATGGAGGTTGTCCAGAAATAGTATTTCCTTGTGGTTTGTGACTTGTAATTCTTACCCACTCCCAGCCATGGACCATTTTCTCCCCAGGCAGCAATCCTTAATATCTTCCATGCAAAAATACTGCACACTTGCAAGAGGACAGCATATCTAGGAATTAATTTCCTGCATGCAGGATTTAGTATAAACCCACTTTACTTTCTCACACTGTGTCTTGAAAATACAGAAGCCTATTAACTTCAGA
Organism: Sula dactylatra; assembly: GCA_013389905.1. Classification (NCBI taxonomy): domain Eukaryota; kingdom Metazoa; phylum Chordata; class Aves; order Suliformes; family Sulidae; genus Sula; species Sula dactylatra. The sequence goes on from WEKW01019192.1 coordinate 36,372, forward strand.
GCGTGGCTGTGTTGCACCACTCGTCTCCTTTGCTCCTGCAAGGACTACAGTAAACACAACGCTAGTAAAGGTAGTAGATTGTTTTTATCCACCCCATCTTTAGATTTCCATTCTGGTGGCTTTTAAACTAGTTTCTCTCCAACGTACAAGTCTTAATAATTCTTTGTATGTTCCAAGTTTTCCACAGAGCTGGATGAAAGGAAAGATGCAGTATGGGTATCATACCATATATTCCAGTGCTTGTTCCCAGTGCAAGCAATTACATTTGCTGATAACAAAATGCATTTATCTTCGGTGGCATTTTAGATAGCTTCACAACCTGCTGCGTATTCTAATGAAGCCTGTATCACTACCAATTAGACACCTGCAGAAGAAGTGGTCTATGCAAATGCCTTGCCCCCCAAATGCTATTTTCCCTCTCTCATTAAGCTTTCAAACTAAATTTTATCACAGTTAATGGCTAAAGACTTTCCCCTCAAATTTCAGCGTTGCATGGAATTTAGCCAAACATCTCCCACTGGTTTTAAGGAGTTGTGTGACTGCAAGTCTTTGAAAATGGATTTGCATTGCTTCCCACATGCCTAACCTAACCCTGCACCCCACCACCTTCCTTTCCTTGCACACACGCAGAAACAGAAATGCACTCCCTCCTTCCCTCCATCCCTCCCTCCTCCAACCCTCCATCATTGTAACAAAGTATGCTAGTGGGCCTCGCAAACTGCAGATTATTGTTAGACTTTTCATCTCTGGACGCCCTTGAGTTCAAATGTAACTAGATGTAAGTCATGCTTGCTGTAAACAAATATTTGTTAGTTATATACAAAAGGTGGAGAATAAATAGCAGGTATCTATGAGGTTATATTTCCATCAAGGGTTTCCAATGGTATCATAAACCATAAGAGAAAAGCAAACATGATTTATGAAGTTGCCGCAAGTCCCAAGGTAGAACTGTATCTTGGTAATTCACACTTAACAGTTTGTTTCATGCACATCTCAGGACCTGTTCTAAGGCCTGCCTGGGACACAGTCCCCATCTTGCTCTCACAAATGTTGCATTAACCTTTTATCTGCTCCTGGCTCCTGCTGTTGCTTCCCCATATTCCAATTTGTCTGGCTCCTGCTCTGGTTGCTTTCATCTCCTTCTCCAGGGTGCTCTCTGCTGAATGCCTTGGCAGGAGCTGTAAGCATTACCCCATATCTTTTAATTACACATGCAAGCATATTTCTGAAAGCAAGCTGTGCATTCGTAAGTCAAAACTGGATTATGAGATACCTAAACAGTTTGTGCTCACAAGTGAGTATAAATACGTGATCATCTCAAAATGTGGACAGCACAGATTTGACAGTAGGCTTTAGATTCCTCTTTCACAATTTTGGTCATATCATTTTAAGCATTTCTTGAAGAAAAAGGTCTCAAGGACAGCTAAACAGAAATTTAAAATCTAATTTACAATGCTAGAAGGAGGGTAGTGATCAAGTATTTTACTGAACTTTGATGTACTATCACTTAACACGATCCTCTTCACATGTCAGTAATTGTAACAGAAAAGCCATCAGTGCTCTGCAGAAAGAAAATATGTGTCTTTCCAGGTTGGAAAGGGTTACTTCATTTTTTTTCTATCTGCAGTTATCATGAAGATTGAACATGCCTATGATTTACACTTTTTTATTGGACAATTTCAGTGAGACCAGCTGTAAGAATACCCTTGGCTTTTGTAAATGACAACACAAATTAATGTCATTCTATCTTCATGCACATTCTTGTATTCTAAAACCAGAAAGTGGAGGACAGGCTGAATCTGGTATTGAGCATCACTTCCTACATATAACTTTACATTTTAAGTCATAGCCAAAGCTAGAATGTATTTAAGGCATTATACCACACTTTAGCTGACCCTAAAGCAAGTATGTTGTGGGCTGACGCTGGTGGGCAGCTCAGCCCCACGCAGTCACACTCGCTCACTCCCCTTAGGGGCTGGGGGAGAGAATCGGAAGGGTAAAAGTGAGCAAACTCATGGGTTGAGATAAAGACAATTTAATAGGTAGAGCAAAGCTGCACATGCAAGCAAAGAAAAATAAGCAAAATATGAAGAAAATTAACTCCATCCCAGCCAAACCCAGATCAAACATGGATCTAAAATCTAAGTGGACTATAGAGAGATAGATATATATCAGGATTACTTTACATCAAGATATGTAACCTGTTGACAGTATGCATCATAGATGTATTTAATTATAAAACATATAGTCTATTAAAACACAGCACTCTCTAACAATTATTGGTTTGGGTTTGTTTTTTTTTTTTAGAAAAGAGGAACAAATACTTTTAGCTTTGCATTCAAGTTCTTATTTGAGTTTTTGCCATTTTATTCTCACTATGGTATTAATACAAAAATTCCCAGTTCTAGTAGCTTTAAAAAATATGGGCAGAAGATTGGACAGAGGTATTACTCTGACAGAAACATCAGCAGTGTAGTCTTTCTAGCTATCTCAACAATGGCAAGAAATTTGCACACTAATGTTAACTACAAATATTGCCTTTAGCACAGTTCACTGTAGCTGGTTATAAAGTAAGCATTTACAATGTGAGCTTATCTTTACCACAGAGACCCTTGCTCAAGGGGTAAACTCTGTGAAAAGGGATGTCAAATGACTATTTAGTGAGCAAGGTTTGCATTTATTTTCTGGATGGTGGGGTTTTTTTATTTCTTTTGTTAGCTTGCAGTAACACCTGTCTAGGTGACAGAAAACATTTGAGTTTGCTTTATTTGCTATTGCTTACAAAGCCCCAGAGAATAGAAGTGTGCAATTATTCTGGGTCTTAAGAAAATGCAAATTTTAAATACTGGAAGAAACCCTATTGCTAACCTGCTTACCTGGAATATTTTCCTGACAACATACAAGATTTTCCTGAATCACAAACAGGCACTGTTGTGTGTCCCGGAATGAAATATTAATTGTTATTGATTAAAATATGTTTCTGTTCTTAACTCAGTGTTGAGGAAGATATATTCCTTTTAAGCTTGTTTTCTGTGCAGCATGCTTAAGAAGATGAGAGAAGTTTACAATGCTAGTCTGGGTGGACTGGTTTTTCTATCACAGTCCTGGCCAAAAACCCGGAGCAGTGAATAGAAAGATTCCCTGGGTGAGCACAAGGGAGTTCAGCACCCAGAGCCCGCTGAAACAAATAAACTGTGCAGCTTCATAGCAACAGCTTCAGCCTCTTTCAGCTATCAGTGTAGGGTGGCTAAAATTCCTAAAAACTGTAAAGAGTTACAGTTTTAGCAGTTACCTCTCTAATATTTGGCAGTTTGCTTGAATTTCTGTTTCAGGAGTCAAGATTCACCATGCAGATACCCTTCTGTCATATGAGTAACCTAATGATGGATCTCAAAACTATTAATTAAAAATGTTTTAACTACAACCCTCACATTTGTTAAGAAATGCTTGGAGATGTATCACACCTGTACCCAAAAATGTTCAGAAATCAACAAAGGGAAACAATTCTTTTAAAAAAAAGTCCTAATGTTTTTAAACTTAATCTCAGGATTCTGAGAGACAGGTTCAAGGTTTTTATATGTTTGAGGTTGAAAGCCAACCCAGATATATGGGGAGAAAATTAGGTTGGACCCTTTCTCTCACAAATGTTCTATTCTTTCTTAAGCGAATATGTGTTTCTTTCTGAGAATGTTTAGAGTTCATCGGTGGAACGGGAGAGCAATATGAGAAAGAGTGATCATCCTGCTACAGGAACTTATCAGCAAACAATTTTTTTTTGCTCCCTAGTAAGTCTTTCCAACCTTCTCCCCAGAGTACGTAGTTGTACACAGGTTAGTAGTTCTGTCAGGGTTCTTTTGGGATATCTGGGGTACTGTGACCTGCTAGCAACCATCAAAACACTAAGACTTCTCTAGTCGTTGAAGAGTTTGGTGTCTTCAGAAGGTTATTAATTTCATCTGCCTTGGAAGCCTATCCATTACCCTCTGGCTGAGGGAGCTTAGATCAAAATCTGTCCTTATGATGACTAAAATTAGGAGGGCTACATCCCAGTCTTTGTTGGTAACATTACATAATAATTGCATATTAAGAAGCATTTGGTGTCATTCCTGTACAGCCAATAATACTTTATCAATTTTTGTTTTGTTTTATGGAACAACGGAAGGATTGTTTTGACAATATGCTATTGATCTGGAAGAATCACAATCAATAAGTATTATAGCTACTCAGTGATTAGATTATTAGAAAAATAAATTAGGAACTATCCTGCTTGCAAATAACCATTATTTCACATGATGGGTAGAAAAAATTGTATACATGTCATGGCATATTGTTCATTTGCAAACACAGAGAGACCTTTTCTAATGTTATAAATTTCATTTATTGATCAGAGATCATGATAAAATGGTTTCTTTTGGAGTGCTCTTTGTCTAAGCCCTCTCTTTTAAATTAAGAATCTATTTTACATTACCACAACCCAACATAAAAAACTATGTGCCTGTATGCATACAAGCTGGTCGCTTCTCTTTCTTCTGTTTCAACATATCTGACTTGGCAGCCCTTCTTACTGAGAAAAAAAAATCTGTTTTCATCTTTCTCCAGCTGATCTTTGTGTTCAGGTGTAGCAAACATACTGTTTCCTATTGTGGCTTATGCTACAGGCAATTCTGACATTTGCATTTTTACATCATGTGAATTTTGAAATAAAGAAGTGACAGCTTAACTCTATGTTGAAAGCAAGCTTTTGTATTGGTATTTCTCTTTAGTTTGTTGTTTTGCTTTGTTTTGCTTTGCTTTTTTTCCTCTGGAAGATCTCACCATCTGCTGCAAGGAATTTTTGCATTAAGGAAGAAAAAAAAAGTATAAATCCCACAGAAAGAAAGTAGTTGGTGCAGAGCAAAATTGTCACAAAGCACCAGACACTGATAGATTCAAGCTTTTGGGGCCGCAACAGTAAAAATACACTGAGGTAGCCATAGACTCCCTATAGGGGAATGTGCCCTTTCCAAGCATACCTTACACGTTGTCTTGATCAAGGAATGACAAGGTCTGAAAATACAACTGCTCATCCTTAAACAAAGTAGAAAGAGGTTATGATGGAGAAATACACAGAATTCAATATACAGAAAGAGGTTTCCGAACTGTGACATGTACGTCTCTGGTCTCGCTTGTAAATAGCAATAATCAAAAGCATCTGGCTGCCTGTGTATATGCGTTTGCCTTACTTGGTACTAGGCAAATGCCAACTCACAGATAATCACATGCAGACAGCTGACAGAATTAAAAGTAAATGGATAGAGGCAGAAGGATGAGGATGGGTTTGTGGAAAATGGAGAAAATACAGGGGCTGACACTGTGGTACAAAGGGGAGATATGTTAGGAAAAAGGCTTTAAGGATAAACAATCCATATGCTGTTATTTTCATGAGGTTATTTTTAATGCAGAACTGTCTAAAAATTCAATATCTACAATATAAAAGTTCAGAAGCCAAATCAATACAAATCATTGCTGCTCAGGTCTGTCTCAGATTCTCACTGAATGACAAGATGAGTTGAATACTGAACCTGAAGCAGGGCATATTAACTGCCTTAACATAGTTACAGGGAAATACCAGGGCAGAAAATTGATTAATTAATAAATGACCACAAGGTTTAAGACAAAAAGGGTTAAAAATATTAGGCTAACTGATTCTAAATCTTACGATAATGCAGCCTTAAGAGTAAAATTATGCATTTCTGGTACAGAAAGGTGTTGAGGACAAAACCAAAGTACAGGGGAGCACAGTGCCTGCCCAGTGTCAGCCTGCATGGCTCAAGCCCTTCATCCTGTGTTACTGTGTTACGCACAGTACAGTGCTAGCAGTGTGTCCAGCATTGGCCAGTCCTTTCAGTAAGTGGAGCAGATGGACTGTAAGTGATGTAATGTGCTGAGAGGAGACCCTTTTACTTCCATTCCCTCACAGTGGGTGCATCTGACCCCTGAAATTACAAGTCCCATCAATTAAAAAGCATGACATCTCAAAATCTGATCTAGAAATGTTGCCTTCCTCCTGTTCTCCCACCCCTTCCACATCAGGGAGTAGAAGAGCTTTGTCAGAGCCAGCATGCTCTTGACCTTCTTGAGTGAATAAGACAAACCTTTAGCCTTGGAAGACACACTAGACATTTAGTTCCCCTTTTCAGCTTGCTCATATCTAGCTAGATGTGTGCATAGCTATCCTGTGGGTTCCTACACTAGGGAGAAAAGAATTATTCTGCATCCAGCAGCAAATGTTCCCCAGCATATCTTTAATATATGCTCTCCCACTTTATGGCTTGTTGCTGCTGTAATGCTAATCACTTTTTGGTGACATGGGAGAAATTTTCTTCTCATTTCCAAATAAGCACGCATTTCTTTTCTTTCAGAACCCAGTGACCTGATAGGCAGGTTCAGTCACACACTTTTTTTTTTTCTTCCAGTCAGAGAAGTGTCACTACCAGTGCCCAGAGAGAGTTTATGAAACACTAGGTTCATTATTGCCTTCAACAGACATTTGCAGACACCCTTTGAAGTAACAGAGATGAGCTTGAGGCACTAAGAAAACCACACCTTTGCCATGGTCTCAGTGATCATCTAAGGGTGAGCCGGGGAGCTACGTTAGCAGAGGGCCTGAGGACAGCATTCGTGCAAAGCGAGAGCAAGCCTACTGCAGTGGTTTCACAAAAATGTCACAGTGTATATACACCACAAATGGTTTTCTCTTTCTTTAGGTGGTTTTCATTGCATGAATGTAGGATTTTCTATTTTTGTCCCCTTGTTAGCTTAAATCTTAATGTATCTGTGGCACTAATGTATGTTGTAAAATATGCAATATGGCTGACTTAGTACTGCCAGGCCTTAGCTTTTGATAGATGATTTTTGAGTCTTTAGCATCAGAAATTTAGCACCACATTAGCTCTAGTTTTTACATTTAAAAAATAAGACCTATTATGCAATATTTTGCTTGAAAATAGTTGAATGTTTGGCTCATCCAGTGGAATGAATGCCACCTTGTAATTTTTTTTAGGTTTGCTTATTATACCATTCTTTTTAAATTAAAGTGAATGTACCACTCATAAAACATTCCATGTTTCTAATCTACAGAATAATGCAGGTAATATCTACTCTCCAGTCCACAAATTTCCTCCCTCCGGGTTTTATGAAGTTACAGGTTCTTAAGAACAGGGAAGTAATTCATTCTCTGTACCAATCCAGTGCCTGGCCTTGCATCAAATGTTAAAAGCAACTTTCACAAAATATTTCTTCCTTCCTCCCTCTTTTCTCTGATAGATTCCATAAAATAAGTCTGTGGGTACTGGTAGAAAACATCCATAAGGGACTAAAGAAAAAAAATCATTGTCTTTTCTGTGTTGTAACAAATGTAAGCAAAGAGTGAAGCAGCATAATAGGAAAACTTAAGGACGCTTCGAGAAATCCTGTTCTTTACTGCAGAAAAGTGTATGGTGTCCTGTTCTTAAATAGTACTTTGGGGTGTTCAACGTATGTGACTAAACATTATCTTTATGCACAGATCGAGAAGTGAGAAACAGGTGAACCTGAGGCCTTTTTTATGAAAATCTGTATTTTAGGGTGTAACAATGTAAGTGGCAGATGCTAATGACCCGATGTGTCGAGTCACCACCTTTCCATCTCACCCTGACCAATATTCCGATCTTTAAAAAAAAAACCCCAAAAACAAAACCCCACACCTTCCAGAAGACAACATCTGCTTCCTGAAGAATTTTGCTTCCTTTAGAAATAAGATTTGCAGATTCTCTACATCAGCACAAAATTAATGTCTTCTCTGTTCCTGTGCTTATTCATCCATTTCCCACTACTCCCTGCAGGGGAGGAGAGGTCAAGAAGTGATTCCTGCTATCTACCTACAACCTCCTTTCTGGAACACCACATCCTTACAAACAGACTTTATCTTTCCTGTGTTGCTGTGAGATAAGAAAGTATATCTCCTGTTTAGGAACCGACAAGTGTAAGAAAAAGAGCTGGGGTTTTTTTTCCCCCAATTATTTATACTATTTTACCAAATATTGGAAATCTGTGGAGATATTTTGCTTCTTGGGCCAGTGCTCCTATCAGCCATGTCTGGACCCAAAATCCAGGTAGCAGGTTTGCTTGCTTAGTTCTTCTTACCTCCTTGTACTCTGGTAAAGGAGAATATACTGTGAGAAAATTTAAAACAATGGGAATACTCTTTTCTAATGACTGAGTACTACAGAGACCATCAAAATGAGTCTGTATGCCGAGAGCAAACAGCATGTTGGGTGTTGTACAAGACACTAAATAAAGATACATCCAAAATTGTATTGGATGAAGCCAGTTTTGTAAATGAAATACACTGCGAGAAGAATTAAACTAAGTCATGTTTTGTCTGATGAGATGGCTTCCATGGGAATCCTGTGAAAATTTCCTTAAGTTTCCCTGAAAAGCAGATCCTCCCAATTGAATACATGGGTTACAGCTCTGCAATACTTATTTATAGCAGCAGAACTCGGTCTATAAACAAGCACTACACCCCATGCTGTTTGTTATGTTATCTGTATTTTACTGTGATTAGGACAAACAGCCAGATCCATCCTACTTCTTGTATTTACAAAGTAGCCTGAGAGACATTTGATACGGCACTTTTCTGTAAGGGATAAGAACCAGCTGTGCAAAGCAGGCTTCACCCATCCCCTTTTCTCTCTTTGATCATTACTCCCTTCTTTAATGTTGTTTTCAGCCAAAAAAGCACCACATGACCTTTGAGAAATGCCAGGAGAACATCATTTTCTCTGTGCCCCTCCAGTTTGCAGACATCAGGTACATCCTTACTCCCAGACCTGCTCAGTGTAGCGGCTCTGAGACAGGTTGAGCTAAAGTGCCTCTCACTACGCTCCTGGGGATGCCACACACCTCTCCTGACCTTCTCTGACTGCTAAATGTGACTGGGAGTTTTGCTAATGAACAGCATTGCACCATCCATTTGTCTCCTAGCGTTGCACCTCCTTAGGGTGAGGAAGGAGCAGCAAGCAAATGCCAGTCCAGTACCTCGGTCTGACTCACAAACCAATACAGTGGCTGCTCCTGTGTTTTCTGCCCTTTTTTTTTTTGTTCCAGAATGACTCAGATGCATTCTTTTTTAGAAATATCCCAAAAGTGTAGAAATTTTAAATCCATGTAAAAGAAATAAAATTAGCAAAGTTTATATGATAGGAATAAATAAAGGAAAATTCAACAAATTAAAAATTGTAGCTTCTCTGCATGTGTGCAGGTGCTTGTGTCTTTAAAACGTGAATTTCAAACTGGAAAAAAGTTTCTGTGAATAGTTACAGAGGTGCAGGTTTCAGATTTTTATGATCCCACAAGTTCAAACAGCTGAATCTTTAAAAAAAAAAATCTCTTGGGCATAAATTGTGTGCAGGGCTTTTACATTGCACTCATTCAGTCAAAAATAAAAAAAGAGATGTATTCCATTATTATGAGTGCAATGCCTTTTAAATTGCTTGGGACAAATACTTTCTTCTTTCTCCTGTGTAGAGTCTCTAGTACATTTTTACACAACTATGATACAGCATTTGCCATTCTGAGGTGCCCTGTGCCAGAAATACACATCTTATCTTGCACTCTGCGATAAAAGGAAAGATAACAATTTAATATGATATGTAGACTCATGTACTCAATCTTTATCTGTACCAAGTAAGGTATTGTCATTCTGCAACTATTTTAATTGGCCCTTAGGAAAGTGAAGGAAAATATTTCTTTATTGGTGCTTTCGGAGGGAAAAACTCTACCAGAGGGCTGGACTCTGTGCCCTGTCCTTTCTGACGAACATCGAAGTGTTGCTGCACTCTCCACGGAGCAGCCGGGGGGGGCTGGTGGCATAAAGCATGCGCATTTTTACCTGTGCTGGTCAAACCATGCCCACTCAAAATAGATGTGATCATCTGATACAAGGTCCAAATTAGTTTAGCCACACCTTGTGTGGCTACAGCAAATTTTCAGGTTTAGGTTAGGGCAGTCTTGTTTTGAAACTCCTGCCTCTCCTACACACAGTTTCCTTGTTTACTGTCAGCAATGCCTGGGCTGGCTCCGTGACGTATTTACAAAATGGCACCGGGCTCAGGTCACCAAAGACCCACCTTGATGTCAGCCCCAAAGTCACAATGAGCAAAGCACACTCTCTTCTCCACTGGGCAGGGCATGTCCTGGTCCAGCCCTCTGCTGACATCCAGGTTCTTCATCCAGCTGCCCCTCTCTTGGCTTTGCCCCAGGAGCCCCTGCAGACTGTCCCATTGCAGGTAGTCATGCCCTGACAGTCTGGATGCTCCTCCCGTATTCCCACAGACTCTGAGAAAGAAAGAACTGATTTTGGGCCCTTTGCAAAGCAGCATGACTCCTTTTGCAGGGCAGCATAATGCAGACCGATATGAGGAAGAGAGGGCAGAAATAAAAGTCTTCCTTGTCCCAGCCTCTTCATGTCCCTTATGGTTACTCATGTACAGACAAAAGCAAAATAGCAGCTCTGCAGAGCAGTTTTTCCCTGCTCTCCAAGGAAAAGTAGGAGGTTAACAGTAATGAGGAAGAACTTTTTTGCCTTTCTAATAGGATCAGAGTCTCAGCTGGATTAGGTGGTATAGGAATGTATTTTACCTTGCTTTCTGCAAGCATGTGTAGATAGTTTAAAACAGACAGAGCAATGACTCCAGTGAAAGAAAATACAAAATGGAACAAACCACAGTACTAACAACAAATCAAAATCATGTCGTGGTTGTGCCAGATACAGCCAGAGGCACAAAAAAGGTGTTATTTAGTCCCACGTTCCTTACTTTCTGATGATATGTTTGCTCCTTGCTCTGCATTTTGCAGCTCTTTATAGGGTTGAGTGTTGTGCAACAGAGTGGGAGCGGACACCATATTTCCTTTGTGAGCAGCTATGCCAGTGACAGGACTTGAGCATATTGGGCAGATGTTTTATTCATTAAGTCTAAAAAGCCATTTTCTGTAAAGTTGAATATTGAACGATGGGAGCAGTATCTTGTGTTAGTATTTTTTTTGGGGGGGTATCAATAAAAGATCAAATCTGTTTGGCACATCAGATATAAGAACAGCTGCATTTTGATAACAATGCAGGGAAAGAGATGACCGTATTAAATTGTATCTCACAAAATCTTCCAAAGCAAGAAGCACAGTTACATTGGAACACGATGGAAACTCAGTAGATTTTCTTGGATTTTTGTTCAGTCATGTGCTGTCCAACTATTAAAACCCTGTCCAATGGACATGACATTGCATGATATACTTCGAAGCCAGAGCCTAGGCTTTAGTCACTATCATAAAATTATTTATTTGGGAAAACAGTAACGGTAAAACACCATTTGCAGACTGTCCAAATGAAAATTCCTACACACATCTCTTTGGCCTTGATTAAAGATCCATGAAAAACCTATTTTAACGCTCAGGCCTTGTGTGAAGAGCCCTGACTGTTGGAAGTAACAAAGCAGGAGGAGCAGAGAAAATAAAAATAAAAAGAAGGGTTTGACTCACTACTGTAAGACCAAGTCTACATTTCATATAAAAAGGCAGAAATGTTTCATTTGTGACTGATACTGACACTTAGCAGATTTTGGTGTTCTGAGTTGTTTATGTAATTAAAAACTGTGAAATATTATCTGGACTTATATATTTCCCAGGAAAAAAAAGTATATGGTCTTTGCACTTACTGCACACAAGACAGATAATTTAATCAATCCCCCTGTCACCTACATTTGTCTGCCTACAGGGAAGAACATAGTGATACCATCAGCAATTTGAAATAATTGTCATTTGAGTTGGATAAAAGTTCATTTCACTGATGATAGGTGCCTAGTCCTCTTACTGTTGCATTGACAGCAGCCTTGACTTTTTTTTTTTGTTGTTGCTTGGATTAAAAGAAGGAGCAGGGGCAGGTATAAAAAGACAGATCACAGGACACAGGACTCCCTCCTCCCCTCTCCCCTCCTCCTTTTGCTTCCCCACGATGTGAATCAATGGCCTCAGCCAGAAGAAAGCAGTGCATCTTTCTTTTCTTTCCGTGACACCAAAAGGACCTGATCTACGTACTACCTTTTTAAGCCTCTATGCTGAGATCCTATTTATCATTTCCAGCTACGATAAAAAAATCAGACCTCCAAGAGCTTTGGCCCTGCAGTAGGGAGCTGAGCAGCACCCAAGATGAAACACAGGCTTTCTCACTGGGGTGGGATCTATTGTATTAGCAGTCACTCAACAGCAAGCTCTTTAAATACCACTTTTTGCTCAAACATAGCTCCTGAGCCTGCTGTGGAATAGCGTTAATAGGATAGGAGACTAGAGAAGTTATTTAAATAGGTATATCAGATTTATGTAGCAAACAAAATGTACCAAATTCTCCTACCTGAGTAAAGATCTTTTTTAAAAAATTCTCTAATAGTAAATAATATACTGAGCCAAAAATTACATTAAGTCTATATAAATTGTGGAGTCCTGTTCAAATAACAGGATTTATGCAGGTAATTCTACTAATGGGATTGAGAGTTATCTGCATAAATCCCAGCTTTTTCAGCAGGAAAAAAAATTTCTTCATTTTGAAAGCATCTGGACATCAAATACTGTACTACTGTGATCCTTACTTTCAGTTAGGAAGAGGAGGATGGTATTCTGTATGTAATTATCATATATATTTTCAAATAATGCAGCAAGATATTTTTAAGAGATTTTTTTAATAGCATGAAGAATAAGACCTTTGGTTATCTTTCAGAAAGCCAGAGCAAATCTGGCATCTGAAGTATCACTTTTTCTGCCCAAATCATCTGTAACACTTGGAAATTTAAAAATCCCTTATTGAGATGAGTTAATTCATTTTTATCAAACAGGAACAAGTTTATGCAGAAGAGGTATTGAAGAATTCCTAAATACATTTCTTAAAAAAACTGAATTCTGCACCCAACATCTTAAATAGCTGTGTGGGTTTTGATAACTACTTACAAGTATTCACAGTATCAAAGCTCTGGCCAAATAGTCAGTAGAGAGGCTCTTACCATCAAATGCTACATTTGATTAAGTTTCTCTAGAAGTTTTCCTTTGTATTGGATCAGAATCCTACCCGATTAAGCCTGGAGGAGGGATGTGTTTTCAGAAAATGTGGGGAAGTGGAAGAACATTCATTATTTTGTCCAAATATCCTACAAGAAATTGATTTGTAATTTGCAAGTTGTGGATTTCAACTCAAAATCAGAAGCAGCACCTGGGTCTTCATCAGCTTTATCATGACTCTCACAATTTAGAATGTTTGTACTTCCAGGAAAAGATAGATCTACCCACAGCAATGTAGCTGTACTGGGAAGGTGTACGCCTCTCCCACAGCCTGCGTTTGGCTGAGTGACCCACACTGAGTGTTGTGTTGCTGCAGCTCAATGGTTAGCCAAGTAAGCTGAGACCTGCCCAAATATTCTTTACTGAAAGAAAAATTTCTTTACTGGAAGAAAAATTTCTTTACTGAAAGAGTGGTCAGGCACTGGAACAGGCTGCCCAGGGAGGTGGTGGATTCACCATCACTGGAGGTGTTCAAAAAAGGCATAGACGTGGCACTTCGGTACATGGTTTAGGAGACATAGTAATGTTGGGTTGACAGTTGGACTTGATGTTCCTAGAGGCCTTTTCCAACCTTAATGATTCTATGATTCTATGATTCTATGTGTGTGCACTGCAGCTGCGTCTCTGACATACCCTTGGAGGGCCTAGAAGTCCATGTAATAACACTACATCCAGTAGCAAGTCTCCAGCTGTTTTCCATGCAGAGACTCATGCCCAGCTTACTTTTGTCTTAGTGTCACGTGCTTGTCTCCTGCACTGATTGCATTTTGCCTTGTAGGCTATAAACATTAAAAACATTATGCTTGATGGTCAATTGCTATGGGGAGGTCTAGAGATGCATTCCTTAGCACAATATATTTCTCAGTGGTGGAAGAGTAGGAAGCAAGTGCAGCAGAGTAGGAAGCAGGAGCAGCAGGTCCTGCCACTGAAGGGCTGAGCACCAGCTAACGCTCTTGGTGAGAGGTGGAGGTCACTGTCCTAGGCGATGCAACGTGCCACAGGGCTCATCACTGCCTGGATGTACCAGCTTGGGTGGGCATTATCACCTATGTTGCTGTGTGGTTTTTTTGCCTAGAGAAAAAATACCTTCCATTCACCTAGATAAGGTCTCTTCTATACTCCTACACAAGTTTAGCTAGAGATTTGCAGCGTTATTTCAAGGGACTTTTGAATCCTATTCCTGCTATAGTTGTTAATTGGATATCTTGTGTTATGTCTTCAAAGAATATTTATTAGATTTAGTATGACCAGAACAATTTTGTTGCTCTCTATTGTATGTTAAGATGAGATAATAATAAACCAAGTGTTGAAAATTACTCTTTGCTGAGGGGATGCAAACATAGTGACACCCAGAAACTCTGGCTGCCTGCTGGTAGAGCTGGGCAAAAGAAGCCTGTAGGCACAATGTTCAGGACAAAATATTCTGGGAGGCCTTATAGGCACACTGAACATCTTCTAGAAAGCCTAAAATGATTAAGCTGAAAAGGAGCAAGGAGAATGGGAAAAACAGATAATGCTCTTTATGTTTGACTCTTACAAGTGACAGGAAAGATCTCTAAAAAATATTCTTTGAAGAGGGTTATTTATTTCGGATTATTTTATCTCAAGTCCATGCCACTGATGTGTGTTTTGATATCTGTTACTTCTCTTAAATGGGTCAACCTTTTCCAAAGTCAGCAATGCGTCTGTTTCTGTATTCCTTATGCTTATATACAGTGTGCAATCATTAGTGCAGTCTGTGGCTGATATTTTACGCTCCTCCACACTCAAAAGTAATGAGAAACTATTTTATAGCCACACATATCTTCTGACTGTTTACAAAAAGAAAATTTTCACAGAAGCTGACAGAATCAGAAAAAGTACTGAAACTATTGTTAAGAATTATATTTATTTCACTAGGATTTAGGGCACAATTTCTTTTATAACTTATATTTTATTAAAAGCTTTGATAGCAGGAAAATATACTATCAATTATTTTGCAATGTTCATTTATCTCTAAGGAAATTTTCAAGGCCAACTCTTAATATGAAGTATCTAAACAGAAGAAAAATGCTGAAATGGCAACTATCCATATTTAAAGTAGCAAAGGGTTTTCAAGACTACCTGTAAGGTGTCTGTTTTATTTCACGCTGGGGAGATTGTTCACCATCAGAAGAAATGGTGTGGCTTGTCCAGTGAGACCAATCTGTAGAGCCGTAACAGGAAAAAAAGAGGGTTCTGCATTCCAGATGTTTGGATTTCCAGAGGTTCAGTCATGACAGGGCTGGTTCGTTGGTTTCAGAATGGATGAAATTCACTCTTTCAGGCAGTTTGTAAACAAAAGTCGCTGGATTCAAATCTACCTTAAGCTCCCAAATGTGGGTTGTTACTGATAATCTAAGTAACATGCAGGGAGCAATTTTGTTTCATTTATATGTAATTTTCTGTCTTCCCAAAGCTCCAAGGAAGACATTTGGAAAGCATAAATATGAGGCACAAACTTCAGAGGAAGAAAACAAACATGGTACCCTACCTCCCACGAAGACCACTTTCAGAATAACAACTGTGTTGAACTGCACCCACTGCTGAGCAAACACATGACAAAGCTTCACCTTGTTCACTCAGAATTACTTCAAGGTTGTTTGGGGGTTTTTTTCCAACGTTTTTGCACTCCAAAATTAGAGCAGGATACATGGAAACCAACCCCAACCAGGTCTTGTTATTAAATGTCACATCAGGGTTTCATCTTATGTTGCAACAAAAGGAATAATTTCTGATGTTCTTTACATATACTGCTGCACCTGCTCAGAAAATGAGGTAGTCTTATGAAATTTTACAGGAAAAATATATTTAATTATCTCATCTCTACTAGGGAATGTACTAGGCTGAATAGCTGTAAACTGTATTTAATGCTATTTTAAAAGATAAAAGCAGTGGGGGGGGGATTTACATTTAAATCATATTTCAATCAACCTTAAAGGTGCTGTTTACACAGTAAGGGCATAAAATGTTAGCTCATTAAATATGCACAATGTTTTGCATTGCAGAAAGGATGTGGATTGTACTTTCGATTTCCAAGCAAATTAAGCCTGCTGCCAGAAAACACACTATAGCAGGATACAGTGGGCTGTGTGGAAACCAATTTAAACAATTTATGCTAGTGCTTAAAAGTTGGGTGAATTGGATTTCAGATAAATTCTCAGTGACAAGTTTAGGTTCCTTTTACAAGAGTAGAAAGAATCCTCACCTCATGTAGGCATGGGATATTTCCTCTTTTTCTGATCACAGCTGAAGGGCTATACTTTTACCCTCCATGCAAAGAGTTTCAACCATGAGTTGAAAGAGTTGGAGTGGGAGACCACACACAGAAGGCACAAAAAATGTAATGCAGTGAGACAGCCTCCAGGACTTAGCAGCAGCTGGCTACGTCTTGCCACGTATGCATCAGGGGTTGATCGATTACTGTAGGTAGCTTGCAGACCAGTCCACTCAGCCCTAGCCGCCTTCTGTGCAAATGCTGCCAGTCCAGTCAGTGACCCCATGTTATCCCAGTTTCCTTCCTCATTTCAGTTCACAGTCACATATAAATGGCTTTTTAGGCCTTTAAAGGCTGCATAAGGGGCCAGAATGTGCATCTTCAAAATTAACTCATTCCAGTCAATCTATCTCGTCATATGGTTTTCCTTAATCCCTATGCTATGAAAAAAAGGAGGGCAAACTTGCCTATCCAGTGCCTTGTAAGTTTATTTGTAAGGTGCAATTAGTGAACTAAAATGCAAATGAAGTTTTCAAACATCAACTTCCCATTCCTTGCCAGTGCTCTAATGAACAGCCAGGGACATGTATTCATATATAACTTTTTATGGTATACACTGTGCTTAAAAAAGATATACTAAGAACTTTCCAAACACTGATTCATCATCCAGCCGAGAATGCAGATACTTCATCCATTGGGAAAAATGTTTATGATAAAGATGAGGCCATGGAGTAACTGCTGGCACTGAATTGAAAAACTTCTTAAATAACTGTATGTGTAACATAAACCAAAACAAAACAATTTTGAAGATAACCAAATGTCTAAGGTAAGATAATTTTATTGATCAAGTATAATTCCTTAGTAATAATGCATTTATGTCTTTAGGTTAGAGGATTCTAAAGCCCTTTACAGACTGCATGCAGTCTTCACTGTATTCATAAAAACAAGGCAAAAAGTTCTAGATGTTACTCTTAAAAATGAAATGACTCAGCGAAGTCCTTTTATGATTGTTTCTCAAAAAGAGTCTGGGAGGCTTTATATTGCCATCATATCCTCCCAGTCAACATATTGTTAAATTGCTGCCACTGCTGAAGAAATTGGGTTCTGTTTGTACAATATCCAACCATATTTTCAGCCATCTTATCTCTGGACAACAATCACAGCAAGTCCAATTTCTAGCCATAAAGTCTATTTTTCCAAAAGTGGCATCTGTCTCCCAAAAGACTGCCATCAGACACTTCTGTTAGCATCCTTCAAGTTTGCTCTGGATGAATCTGTCATGCAATTAGGTTACTGATGGGCTGCCGTGACAAATAGGTTGCTGTACGCCTTTTGATGTACTTTTGATTTTGATGCTTTAAGTATTTTCTGCTCCTAAATACTGTCTTCTGGGAGCTATACTCACTCTATTTTATGTTTTGAATAAAATACTTGCAGCAGCGTCTTTTCTTTGTAAATCCAAAGAACAGACTATAACGTGTCATATTTTTCCCAAGAGTGAATTCTATTTTGAACAATACTTATCGTATTGTGGAATAGTCTGTAGACTAAAGAGCGTATTTAGTTACTGTTTTTCTCTGGCCTGAGAGAGTTAGCCAATAATTCTCAGTCCATTACTAAAAATGTACAACTGATTAAATAGGCAGTGACATCTTTCAGTTGGTAAAATAAATGTTCTCATTTTTCCAAAATATCTAAATAGTAATGTTTCCTGTGCAGCCTTCATTTGGCTCTGCGACCTGTGGCTTATGATACTGTCTAATTATTTTACAATTTATTATTTTTCCTCAAGATCTCTGCCTTGTTCACTGCACAGTGAAATGAATCTGCAGATAAATCACATCTAAGCAATGAAAGAGACTATTGTCTGAAGGACCTCTTTTGTTAAAGTTGGAATAGTAAGGCAGGAGCCTGCAAGAGAAGGAAAAAACTATGATAGCTATTGCTGCCCTGGAGGACTAGGTTCTACGCTTTACTGTCTGAGTTTCTGAGTGATGCTACTGTCCACTTTCTAGCATAACTTTTGCCTAGTGACTGCATTATTTTTCTTGTTGGTTTTTTTTTTTGCATTAAGTTTGTACTGAGACATTTTTGTAAGAGAAAAACAGATAGAATGCTATCATAAAAATTGAAAAGATGGAAAGTTAAATTTATCTTTTTATCATTTGAGTAATTCTGTAGTTAAATTCAGTAGCTAGTTGTGACTGCTCTAAGATATGTTGGAAGAGTACTAACTAAGCAAAGCATGATGGCCTTTAAATTAAGTTATAGAACTGCTCTATTGTACAATATCAGTGCCAAACAACTGTAGAATACACTACCAATTTCTCACTGATGCATTTTCCAATTTCTCCCTGTCTTACTTTTGCCTGGCTTTCCCTACACCAGTGTGAAATAATTCAGGTCAAAGATATTTAATTCATTGTTAAAACTATTTATTTCAATTCCAATCAGTATGAGCTTTTATAAAACTAACTTCAAAATCTTGTGCATTGCTGCTTTTCATTACCGTGTTTAATCAATAAATTATGAATGCAGATTTTAATGACATAAATGTGAGGATATTGCTTTTCAATTTTGCAACACATCAAGAGGCAAAGAAATAAAATGGCCCCTTAAAAGAAATGTTTGGCACTGTAGGTGGCTAGGCAACTCTTTAGCTCTTCTGCTCATGAGCAGTGACTACTATGTTTCATTTATGCAAACGCATAACAATTCATTATCTGCCCCTAAACAAGGCAACTGATCTGCAAATAAATTCGGGTTGAGTAGTGAAGAATATTGTTGTCTGAGGGCTCCAATTCTAGTTTTATTGCATTCTTTTCTCTTAGTTGCTTAACGTCCTTGTAACTTAAAAAACAAATTGCCTTGGTGTAAATGAGGCATAATTACTTCCACTTTCTAAACACTGACTAATTTTTTTTAGGTAGAAATACTAACACTTAATAATAGTCTACATTCACACACTTCATTTAGGCAGCTAAAGGATGGGTTTTCCCAAAGCAGTTAAGTGCTTTAGAAATGCAAGTCCTGATTTTAAACGAAAAGCCCTGGTCAGCCTAAGGTAGCATAAGTGTTTTAGACCTCTTGACACACAGGAAGTCAAATGTATCAGAAGATGTCTATGACCTAAAAACTTTGTCAATATCCAGGTTATAAAATAAGAAGAGAAAAAGAACTAGAAGTAAAAAACATAAAATAATAGAAATTAAAATTACAAACTTTACCCTGGTTGGCCTATATTCCAAATTCCTCCCACCAGTCTTTCTTAAGTATGGATGTTTACTACTTTATTTTTATGCTGTCGTCTTTCTATTGCCAGGAAGTAATTAACTCTCCAAAGGAAGGGTTTAAGTTAAAAGAGTAAATACTGAAATGTAGGAGACAAGACCTCTAAGTTTTTTCATACAAAAACTCAACTTCTCTCTGAACTTGTCTTTAACACTGAGGTTGCTGCCTATTTCATCATAATGTTTATCAATGTGTTCAATGTCTTCTGCACATTTTCTGTTATCAAAATACTATTACTTTTATGAGATAAGAAGGCAAAAGTAATTATGGTATATACTATTCTTTTTTTCATCTACAAGAGGTTACAGACTTTATTAAGGATGTTGCCTTTGTACTGCATACTAAGAAATAGTAGTAGAAATGATACTAACTAGCTTGTTCAAATATTAATATACTCCCCATATAATCGTTATAACTAAAAGGAAAAAATTGCTTTTGAGCATTTCATATTCATCAATAGTTCATGAAAATACATAACAAGTTATGACACATCTAATAAAGATGAAAGGGATGAAAATCCTTGTGAATTTTTAATATGGATAATAAAGGACATTAATACAGCTTAATTATATTGATAAATAATTAAAAATACTTTTTAAACTATGTTTTATTTTTATTTGAAATAACTTTATGTGGTACTCTTGGAGGGATTATATACACAGCATTACAATGCCAGGCACTCTACAAGGGGAAGTAAAAGTTGCCCTATTGATTATCTGAGTAAATATGGCCATTCAAAATATTCTCAGGACATTTCAGCCAAGATTCTGTATCTTTTTAAAATATCCTTTTAAATCCAAAGTTTAGATAAATATTAAATAACAATGAAAAAACTTAGTGGTCTGTCCTGAGGTTAGATGGCTGACTGGGCTGCCATTCTTAAGGCAATTTCTGTATACATCTTCATATCAAGGAATAATGTAGCTGGCTTTGCAGTGGACATATTTGGTTTTCAGTCAGTTCAGGTACAGCTGAGTTAAAGGAAAGGTAGGTATTTGAGTTAAAAGCAGAGGCTTAAACCAAAGTTCAGTACTAAGTCCCTAACTTACTCCAGTGAATTATCGTAACTTTACTCCCACAGCAAAATAAGGTAACATTTCACAGGAACATTAACTGCTTAGCTATTCAGAGTTGACACACTTCTAGCAAGATCCGTACCAAACAACCAGGTTGAAATTTGTCTTTTTCACCTTTGCTGCATTTTCACAGTTGACTGCACCAGTGCACCTCCCTTTCTCTCTTTCCACATCTCTGTCTGCATTCCCTAGCTGGAGCCAGCTGGCACTCACCTAGAACCATAGGATCATAGAATCATAGAATACCTCAAGTTAGAAGGGACCCATAAGGATCATCGAGTCCAACTCCTTCGTCCTCACAGGACTACCTACAACTAAACCATGTAACTAAGAGCGTTGTCCAGAAGCTCCTTGAACTCTGACAGGTTTGGTGCTGTGACCACTTCCCTGGCGAGCCTGTTCCAGTGAACAACCACCCTCTCAGTGAAGAACTTTCTCCTAATGTCCAATCTGAACTTCCCCTGACATAGCTTCGTATCCTTTCCATGTGTCCTATCACTGGTCACCAGAGAGAGGAGATCAGCACCTCTCCCTCTGATGCCTCCCTTGAGGAAGTTCTAGACTGCGATGAGGGCACCCCTCAGCCTCCTCTTCTCTAAGCTGAAGAAGCCAAGTGATCTCAGCCACTTCTCATAAGTCTTGCCCTTGACACCTTGCACCATGTTGGTTGCCACCCTCTGGACACACTCTAATAGTTTGATGTCCTCCTTATATTGAGGCACCCAAAACTGTACACAGAACTCAAGGTCAGGCTGCACCAGTGCAGTGTAGAGTAGGACAGTCACCTCCCTTGACCAGCTTGATGCACCCCAGGACACGGTTCATCCTTTTGGCTGCCAGGGCACTCTGTTGACTCATATCCAACTTGACATCAACCCAAATCCCCAGATCTCTTTCCATGGGGCAGCTCTCCAGCTTCTTATCCCCCTATTTGTATATAAACTGCACAATTTACTACTGTAACTTGTTTGGGCTTATCAGCTACCTGAGTTTCTACCCTTCTGGTGCTGAGAGCCAGGGAAACAGTTATTAAAACCGCCTGGACCAGCCAGAGCAGCAAAGTTTTCCAGGGAATTTATTTTTTTTTTAAAGAGATAGGTGCATTACTTGCGGTACTGCCACCTGATGACAGCTTCAACAGATCTAAGTGCCTCCAAAGGTCCAAAGGGATTTTGTGTCTAGGACTCAAGTGAGGCTGATTTCTGCCTTCTCCATGGGAAAACTTTGTTGGCAATCTGGCAGGGGTGTTTCTTAACAGCTCTAGAGACCTTTAGTCCTTCTCTTCAAAGTATAGTCTTGGACTCAGCAGTGATTAGACCAAAGCCTCAGAGTTACTAGTTGTGTCCTGTCCCATACATAAAGGAATCACAAGTGTTCACTGACAGGTGACTGTCTTGAACTATCCCCACACTCCTGTTTGACAGATCCCTACAGAGAAATACTTAAACTGCAACACAGAAAACACTATACCAATAAGCAAGCCAACATCTATATTAATAAAACATTGAAATCCCTGTATGTATATCACAACCTTCACACAGTTAACTTCTGAAATATTTATTAAGTGCATAAGACTTTTCTGGAGTTGTCTCTATTCTTATATTAAAAAAAATCCATGTCCAAAGGAGTGGATGCTGACAGGAATTCTGAGCTTTTGGTAGGAGCCAGACTGCATCTTTGCAACAGCTCGGCAACACCTGCTTTCCAGAGATAGAGTGTGACTGGTGCATTTCTTGCCCCCAAGGGAACACTGCCTCCATGGCCTCCCAGCACAGTAAAATTAAGATTTTTTTTTTCCCCTTGTCTGCTTACAGCTGAGGGTAATTGAATGGATCACAAAGATGAGAGAGACGAAGAATCTCTCACTGGCCAATGATCTTACAAGTCGTGAAAAACTTAAAGGGAAGAAAAAAAAACCACCACCACAGTTACCTGGAGGATAACAGCTTCATAGACATATATAAACTCCTCTCTCGTGTAAATATTCAAGGGAATTATTCAGTTGTGTATTACAGTAAAATAAGCCACTCCAGCTGAGGTAAAATGTTTAGGATCAAGGTGTAGTGATGGTATTTCACAAAAAACTTATAAGTTCAAAAAAATGCTTGTATTCAAATTAAGAGGAAAAATATATAAAAATAATGTACCTACAAAGTATACAAGAAGAAGGGGAGAGGAGCAATAGCTGTCCTTGCTTTTAGAAAATTGAAATCTTTCATCCAGAAATGCTCAGATTTGAAAAGGGGAAAGGTGACAGAGTGTGTCCACTTTAGTGAAAGTGGATCATGCCATTTCAGACTCTCAGCTGTCTCCCTTTGCAGCAGATGACCTCCAGAGGTCCCTTTCTGTCTACAGAAACCTCCACTGTCTACAAAAGGACATGTGCCCTCACACAAGGAGACCTCTTGCCCACCAGAGAGAGACCGAGGTGCCCCATGGTCCAGACCACCTGCTGAGTTGGCCCTGAGGACATGGCTCAGAAACCCTTCATAAAACAAGGTGCATGTAGTTCATTGGCTCCTGGCTTGTACCATGTTTGGGTTGAGAGAGAGCCCAGGGTTGTACGGGTATTAAGTGCACAAGGTTGCAGCCTCTCATCCAGCTCGTCCTCAATCTCTTCTGCACTTGTCCCTTCATCTTTTTGAATTAGACCCTCCACATCTGAGGGTCTCCTGTAACACCTGCAAATGATTACACAGTCTTCTGTAACCATTTGAGTCATTCATGTTCTTCTCTTCTTTTACCCCTTTAGAAAGACCTTTTAAAAGGCTGTCAGGTTTTTGGTAGGGATAGGATAATTTTAATGGAGGCAAGCAAGAGTGACAACAGCCAGCACTAAATACTCTGAATTTGCAATAGGAATAAGGCATGCGTCTTTTGGTGTTTCTTCAGAAGTCCCTCCTACCCACCACTGACTGCTGCTTTTGGAATTCCTCAGGTACTTGTCATGCCTTTGCATTTTTCCATTAATTTCTACATTTGCCTTTTAAGCCTACATAAAATTATTAGGAGGTCAGTATCCCACAGCAATGAGTTCCACAGCTGAATTACAGTTTGTGTTACAACAGTTTACGTTTGAACCTTTAACTAGCTTTGTTCAGGAAAAGTTTCAAGGCAAGGTGTCCAGGGGTCCATGCAAAGCTACAAGATAAGGGGATCATATCTGTTGATGCATTTCCTTTCCTTGCTACTCAGATGATCTTCATGGTTTCAAGCCAAATAACAAAACTACTTTCTTTGGCATCATATGCTTTTGACTTGGTGCTGATATAAAGATTGAGGTTACAATAAAGAAACCTGATTATTTATTATTTCATTGCCTGGACCCATGAACAGAACTTGGTAAGTACCATTCAGTATTCAATGCCTTAAAGACAAAACTGTATTTTAAAATTAGGTAAAGGCTCTAAAACCTCGTGTCAAAACATTTTGACTTTTATATTGCTAAAACTCCATCTTAACATGACATCTATCTAAGATTTAAAAGACCTTATGATTTTCCCACTGTCTTCAGCATTTAATTAAAAAAATAAATTCTCTCTTGTGATGAATTTGCTCAAAACATAAATACATAATCATCACAAAAGGCAATCTCCATCTAAGGTATGTTTGGGGTTTGCTCATGCACTTGCACACCTTTTAAACAATTCAGCTAGATGACACTAATACTACTGCTTATGGGAGAAGTTCAAAATGACAACAGTATATAAAGGGATACTGCCAAAGCAATAAAGGAGAGCAATGTCAGTAAAAGTTAAATAAAGTCAGGACTGAAATTCAGTTTTGGTTCTTTGCTAATACTATTCAGTATTACCACACCTTAAAAGAAGACTGTATTTCTCAGTGCACTAAAATGGAATCCTGTTCTTTAGTGAAAAATACTTGATCGTATAAGCAGCTACATAGAATAGCATTAAAATACCTCTGTTGACATAGTAACCTCTGTAATCTCTCCTTTATTTTTCTGTTTTATTTTGCTTTTTTGAGCCTGTCTGTAAGAACTACATATTGGACCATAGATAAAGCATCGCTTGGGTTGTTCTTAATCATTTAATGCATTGCAAAGCTCCAGATCTGAAGGATTTTTAATTTCTTTACTTTCTTTTTCTGGATTTTGGGGTGAACGATGGGTACCTCTGGAAGAAGGATGTCTTTACAAAATATAATCTCACAGGGGACAGTTAGAAGACTTTTTCAGAGTATTCAGACGTGCTGGTGATTAGATGTATCTCAACTAGAATCCATGCTTCTGAAAATAATGAGCAACTATGTGGTTTATGTAGATTTGCAACCTCTAATAATAAACACCCATTGCAAAATAGAAAAACATTGCCTTTTGCTTCTCAAGATTGCTAAATCTATGTTAACATTGCATATGCAACTCAGGGTCAGAGCCCCAGGCTCTTATCTGCCAAGTCAGCTGTCATGGCCAATTTATGTCCGTAGCTTCATTCCCAGCTTGGTCTCTCTGTTCAGGCAGCGCAATTTAGGGCCAATTCCACTCAGCAACTGGTTGCTGTTAAGAGGCAGTGATTGGGTTTAGTCGCTTACAAGGATTTTTCTGGAGCACAAGCACAGCTTGTTTTTCAAAAGGAGGAGAGGAGTTCAAGGTGAAGGCTTAGCTGTTTAACTTGCAACTGGGTGCTGCTTGGTCAGATGGGAACTTTGGGGGAGGATCATCATTATTAATTGCATTCAGTATTCCTATCACTTCATGGTAGTAGGCTAAAATTTTACTTCATTGTGTTCTTAATACAGTCTACTGTTTGGTTTACTTGTTTAAATAATATTTGCAGAATAACATCTTATTTGTTTTTGAACTCTGATTTACCTTCTGTGTAACAATTTTTTTGTTTGTGGAGTTTGACAACCTGGGATCTGAGGGATTTCCCAGATTTTCTTTTGGTTGGATAGTTTAAAAAAAAGTGAGAATAGTACCCCTTAAACTCAGGGGCTAGCAGACTCAAATTAAGTAAGTTGGTAAGCTCCAACTCACCCACTTATGCTACCTCTAAGGGTAACACATGCTTAAGAAAACAAACCCAGAGTTTAATATTCAGCCTAAACAGTCTAAAATATACTTCTGCAAAAAGAAGTAAGGTTGCAGCCTTCCCACCATGAGAAAAAAATCAAGCATAATCAGTGTGCCGTTGCTGGAGGGTGCTTGTTGAATACGAGAGTCTTAATGCGACAAACCACTTGGAGTAGTAACTTATGAAATGCAGTGAATAATACCCCAATTAGACTCCCTAAGAGTAATTTTGAGGATTTCTGCTGTGGGTTCTGGTGAAAATGAAGCATTGCACCACTGGCTGAGATACATTGGCATAGCTCTGACCAGAACATATGGTTATGAATCAAAGCCTTTGTAATATTGTTTTACATGTCAAGGATTATGTGACTTACTCTTTCATCTCTTTTCTATTTGTTCATTAAATGTAGGCAAGAAGAAATTAAAAACTACCTTTTGGGCAATTTGTGGCAAAAGATTTCAACATCAACTAAGAGAGAAGACATGAAAGAGAGTTGCTGAGCAGTTAGATTCACCAGCAGAGTGTCTTCTTGTTGGTACATAGAAGATAAAAAGCACAAGAGATCTGAAAGGGAGAAAAGCTGTAGGATTCAGGAACCCGGTGATTAAAAACTCTGAAGTAAAATGGAGGGAAATTCTCAGCCAAAACTTTAAAGATCCAGGATGAGCTGCAACTAGAAATTAGACTAAATCAAAATAATAAACTTCAGATAATTCTGATCTTTGGGAGGCAGATTGTTTCTTCTCAGTAAAATATTAAATCTCTGTTCAAGTCTTTCAATTGCCTTCCATGACCAGAGGAAAAAATCTGAATTACAAACCTCCATTGAATCTGGGAGGTTTTAAATTGTGATTTCAGTTCCAAACTTAAGTCAACTATTTTCCAAATGTGAATTGGATTCACATGGGCTGGACTTACACTTTCCTGGAAATTCTTAGACTCGGTCTACTGCAGCTGTGTGTAGCTCTGTGTCTGTGTCTCGGGGGGGGGGGGGGGGGGGGGGGGGGGCATGTGTGTTTTAAATAAGTAACTAAAACCTACAAGGGAGGGAGTGCAACTTACAGTAAGATATCTTAACCTGGAATGCTTGTCTCTGTTTAGTGGTGCTACCTGCTACTTTAGTCTTAAATATTTATTTTTGTGAATATTAAAATTTGAGTTTAAAGTTTATTAGTTCTTGAACATATTTGTTTCCATTTGCCCTCATGTTTTCTCCTTTATGAGAAAAGCTTAACCTAACAGAAATGAGTTAGAATATTCTACTTTTGTACTTTTGCTGAAGATAGCAGAGCAAAGTTTGCAGAGAATTCAGGCCTTTATCATATGAAATGGAAAAGAAGCTGTCAGGATTAAAGCAGTAAAATAAAAAGAAATGCTTGCTTCTCTTTCCTCTACCTTCATCTGTTTAATAGTTCTTCTAAGTCATATAGCCTTAGTCAAAAGTAATATCAGGGACCTTTTCATCATTTATTTTTTCTTTTGAGAAGTCTGTAATCACTTTTCAAATACTGCACTTCCGAATCCTTTTCTGAGACAGGCACACCTTCTCCTCTGTAGCTCTTGAGAGAGTTGAGACTTCTTCCTCTCCTCACATGATTTATTTATGTGAGTATGCAGGAAAGCTGAGAGGAATAAATTGGCAGATCCGCGATTGTACACCGTTCAGCAGAAGGTTAGGGTGCACAGCACCACAAAAATTGCACCATAACTTTTCAGGTTTCATTGGGCACTTTTGAATATTTTACCTCCTTATGGACAAGATGTCTGGCTTCTGTCAATATACCTGGAAATTAAACATGACAACAAATAGTTGTAAGACTTGTATATTGCAATAAATGAACCCAAACAATAGCAATAATTCAGAGCACACAAGATTTTCCTTTATTACTTTTAAATAAGAAAAAAGTCTAGTAAAGAAAGTGCAAAGGTAGACTGTGTTTCAAGTAAGATATTTTGTGCAGGTTATTCATAACTTATATCTTCCCTAGGCAGAATTTTCTCTATGACTAGCAACTGTGTAGAAAGAGGAGGGGAATAGCCATTTTGGGAGTTTTGCTTACACCTGTTAACTAGGTGACAGGCACAGTGGGAACAGTAAACTTCTGTGAATGTAGGCCAGCAGTAAGTTGTTAGTTTTCTGCAGAGAAAGAGGAGAGTATTAGTATAATCTCTTCCCTGGGATGTTCCTGGAGTGGAAGGGCACCATAACATCTGCTGGAATAGGCACTCCTGCATGGCTAAAGAGCTGCTTAACACATTCAATCATAGCAGTCCCAAAAAACCTCCTTGACCTAGTCTAACTCTAGGCAACTGCAATTCAAGCCAACAACCCAGTGCTATATGCAGCAAGGCAGAAACTAATGCATATCCGAGCTGAACTACCAACCTGATGGTGCAGTATGTTGGAATGCGCAACTGTGAAATCCCTGAGTCAAGGCACAGAGTGGCTATTATCTGAAAAAAGCATCCTAAAAATGTAAAAGTCATTGAAAATATAAAATTCAAACAAAGTTGTAATTGCATAAGAAGAAGTATACAGCTCTGAATGGTGTTTCTAAAAGGAATTACGTGCATGCATGTACACTGTGGGAGACATAGTTCTTCACAAGTGTTTATGGTCTCTTTCACCATGCTTTCAGTCTTAACTATTACCAATAAGAGAGCAATGCAAAAGTGACATTTTTATGAAGGAGAGAGAAAGCTTTATTTACCACAGATGAACACTTAAAAACAGAAAGTTATAAGATATATGAGGAAACTTCTCCTATGAGCATCTCTATTAGAGTTTCTCATCTCTAATGATTGTCTTCTCTATTCATAGACTCCTTCAGAGCTTTGCATGCCATTTGATTCAAGACCACTTCTGCTAGACTGTTGTTTGCTGATAATCCTTTAGTACTATTCATATCCTGAGTGTTGTAGTAATATCCTATCAATCTCTATCAGCATGAAGGCTGCATTTTTCTGATGTGCTTTACAAACACATATAAACTGCAAATAAACACAAATACAACATGACTTTATCTCTCTGTTTAAAACAAAACAAACACTGGAAACATAGTTTTATTTTTAATTATAGTTTTTGTCACTGTGAGCTTCACATGTTTTTTCTTTAGAGTTTATTCAAATGTTTTCAAGTCTTAAATTAGACAGGAGAAAACCCTAGAATATCATTTCTGCATGGCCAGATAAACAGGGCTGCACAGTATATTTTAGCTAAGATTTTCTTCTATAGTCTGCATTTCATCCTGAATCTGAGCACAAAGTAAAACTGGGGAATGGAAATTCGTGTTTTTACCCTGTACTACTCATTCCAAAAAAGCAATTTTTCAAGATTACTGAAAGCAGACAACTAAGTTGGATAAAAAAATTATATTATGATATGTTTTACTGCTGTGTCTAAAGCTCTTTGTGATGGAGCAAAAAAGTCAAGTTACAATTCAAATTCCCTCTTCACAATACACAGTTCTTGTTTACTCATTTAATGAGTCTATAAAGCTTACATTTAGGAGTTGTCATTAATTTAAAATCAAATGCCAGTCTTGGATTTCTTTGCAAACTACTGATGTAAAGGATGCAGGGTTGTGCACTATTTTTTTTCTATTGCTTTTGGACTTTTACTGCTTGCAATGTCTTTTTTCCTCTGCATAGTCAGTTATGCAGTTGACTTTTCTGTTACCAGTTTGCCATTATTTTTGTTGTAAGTTCTAGCTGGATGTAGGAGAAAGGTTTGTTAACCAGGGCAAGTAGCTCACAGGATTTAGCAGGGCATCCCAGGTCATTGTAATGTGCTGTGTTCTGAGCACTGCAATTACAGTTTTCCTGACCTGAAAAAACTTTTTGAACTGCGTGTATTTTCTCATTTTTACATTGGATGAGAAAAACTTATGGTCCTCCATTCTACCTGTGGAGAGAGAAAAATCTGCATGAGAGGAGAAAAGGCAGAGAAAGGACAAATAAAGTGGAGCATGTTACTTCTCAGTTGCTGCACGCTGAGAGATTCATCTTCCCTAATGTATCCATCTGACCTGATTATCCAGATTACCATTTTAAGTCAATATAGAAAAATGTACCTCTGGAGTATGATTTCTCTGCCCTAAGTTATATAGGGCAGTGACCTATACACATATAAAGGAACAAAATATACTTACCTCTACAACGGACTGTCTCCTTTGATTGTAAAGGGATTCCAGGCATCTTGCTTAGCTTGGCTTTGCCAGTCCAAAAATGATTACATTTTAGATGTATAAAAATAGGTGAGACAAATCCCACCCTAAGTTCCTAGAAAAGAGTTAGATCAAAGCAAACCTGCACCTTATTTCAGTCTGAGTAACTACGTTGAGTAAAGAAAGCCTGCCTATATGACACTCAGGTGGGATTCAATTTGTGGCAATGCATAACTCTATGTTTAGGTCAGTCAGCTTTCTCTCCTTTTACAGTTACTGGAATTATAGTTAATAGAGTTAATGGGATCTAGGATAAAATTCACCTAATACAGGTCATATAAATCACAGCTTAAAAGTGAATGTTTGCCTCCACTGGCTGTAAAATATGAGTCTATAGCATAACAGTGAAGGAGGAGCCCTCCATTGGGGTGAGAGCACCATGTTTGTAAATGCCTGGCTCCCAGAATGCAGTCCACAGCTTTTGGTTACAGATCAAAGCTACGCCATGTGATCAAGAATAACATAGCCTAGAAAAGTTATTTATTCTGATGTTTTCTGTTGTCTTCACCCTCATTCATTCATTTAAGCTAAGTTATACTCTCTCATAATTAATTGGGCTAAAAGCATACTCATGGACCCTTGTAGCTGCTCAGCTGACAGGAGCCAGCTTGTTAAGTCACCACAATTGAATTGTGTTTGATCGTACTGCTGTAACCTGAAGCTTTGGCTTTCCTCTACTGTGGGTTTAAATCACAAGTAACTTCCCTGAAGAAATTAGATTTATTTCACAGAATAAAACCAACATGAGAAGAGAATCAGGACCTCAGGCCACCCAGCTTATACAACAATAAAAGGGAGAAGGGGAATTTATGGATGACATCAGCAAAGAGGGCCATAAAACCAAACTTACAGCTTGAAATAGCTATACCAATTAAGAAAGTGGATTGCAGAATTTGGAGTTTTTAATGTAGAATAGCAACACAGTACAAAATCGTAAAAAGTGAACTTTTCTTTTACTAGAAATCCAACTGTTGAACAATAGCTAAAGCCCACATGAGTCTTGAACCATGAGTCATTTAACTTCATCAGAGACATTGACGTATATATCCTGCACAATGGAAACACACAGCTCAGACAAATCACTTAAGTGAATATGAAGCCTTCAGATACCTAAAGTATTTCCTATCCCATTGTAGGTATCTGAGGCATGAACACAATTTGATAATTCAGTTAAATACATTAAAAAGCAGAAGCAAAACCAACAACCATACTGTTAAACATTACAAAACAATTATTCTGTTCAGTTAGTGCTTTAAAAACAAATCCATTCCAGAACAGCTGGAAGTCTGCAAGTGACATTTATAACAATTGCAAGCGGTAGTTAACATAATGTAGTAAAAGCAAAGATTGACTCTTTTGGTCTTTTTTTTCCACATATTTTACTTCTAAATTTATATTTGGTTTATGATTTTCATGTAATATCTTGCCTATTCTTTTGTGTCCCCTGAAAAGTTCTAATTAGCAATTCTCAATGGCTTTGGTGCATCTGCCACTAGAATTCTTCCTACTGCATTTCAATATGCCCAAAGTCTGGTCCAGAGTGTTTTATACCAGTATGCGTATTTTGCTTGTTGGTTTGTTTCAAATTCAGATACAACCTTGTAGGCACAGGCTTCTCTACCAAAATGAATTGTGCCAGGTATGTTGGTAAAATGGTGCTCATAGTTGATGAATTACTTCTAAATGTACCTGTAAATAAAGAAGCATTTCTGGTTTTTTTTTAATCTTGACAAGTGACCTGTCGTGTTTGTGCCATTTAGGGCAGATGTCAGTAAAAAGCAAGGTAAGCCACACCAAAGAGATATTCCATGATGAGTCATGCCTGAAGAAAAAGAAAAGCATCTGGGAACAGAATGTAAATACTCATTTTGAAATGCTCTAGCATGTTCTTGTAATCTCAGTGAAGATGAATCATTAGACTGACTAATACCAAAGCAGATCTCTTCAGACTCAGACTCCCAAAACTAGAAATGACCCACTGAATTGGATTGATTGTGCTAATACATCAAGACATGGTGCTGACTATGAATGCTCCTGTTAGCAGTGATGTAGTATGAATGGATATTTTACTTAAATGACAAGCCAGAAGCTATAAAGTCAGACCAATGAATGAAAATCTTCATTGATTAAAGGCCAAAACACATCACAGTGGGTAGTCAGTCACCTCATGTATATTTAGGCAACAAAATTAGTGGGTGAATAGTTAGGATCTGTATTTGCTTAGGCATCCAATGGACTTAAGAATTGGGGAAAAAGGCTGAAGCTGCTCTGCTGCACAGAAACAGCTCCAAAGCCAAGTTCGTGGCCAGATAGAGCAGCTGGGGAACAAGTCCTGGAAACGCCTTGCGAGGTCTGGGGAAAGTCAAGGTAATGCTACATTCCCTGCAATACACTCAGGTTATACTTACCTGCCATGTGCGTAAGCTCCAGACCTCATCCATCCCATCTGCTGTTACTAGGGCTTTTATGCAATTGAAGTCAGATGGTCATAAGGTGCTAGGATTTGTCCTAGGGAAGCTCTGTCTGCTTATTGCTGAAACACAGGCTGCTCCAAGGCTGCCTGCACAAACAATGTAGTCACAACCTATCAGGTCTTGGGGGTGCCCAGGACTTCAAGCACTCAAACCAGCTCGCTTGGCTGCCCTGTGCACATCTCCATAAGCTTTTCCATTGTGTAGTTGTATCACCTAAGTTAATCCCCTGCTGAGTGTCCCTTTAGAGGTTTCAGCCACCTTCCGATGACTGTGGAAGCGCGGGGAGACCAGACTTCTGAATTAGATGCTTCAGCCTGATGCCCCAGTGCTGGGCAATGAGAACCTCCTCCACCATGCCCATGCTGTCCGATTCCCACCACCACAGGGCACTGGAAAGAACTTATGCAATAGCTGCAAACATGAATTTTAGCTGTTGCACACATATACAAAGTATTTGAGGGTTTTTTTAAAGCCTCATATTTGAGGGTGAGAGTATACTGGTGGTTTTTTGTCCATTTTCCACTGATTCCTTCCAGACCCTCAAAAAGGCATACCTGGCTTCTGATTTCAAGACAGCAGGAGAGCAAAATGGGTAGCCCTAAAGCACCATGTAGTAGTACTATTATTCCTCCCAGACCCACTTAGATTTCTGCATGCAGTTCAGCTCATCTGAGCAAGAATTGATTAGAGTTTATAGTGCTCCATACACAGTCTATATGCAGGAATTTTCAGAGGAAAAGACAGCCAATGACAGCATGTTGGAGAGATCAATAAATAGAAGATGTTTTTAGAAATCTTTATCCTTAAATAGATTAGTACAAGCCAAATGTACTATGAAAGGATATTCTGAAATCTTAGTGGATTCTTACTTCTCATGTTGCCAGACCAAGAGTTTTTAGTTGTTGTGACTTCCCTGTTGTAAAATTTTATTTTGCTGCTGGATCTGGTCCAATTCCTGTAGCAATCAGGAGAAATCCAGCCACTAGCAGTGGCTGAACAGTTCTCATGCTGAAAAAAGCAGAGTCATTATTATAGCTGTTATTGTGGCATAGCCTATATTTTAACATATGATTTTCTGTCATGTAACACCAACTAATGCCATCCAAAGCTCTTCAACATATAGGAAGTTATAAGTGACTTTTACAAATTTGTATCAGTGCAAAATATGGTACTTCATTGATGAGATAATTCCAGTTATTTACCAGTAAGGATAGGCAGTTAACATCTTCATATTTGCTTTTGTGTGATGGAAAGGTCCAGAGATCTTTTCTAACAGTGTTTAAACAAAAAAGGATAATGAATCCACTATCTGACTTTCTGACTTTGTTTTTTTCTCCTTGTGGCCTGTGCTAGGAAGAGTGAGATGCCATACAGCTTTTAATAAGCCTCTGGTAGTCAGTTTTACCTATAGAAATAATTCAGAATTTCTTTCCTTGCCTTTTTCTTTTCAAAGAAAATAATATTAAAGCTAAAAGAAAAAAATAATGACTGATCTGTTTTCCCATGGATTTCGGGATCGTATTCTTTAAAATTCTTTTTTTTCTCAGCTTAATAATTATGGTTGGGAACTTGTTTCTCCCCTCCTTTCATACACCTGACAGAGCAAATTACAGAAACTGCTACCAGTTCAGATTTTACTGTAGACTAAGCTTTGTCTGAGATTGTTCACCCAGAGCACAGCTTCAGCTTGTGACAGTTTCTGAATCTGTGTAACCTGGGTTTTATTTCAGACATTTTGGGTTGTAAGTCTCTTGTATCTCACTGAACCTTATCAAAATTAGTGTTGGTGTCTGTAGTACTCAGAAAATGAAGGAAAGGTCAATACCATCAATTCAGCTTCAACTGAGGTCATGCCAACATCCAGGACAGATCCTCATATAAGATATGATGACTCATCTCCTTGAAGAAACCTGCAGCGCAGTTCATTTCTTCGTTATAGAAAGATGTATTTAGTCATCAAGGTCTGCTGCTGCCAAAGAAAGGAAAAGAAAGAGTTGTCTAGCTCTCAACTTCGGGAACAAAGCTGGTTTAGTTCTCTGTCAGCAGACGTCTGTATACCTGTCTGTTCACAAAGCAGGTGGTGTTTATTCAGGGGTGTGATAGGTCTTACTGAACACAAAAGCATTATGCATTTTATCAATATAGTCATGTTCAGAGCCAGATAGTGTTGTATACAGTAAAATCAGGGAGAAGCACACAATCTCTCACCAACACAGTCTACAATCTGATAGATAATAAACACACAGTGAGTGAAAAAGTGAAAAAGAAGGAAAAAAGTCAAGACAACTTTTGCATTTGGCATAATGCCTTCTCTTCTGTTGTACCTCTCTCTTTTAGTAAAAGCTTCAGGGGAAACCTGCTGGCCCCAGAAGTTAAAACCCAGAGCATACAAAGCCAGAGAATAACCTGTACAGGGGTCCCTTCCACAGAATGACAAGCCTGAAAGCTGTTGGAAGGAAGGAAACCTCTGAAGGAAGTTTCAAATTCTAGGAATCAAAAGCGCTGCTTTCAGAAATGCCACTCTTCTTGTTTCAAAGTTGCTGATGGCTACCTGGTATACCTATAGTCAAGTAGCCTGCTTCAGTATGTCCCTTTATTCCATGTGTCTGTACAGATTTAAAGAAAAATCTTCTCTTTTTGTCTGAAATTGCAGGACAGGCTCAGATATTTAATAGGAAAGACATATAATTTAACAATGCATTGTGTAACAGTACCAAATATTGTGTGAGTTCTAGTCTATAGTGAATTAGTCATTTTTAAAACCATGAAGTGAAACAAAATATTTCCTCCCAATAAAATTAAGCTTCATTGGGAACAAGTAAGGTCTCATAATTTGATATATTTGGATTGTGTTTAAACAAGAGAATAAGGCATTAGGAGACCGGAAACTAAGGCAAGGTATATAGATAATGAAACTGGTGAACAAGCAGCACGTACTGAGGAAGCTCCATTGATCATTTGACAGTTGGTGCTGTAATACTTCCAAGCTGTCTTTTGTTCACAGTCTTGAAAGATTGCTCCTAAACGGCCTTTTCACTCTGTGTGGTTTCTGACAATGCTGGAGAGCTGAGGATGAGGAGGCAGGGACAGGAGAGCTAGCCACAACACTGGCAGTGGCATCCCCGAACTGAATCTGATCGCTTTGTGGCACAGTGATGTGGAAATGTTGTGCCTCCTTATACAGGTGGCAAAGAGAGAAACCTCCTGTTTCCTTGCAACTTCCACCTGTGGGCTTTTCAAAATGGGTAAATATTGCCTAAAATCCTTATCATCGCCTCTTTTGTTGCAGCCTAATGCTATGAAAGTGTGGCATTACTTTGAGTAGGAGTCACCAGCTGTGGCTGTCTGACAGTGAGTTGTCTAAGGCAAAGCTAATCAGCTTGAGGTAATCATCTGGATAGGTGGGACGATCTATCCACCAGAGGTGGCAGTCACTCCTCAGTCCTGCCAAAGGAGCCTAAACAGCTAGCTTAGGCTAGAAACTTAACAATTAGTCAGCCAAAGATAGGTGAGATGAATCTTAGCCTCTGCACATAAAATTATTCCTATTTATTATGAAGCTACCCTTAGCCATGGACTGCTTTAGGATGATAGATGCAAGCCAGTACCTTTCACTGACGTAGGTGCAAGAGTATTTCAAAGCAAGAATGATTCAAAGCTGCACCAGAGGATCTTTAGAGTGGACATTAGGAAGCATTTCTTTACCAACAGGGTGGTCAAACACCGCAACATGCTTCCTGGAGAGGTGGTCGATGCCCCAAGCCTGTCAGTGTTTAAGAGCCATTTGGACAATGCCTTTAAGAACATGCTTTATCTTTTGGTCAGCCCTGAATTGGTCAGGCAGTTGGACTAGATGA
Source organism: Sula dactylatra (assembly GCA_013389905.1). NCBI lineage: Eukaryota > Metazoa > Chordata > Aves > Suliformes > Sulidae > Sula > Sula dactylatra. The sequence continues at coordinate 72,686 of WEKW01019192.1, forward strand.
TCACTGTAAGTCCCTTCCAACTGAAATTTCTATTCTATTCTATTCTATTCTATTCTATTCTATTCTATTCTATTCTATTCTGTTCTATTCTGTTCTACTCTATGCTATGCTATTCTATGCTATGCTATGCTATGCCGTGCTATGCCACGCTATGCTATGTTATGTTATGTTATTTCTATTCTATTTGCAGTCATGAAATTCCTGTGGGCTTGGCATTTTGCTGCTGAAGGCCAGCAAGAAAAGCTCAGGGTCTTGTTAGCTGATCATTTTTACAGTCTTTAAATGGGAATCAATGATCAACCTTAAAAGAGTTATAAATTAGTCTTTTAGCAGTCACAACTTTTCTAACAAGCTGCTCCTATTCTTCCAGTTTGGGGAAAAATCTTTGCACAGACTGAGTGAGGGAGCCCAGGCAAAGTTTTTAAGTCCATATATTCTACTTTCTTTTGACCAGTGATGATAAAATGGGGATATATAGTAGTGAATTCTCTGCTCAAATTTGTAGATAATCTCCCGCCAGCAACGACAAAAAACATAATAATAATACGTGCTAGGTTGGTTTTTCACCTATCATCAGCCTTTGACATCAGCTCTGACTTACTGCATTGCTCTGGAATTTTCCCTCAGGCATGTCCCACACCCCATTGGCCAACCACCAGCATAATTAAGTGAACCTTCACCCTGCTGTTTGTCCTGCTGTATGGTCTGCATAATCTGGAGACACCTGTCTCCAGGCAAGAGTCGAGCTCTGTCATTAATATCAGTGTGTTGATAAAACTAAATTATATTTGTATCATTTGTCTTGGAAGTGCAGGTGAATAAATGAACCAGTGTGAATGTCCTAGGTTAGTGGATAGTTTTAAATTTTGATGATCTCTAGGAAAAAAAATATTGGTTTTGGATGCAGATCTGAAATCAAATCCCCAAAGATTTTCAATCTGCTTCATTGCACTCCTTTTCCTCACCTGCTTTCCAGGGGCAAAATAGAGTGAGAACATGAAGTAAATTACACAACCCATTCTGTAATTTGTTCTGAAAACCCAAATTTGTTTTTAAGCAGGTGTAGAAAAATGGTATGTTTGAATGAAATCAAAAATAACTGAGGATAAAAAAGGATATTTTTCATTGTGAAATTGCTTTTTATTTAATTATTGCTGACTTCTTGTTGCTTCGATAAATCACCCAAATGGTAAGAATTGGTAATGGTGAATTTTACACTTGAAGGAGTACGTACGCTATTAGCAGTACAGGCTGATGTTCTTTCTATTGGTAGTTGATATATTTTTCTGCCTGTTCTACACCAAGAATCTGTTCACGTGATTTCTTCTCCACTTACTTAAAAATCCACCGTGCATGCATGTGGGTCAGAAGAACAGTGACTTTTATTTTTTACGTTATCATATAGATTGCACAATTCCCCTGTGTTTCAATATTTGCAGTGCTGTCACTCCAAGGTTAAGGTTAAAAAGAGTTGATTTTATAAAAAAGAGAAACATTGTTATTAATTTCCAGAAAGTATTAGTTTCTGTTGTGATATTGGGCAGCAGCTAGAAGAAAACAAGGTAAGTTATTATGGGTCTCCCTTTACAGAGAATTTTCTTTATGGTTGTAAGGATCTACATGTACTGCAAAGCTGCTGTGAATACCCAAAGTGTCTGCATGGGAAAGGATAAGAATGAGCAGTGGAGTGGAGCTGAACTGTCTGCTTAAAGAAACCTATTGTGTCTCTCTACATTCATTTGTGGAGCTACATAGCACTACATAGCTTCCACTGAGATATCCAGAAAAAAATTTTTAATACAGCTCAAGGTAGTTTAATACAATTCAGGGTGTTTTCTTTTAGAGTGTTTTGCAGCTGCCTCCTGCACTTTGAAGCTGTGGAAAACATTACAGTAGGAAAAGTCGAATCTGCTTATATGTTAAGGAGCTTTCTATATAATATAGCTTTGTCATTTCCATTAGTTTCCTAAAGTAAAATACAATCAATATTAGCTATCAGATAGAGCTACAGGTAAAATCTATTTTCAAAGATCAGCTTGATGGTCTTTTGTAAGTTACCAAGGTCATTAAATCTAGACCTGATGTCTCAAGCGAGCTTGAGATAAACAGAGATCCTACCAGTCTGGAATTGTATTGGAGCTCTTTGACTCTATTACATGCATCACAGACTCCCTGGTGTAGCCCTGCAGAAATCTGTTCTGAAATGAGCCTCAAGGACCATGAAGAGATTGATCATTTATATAAAATAATGTTCTTTTTCTGGTTTATTCTGTTTGTGCAACTGCCAGAAAAACATTTCCTTTCTTGACAAAAGCATTGTTCACCATCCAACAGGTCTTATGAAGCTAAGAGAAATATTTTATTTTGCACCAGTAGATAGAATTCTTATTAAATACTTGGCCGTTATGTTAAGTAATGTTCTGCGAGCCTCTTGGCTTCTAAATTTTTTCTAGCAAAGGCACATTAATTGTACCTTCTTTTCCTGTACAATGGATACAACCTGATGTGAGGATTTGTAAAAACTCTGATTCATGTCATGTGTATTAAACAAAGTTTGACCACCGAAGTTTACCAAAAAAGAAAAAAGAAAGAAAAAAAGAAAAAAGGAGACAATTTCAGATGGATTGAATTCTGATATATGTAAGTCCTTTAAGAAAACCCTAACAACAAACTCTGTAATTTTAAGGAAAATTGTGGAGTCCCCTCTGCATCCTGTATCTCCGCTTCCTCCTAGTTGTTGCTTTGGTATTTGTTTGCAATTTAGAAACATTAATATCACACTGGAAAGAAGATATCAGTGTGTTTNAAACACTAGACTACAGATCAGGCTGCACTTTGGTGGATTCCTGAGTACCTTGCTTATGTGAGCCTTGGAACACACCATTTTTTTGTGACATAATACGTTTTTTAACGTAATTCAAGCTTAAGGTCCTCATGTATGGTTTTGATCTCCATTTTTGTGGGAGTCACTGCTGGCCATCTCCAGCAGTCAAAGATGGTGGAGAAAGTTGCC
>WEKW01019192.1:75746-92696 GCA_013389905.1 Sula dactylatra
TTTAGCAAAATTGCTAACAAATGAGTATTGTTTTTCTGACACAGCTAGTCTTCTTTTCTCCAGTAATACAATACCTTTTGATCTTTAGGTGAAATGTTTCCACATTTGTAAACAAAAATCTAGTGGCGTGAATGTCTGCCTGGAATAGCAGATGTGATATGCACTATACTTTCTTTCATGGATGACATTATTCTCATAAACAAACTCTCAAGCTTTTTAATAATTTGACTTTAAAAAATAGGACTATCATATTAACAAGCAAAACTGTAATTGTCCGCAAGACCAATAAACAAAGTAATGTAGTAATTTTTTACTGTCATAACTCTAATGCTATCATGAGAAAGAGTATCTTGACTCTTAAAAGGTCATTTCCCTTAAGCTGTAGGAGGACTAACAAGCTAATTATAAATCTAGCTGAAGGGAAGACTTATGGACTCAGTCTATAATTATGCCTAGAATTCATTGTTTTTATTCTGAGAGGATGGTAAACTCAGTGGAATCTACTGGGATTTCAGGCACTGTACTCAGACTATTAAAATAAATCCTTAACATTGTTACCTAGGATTTTAATTTTTTTTTTCTCTGTAGATCAGGTTATTCCTAATGTAGAGATTTTGTTTTAATTATTTAATTGTATCAAACACTTAATGATGCAATTCTGTAATAAAATGTATTCTAATGGTTATATGTATTTCAATATATAAAGGTATATAAAATTTGACCTAGATACAAGGGAGGACATGCTGATATTTTGAACCCAATAGGAAAAAAGGATGTGTTCAGCTATTTCCTGGGCTAGGGCTTTAGTTGCAGCATAGATGAAGAATAATGGGAGTTGCAAAGGGGAATATTTCTCCCCTACTGCAAAGTGACTGGGAAAATAAAAGGAAAAAAAATGGAAGCTCAGAGGTTTTGATAATAAACCTTAGAAGCAGCATAGGGGATGGATTTGAAAGACTGCACTTTTAAAATTATTTTTCAAATTCAAAACCTAATCTTTTTTCTCTGTTCATTTTAAAGATAATTTTAAAATCAAATGAATGACCTTTTTATGTACAGTCAATAGTCCCTGGATATGTAAATGATGCTTTCTAATCAATATATAGAAATAAGCATTAAGGTAGAAATATTATCATTGACAAAAATATCCCCATACAGCTGAGAAAAAGTGGAGATGAAAATTTATTTTTCTAAATATAACTTCAGAGTAAATTTTTTTCCCCTCAGTGTGAATTAGTGATTGGTATGAAGGGCAAACAAAAATTAGATCTGAGATATACAGGTACAATTATTATACTAAAATTAATGTCAGTATTAAAGATACTGAAACATACTAAAATAAACACTTTTCTTTTAAAGCCTTAAACTGCAATTCAAGAGACCTGCCGTATTTATTGATTGATATGGGAGGACTACAGCAAAAGCTTTAAAGTATAAAAACTTTTTTGAGGAATAATATGTAATTGTCGATAAACTGAATTTAATATCCTTACTTCATTCTGAACAACACTTCCTTTTGAAAGAAATTCATGTAATTTGAACCATTTGTCAGGCTGATCAAGACCATGCTCTCCATTAACATATGAAGAAAAAAAAGAACTTCTGCAGAGAACTGGACATGTTGACAAAAGTGGGTGGAAATGTCCTTTATGATTTTATTGAATATGTAGAAATATCAAACCAAAAACCAGAATTTGAGATAACTTCATATTGTCCCCAAATGCTTTAATAAATACAAATGTGGGAGAAGGCTTTGGGGTATTATTGAAATACATGTCCCTGATTATTTTACAAAGTATAAAATTCCCATTCAAAAGCATGGCTTTTGTCCAAAGACAGTTTCCCTAGATGATCAAGGGAAAGCTTTGCCTTTGCTAACACAACTGTGTAATGCACTTTCTGTATGTAGGCTGACAAATGCATTGAAAAGAATACCAAATTTGTTCTGTTTTCCCTGACCTATTAGAAAAGTTCAGAGGTTCTTTGATTAAAATGTATGTTTGACCTTGGATTATTAAATAAGAAAAGAAATTGAGTATATATAAAAGAAGTTTTATTTTGATAGTCTTTCTGTTCTTCAGCCTGTCATCCAATAAAGCAGAACATTTAAGTCTTACCATCAAACAGCTATAACTACTCTAAGAGTGACTTTTTAAACCTGTCAAGCAGTCATTCCTTTTCCATTGCAAAACATCTAACTTCAAGCTTCCTAGCCTTCTTCCCAAACAAAAGTTTCAGAAAAACATGCAGTAAAATCCCACTTTATAAAAACTTTTTTACAAACTCTTACTCAAAGACAAATCCTGAAAGATGCTGCAATTAACATTTCTGATCAGAAGCTCAGTTAACTGATGTTTCTGCACTGAGGTCAAAGTAACTTCTATAAACAATAGCTCAGTAGGGAACTCTATGAAACATCTAATATTTTGCCCATTGGCTACCACCTGTCAAGAATCAGAGTGCTATTGTATTTTGTTATCAGACTGTCTACTTTTGATTAAAAGTTGTATTCTTTAGTTGTAGCACAGGTTGTGTAATTAAAGTGTTGTCTTTCTGTACTGCCATCTCAGCAGGAAATTCTAACATAAGATCTATATCATTAATAAGCTTCTGAAAGCAAATGAAAATTACTTTCTCTGGCACTGGATACGGTTAGAAAATTATATATGAAGCTGCCTAATACATTCTGCTAAGAAATCCCAGTTTTCTGCAGCTTATGACTTTGCTTTAGGTCAACTTTTCATGCTGAAATTTTCCATACTTTTTTTCAGCTTCAGGCTTTTCTTTTTCTTCTGCGGAGATGGGTGTTAAATTTCAGCAGAGGTTGGTATACTTCAAAGAATGAGAGTAGATGGTAGTTTTACCAAAACGAATTTCCAGGTATTTGTCTGACACATTCTGGCCTTTAGAACTTCAGAGTCATACTTTAGAACAGCATTTTGTCAAGAGAAGTGAAGGCTGGTGTTGGAGATACACATCTCTTCTCCATTTGAAAGTCAGATTTGGCCAAATTAGTGGAGTCTTAAAATTTCCTGGTACACCTGTTCAGTGAGTGCTGCCAGGATTTGCCACAAATCCCCTATGGGTGGTCCAAGCACCTTGCTCCTCCTCTGGTCTCACAGTGTGCCAACTGCACTGAGCCCACCAGAGCCCTCTCAGGAAGACAGCATATGTTCCAGAAGCAAAGCCTTCCCACGTGGCCTGGGGCAAAAGTGAGTTGTGAGCCAGAATTCCTATTTGCATGCTAGTCTAGCTTTTCCAGGAATAATAGATTACACATGTATACCTTCAACTCTCTCCATGATTTTATAGGAGCTTCTGTGACTACTATGTTGTGGGCAGGCAGCAAACATTGCTTCTGTATCTTACAAAAAAACCCCAAGATGTTGCACAAACTCTCTTCTGGAAGATCTGAGGCTGTCACTCCATAATCCCATGGCAAATTTTCTCTACTTAGCCAGGGAACTGTAAGAAAAAGTGAACCCTTTCAAGAAGTTCCTTTCAAGAAATAAACCTGCTAACTCTTAACAGAGAATGCTCTGCTTTTTGAAGATCAAATGGCTAGGCAAACATTAGCAAAGAGTCTGTATATATGTTTGGTTTTGACTGTCATGAGAAGTTGGGACCATCCAGGTGTATCCTCAGCTGGTGTTGGTTCCAGGTTGGGCTGTTAGAGGGAGTGCCCACAGTGCTCCTTCAGGGGCAGAGAGTACCAAAGTGCTGAAGCTTCTTTCCACAGATAGATAGGAATAATAGGAGATATTAGGTTCTGAAGGTTCTTTGTTGCCCTGCAGCCATTTGCCAGTGCCTCTGACCCTATCCTTTCTTTTCTCTAACAAAAATCCACCACCAATAAAAATTAGGTACAGTGCTGGTTTTTGCACAGACTATGCAGTTATACTAACAACCTTGGCGACCCATAAAGAAATCAATATATTTTTCTGAAGGCTTACAATGTCATATGACAGAAGGGACCAAAATGTTCCTCATGGCTGGATCCTGGGCTTTGCTCTAATTGTCCTCTGAGGAGAAGATGCTAGAAAAAACAAGTAAGAAACAAAAAGCCCAAGCAACATTGTTGACCCCTACATCACCTTCAAAAGCCCAAAACCCACTACCCCAGAACTGCACAGCTACACGCTTTGTCTGAGGACCCTGTGATAACTAAAATGAGAGAGCACAGTGAAATGTGCAAACTGAACTAAAATTATGAAACCACAGCTTAAGTACAACAGTAATGATCCTAGAAAAGAAGGCAAAGAGCTCTCTTAGAAATTCTGCTCTCCTTCACACTTTACTTCCCTCGAGATCTTGCCTTCGAGGACTTCACAAAGCACAGCAATATATGGAAAGACATACTTTGCTTTAGTTGAGTTATTTCTGATTTGTGACCAACTTAACACCCAAGGTAGAATGAGGCGCTCTATTCCGCACACCAACTGAATACTCAAAAAAAAAAAAAAGGTTTCTCACAATGAAGAGTTTTTCTGTTTTACCAGTATGGCAAGTTAACTCTTCCTATTGTCTTTACAAAAAAGGAGACATGAAATCGAACTACACTGTGTTTTCTGAATGCCACAGAGAGCCCTCAGCTGAGTTTGTGGCCATCTTTGCACAGGTAACAGAAGAGGACAGGTAGTGACTAGTGACTGATATCTGCAATCAGCTGGACACTTACATTCCTGAAGTTTGTCCCTCTATTTCATCTCAATAAACACATACTTAGAGATGTAAAAGGCCCCAGGAGACTTCCATCCTCAAAGTAGAGACTTCAACTTGCTTATTGAAACAAGTTCACACTATCTCCTTGTAATTTTCCAGAAGTTTTTATACTTCTTTGTAAAGCAATATTAACAAAATTTTTCTAAAGCATAATGAACTATTCTAAAAAGCTCAGTAACATACTCCATTTTGAATGTGTTTTGTACTGGCCTAAATTATGGAAAAGATCACAAGTTTTTAGTAAAACCATAATTCTCAGGAAAATGAGCAGAATATCAGAAATAACAGGTATAAGTTCAAGTGTGCTTTAAAAAGTATCTGCCTGAAATTTCAGAGCTGCTGACAGTGGGTCAGAGCTGAGAGGCAGGTTTCTGCATCTGCTATAAAACTGGGCAAAGCCTTCTGCTTTGTCCTGCTTGGCCATAACATTTTTTTAAGGGCTGGTTTTAACAGATTTACTCTGAGCAATTAGAGGAGCAGGATTTTCATCATTGCACAGTGCAGCACCTAGGAAAAAAGATGGCAGATCATCGCAAAACGTGTCAAAGCAGGAATGTTTTCCTTTGGAAAAAGGAATGCAGCTTATTGTAAATGCCAAGTTCAAAGCAGTTTTACAGCTGCGGTCAGGCACCCTAACACTAGTAAATACACAGCACATCATAGACTATGCAATTAAAATGATTCATATACACAAATAGAGAACAAAAACTTACTTTGCACCCATCCTTTTTCCCTGAAAACAATAGGAAAGGAAACAAACCACATATCACAGATATGAGTCATTTTTTTTCAGTCACTACTGGAGAACAGCCAGAGATTGCAATGATGAGATCAGTATAAGGCTCTATATTGAATGAAATGGTATTGCTTAGCGACAGCAGAGAGGCTGAATTTGTGACAGCAATTCTGGAGACTTATACTAAGCACAGAGCAAGGTGGAATAAAATGGTCATAAAAGCATCCACAGCCATGTTTCAGCACCATAGCTGGTATCAGTTGCAAGTTGCTTTCTTTTGTTTTAGGTTAAACACACAGAGTCTGTCTACATCATGATTCTAAAAACTTCATGAAGCTGAATGAAAGCATCAATCTATAAATTAGGCCAAGAATAATAAGGCCTAAAACTTAGCAGAAACACAGAAAAGCAAATCTCCTCATTTTAGAAAAAAAAAATTCTTTTTACTCTTTCTACTGAAATGCAAGACACAGACAGATTTCATAATGTTATAGAACATGTTACAGAGAGAAGAAAGAAGCTGTTAAAACACCAGGACATTCTCAGCAAGTCTCTGGGGCTAGTATGAAATGATTTGCTGGCTTTATAGTGCTTTGTAGATTTTCATTCACAGTGAATGTCTGAATTTGCATATAATGGTTAACTCTTTGAATTCCCTTTGCAGCAAGTTATTATTCTCTAATCCTTTACTTTTCTAAGAAATTAAAATGGTCTTTGGTAAACCGTTTGCATCTGCCTTTGCAGATATCTAGGTTTCGCAGATCGGTGCTATTTCCCAGACTCATACAGACACAAGCTCCTCCAAAATGATAAAAAGACAATAGCAAACCATGTGTCTAGAATATATTCCTACTGGATTTCAAATCAATTCTGTGCAGGATAGTATTAAGACCTTTCTGAAAAATCCATATTATTCACTAAGCCAAGCACACAGTGCCATTGAAATTTATGTGGTTCATTCTTTAACTTCTGCATGGGGCAAAGTCAGCTGGGGTAAAGAATATGACTGTATTATATTCAGAGAACAGATACAAATGAAATATGGAGCAAATGGTATAATGAGTTGCTGAGAAGACAAGGTCTAATTCACTACTTGTAGTGTCACTGAAGATATCCTAATAACATCATTTCTGGATTTCTCTGAGATCAAATGAAAAAATGGTGTATTTTACTTTTATTCTTGGATAGAAGAAAGGAGCCTCAGGAATGGAACAACGCCTCACTATGCAAGACCTTGTACAAATACAGAACAAATTTTAATTCTGAAAATTTTTAAGTATAAAATTATATTTTAAATATTTCAAGGGGTTTTATCCTATAATGAAAAATGTCAACATTGCATTCAGATTAATTTAGTGGCAGAATGTATTCTGAAGGATTGGCCTAAATAATTTTGAATTTACGTGAACAAGCTGAAGCTGTAAGAATTGTTTTATAATGTTGTGGTGCAACACAGTTTCAGGCAGTTCTGAGGTCATGAATAACTGCCACACATTTTGATGTAGGCTCTGTATTACTGTATCTTAGTCATACATTGATGTACTTCATGGAGCTCCATGGCATCTGGGATCTGGAAAATATTACTCCTTTTTGAGATCTAAAAAAAAAAAATCACAGAACTTTTGGATTCCTTCAGGTTTTGGTAAACTCAAAAATTTATTTGAAAACAATTATTTTCTAAATGCTTTGTCTACAAAGTAAAATAAGATTACATTCTAGCTATTTCCTTGGAAGTAATCAACAGTGTGCAACAAGTTTTCAAGTTACAACTCTTGGGAGACAATTTTTTTAATGTCAACATTTTTCAGCCCTACCAAAATCAACAACCAAAATGCAGCAAAACTTGGGTGTATTTTGGCTTGTGAAAAATGTATGATGTAATTCCATGTGTTTAAAGCACACTGCATTAGAGCACTGACTGCTTTCTTGCTGGCAGTAAGAGTTTTGTTCTCTCTTTATAGTTTTAAATTCTTATGTCCAAGATATAAGACAGTACAGTTGCCCATGAGAATATGAAATTAAGTACAGCCAAGTTCTACAAAGGAACAAGTAAACTCACATGGGAGTGCTCTGTGATAAACCATGGGTGTATTGCTAATTCATTCAAAAGCATAAAAGACACTAATCTCTGGTCATGACCCGTTCACCACGATTTCCAAATTTTCATAAAGTTTTAGTCTTCTGACTCTCATTAACATTATAAGAGTTGTCTCTTATGATGCCCTCTTTTCACACAGAAGTCCAATATAACCGTTTGAGGAACCTGCGTATGTCTTCTGGACTTCTGAAGCTGACTTCACTTTATGCAATGTCTGTAACCTACCTTATCTTTTAACATAATGTTTTGCTATGAACCCTGAAAGCTTTTCAGCATGTGACTGACTCCAAACAGGAGATCTGTGAGGGGCCAGGGCTGTTCAGGAGATGGGACTGACCTGATAAGAGGATATGTCCCAGGCACATGACCCTGCCTCCCCATGCCCCTCAGATCTGCAACAAACCTTGCACTCATGGTTCTTGAGCACTTCTAATTGCCAAAGTAATGGGCATCCACAGCATCTTTTCTACAGCAACAGCAGCATCAATATCTGGAGCCACAGAGACCATTGAACATCATGTCCAACCCAGCCCAGGGCCATAGACAGGGAATTTGCTTTTGAAGCAGGGGTAGGTAATCCCTAGTCCCACAACATGCAGTAGCTGCAGGAGATGAAGCAAGTAGTTGAATTCTTGTCCTTTATATGACTCAGAAATTTAAATTTTGTTCCAATCCCTCAGAGCCTGCGGTAACTACAGTATATCAGAAAGGCCTGTGGGAGGACCCTTGGCATGAAAACATGAACTTTGACCCATTTTTGAGTTCTTTCACCCGGTAACAATGAAGAGCTTTTAGCAAGTCTCTTCACTGCAGATTGTAAAACTATATGAGAAAATAAGGACCTTCCCTTCAACTCGTTTGTGCATGCTTTCTGCCTAGCATTAAGTAACAATCTTTTAAGACTTTTGAAAATTTTCTGTAGTACTCACAGTCTTAGCTTCATTCTTATTCTATTGCTACTATTAAATCTCTGCAAATCTCTCGTAAGTAAGGAAAGATGCTTCTTAAGCTATGCGGTATGCTACTTCCTTTTTCACAGAAGGATAATATGGAGGGGATTTAATTATTTCATTGATACAGGCTTTTATCCCTATAGTAGGCATATAATTAAGCTTGATATAATAGCAAAGTTTTGTTCCTTATTGAAGTACTGTCATTGAATGGGTTATGTAGTTGGAATAAAATTACAAAGACATCTCCAGTAAAAAAGTTAATATGACTCAGTAACTGTTGTGGGGTTTTTCTGAAGAGTAGTATGATAGAAGAGCAATAAATTTCAATTCTATGAAGAATAACCCAAAAAGTATGTTAATGAGCACAATAATTTATCTCTGGTTTTAGTGTGCTTGTACCAACGTACTGTTTAGCCACATAGTGAGGAGAGTAAGGATGGTGGAAATTGGGTGCAGAGGACCCTCAGTTTAGGAGAGTTTGGGATCTTGAACCTCTTACTAAATAGACTGGAAAGGCTCACTTTATTCTCTGAATGTACTCAACAGTATTGAGAAAAAAAATGAGCAAGAGAAAAGCAAAACCTAAAAAATGAGAACTAAGAGAACACAGGATCACATAAACATAATTACTACATCACACTTCAGCTACAGATGTGCCATGAAGCATTTTATTGCACCTCACATCCTAATTCCGCCTGTGAGGTGTGTGCAGAAAGTACCATTCCAGCAGGTTTTGTCATGCAAGTGCGCTTTTGTGTCAGTAATTTGCTAACTCTGTCACCTTACAGAATGCAGCAGTATTAATCTTAGGAGTTGCACGTTAACATTCCCCAAATGATTACAGTAGTTGGAGCACCTGCATCTGGTCTCTGCCTTCTGCTAGTGTTAAACCCTCATCTCACAAAGATGATCTGCCTTTTCATCTTAGGTTTGGTCTGAGAAAGGGAGAATTTCTCATTAGTAGGGTGAGGCCAGCACAATGTTTCTGGCTCCAACAGATCAAAAACTCCAGACTGACCAACACACAATGATAAATCTTTAAAATATCAGTCTTATTGTAGGCTTTCCAAATGCACTTATGCACCTTATTTTATAATATATGTTGACATTTGTGGCTGCCTAAGCAGTGACAATTTTACTAAGCAGGAGAGAATGTCGTTAGCTCCAGTTGACCTGATGTATATTTCCGTCAACTGCAACCCTTCATTCCCATCCGCATCCTGGCTACATACAGCCCTTGCAAACACTTTTTAAAATCTGGCCCTTAAAGAGCTTCAGTCACTTCTCAGAAGGGTCTAAGACATACAGTAAATGGATCTTATAGTCCCTTTCATATAGATGTGAAGAGCATGACTCCATTTCTAATCATATTTTTGTTCCTTAGGCAGGGTTGCCATATGCTTTTCTTTGGTAGGTAGAAAGGTAATTAGAATGGAAAGAAACACTCAAAAAAAGCTAAACAATCATCTCTTAGTAAATTTATCTCTAAAGCTTGCAACAGTGAGATTATATGCCTTACCTGTGTTATACAACTGATGATGCTCCTAGCTGCCATACATCAAAAATCTGGACCCCACAGTGATGTTATAGACTGAGCTGGGACCAGCAAGGTGCATGCTAGTAGCATGGAAGTAAGCAAATACTGTGGCTAGGCAGGGAACAACTTCCTGAATTGGGCATCCAGTGCTAAATTCACAAGTACTCATCACTTTCTGTAAAATCTAGAAAAGGCAACATGCAGCCATTATTCCATGAAACCACCCATAAATTTGGATTTCTGCAACGAAAGAAAAAATCTGCAGAACAGATAAATATACCAGAGGAAAACCAGGTTTCTGGGTCATCTTAGAACACATGCTGTAAAATATGGAGACAGAAAGATCCAGCTTTATGAGTTCAGAATTTTTCTCTTAGATTTCATGCTTACACCACTGTAACTTGGAAAAACTATGAAAGTTGTCAGAAGCTACATTTCATTTGATTTTTTATCTCCTTTACACATGTCACCAAAATTCATATAATTCTGAAAAAATGCAGCATATTTTTAGCAGATAAAGGCTCAGCAGGAGATGTCTAGCAATATCTATGCATGCCAAAATAAGAACTGTGAGGTGTATTTCCATCAAAAAAAATCCATGTCTTTGTAAGGAATGATCTAATTATACAAGATAGATTAAAAAACAAAAAAACCCAAACCTGGAATTCCTTTTTAACATTATTTATGGAGTTTTTTCACAGCTTCACATGAAGATTTCACTGGTGTAATCTAAATCATTTTTAGGCTGCTGTGGTGGTATGCAATTGAGAAAACTGTGTGCCACATGGAGGTTACATTAATAGTTTACATCTTGATAGGGTTGATAAATTTGCATTATAAACATAGCTAGTAATTGATCTGGAATGGTAAAACATTGATTATTGTTCTCATTTCCTCCATAGTGAGGGTTTTCATACACTCAGTTAGGACCAGGTACAAACACAATTCATTTGGTATTCAGCGCTATCGACGGAGCAGAGCTCCACACCAGGAAGGAGGCGTGGGAATTGCTTATGGTGGTGACGCTACCACCAGAGGAGGAAGTTTTTATAAGCTCTGAGTATCTACCCCTTTGCAGTATTCGTTGTTGTGGTTTACTTGAAGGAAGATGAATTTGGGGGCTAGAAGCCAGCTGTGGGCTGACAACTGACACTCGTAGCCGCAGATTGATAATATATTGTCATTAATACAATAATTGAGATGTCATCTGTTACATAAGCAACATGGAGTATAAAATAGTCTCGATGTAGCAAACTTTCCTTTTTCTGAACTATAAGTGAAGTGCTATTGAAGACACATTCTACTGTGTACTGTACAGAAGAGTTTACAACAATTATGTATACTTGCAATGACATATATTTTTCAAGTGATTTAACAGCTTAAAATGCAACATGGTTGTCTGACTTGGATCTAAATGGGGTAACTCACAAACATCCAAAAGATAGTACAATAGGCTGTGTTTTGGGTTTGTTTCTTTTTTAAGAAGGGCTTTTCTCTAGAAAAATATTTTGTCAGAAAATGTTGTAATAAATTCAGACAGTATATTCCCCTTTGGAGCAAAGCTAATTCCTCTAGCATTAGCAGAAATACTGCAAAAGGCAATTTAGTTACTCCTATGGCTATCTATCCATTAGTGACAATAGTCTAGAACTGTACAATATTAAATACTTATGTATTCACTAATATCTTCAGAGGTGAGAATTGAAAAATAAGTCAAAACTTCCTGTGCAGAATGTACTTTTCTAAAAGCATTTCATTTACAGCACCATAAAAAAGTGATAAAAATTGCATTAAGACTTTAATTTCCAACCCAATCAGGCTCATGAAAAAAAAAAGGTTTCTAATTGCCTGAAATACATTTTGAATCTACTTCTTGTTCACTTGTATTAATTGTTAATATATGAAATAGATAAATTGTTCCTCATCGTTGTCTTCTGAAGGGAACTTCTAGGCTATTGTTAACTAAAGGAAATTCTAATCTTGTATCTTCATTAAGCAAAATAAAGGCGAGAAGCGATTTGGTCTAATAGCCCAAAAACAAAGTTGGAAAAGAATAACTCTTCAGTCCTAATTTGGCAAAATCAAGTCACTTTCCTGTCTCAGTTTCTCCACCTGTAATGACGTTACTACTGACACTATATACCTCATGCTATTCATTAATTCTGAAGTGCTTTGAAAATATAAGGAGTCAAATGTTGTTATTAAATCACTAAACAAAATCATTAAACTGTCTAAACAGAATTACAGAGAATAGTTAGCAATTAAAGAGGATGCTATTATCTGTGCAGTGTGATGATGAGAACAAAACTAGGAGAATGCAGAACCCGTCTGAATACAGAAGAAATAAGCAACAGTGAAAACTTATGTAAGTTTCAATTCATTAAAATGCACCTAAATAACTTCTAAATACATTTTTGTCTCATATTATATGATCAGATTTAAGACTTTGAAAATTATTTTCTGTTTTATTTACAAATGAATTTTGTTGTTCAGCTTCAGCTATACATGATGAAGCAGAAACTCTTTCCTGAAAGTATCAGTGAAAAGGAAGCCTCCAGCAATTTCATCAGTGACAGTCATAGCTAGTTAGAATATATAGGTAGTACCAGATCTGTACATATCCTCAATCTGTGTGTTCTTAAAACCAAATATTCCCTTTAGCTATATGCATTCAGGTCTCAATGAAAGTCACTGAGAATAATATCTGGCATCTCTGGGCAGAATATGACATTTATTTTAGAAATATGTGCTTTTACAGTTTATAAGTAGGCAGGTAGATCGTTAAACACCATGTCATTGCAATGGTTGTATTGACAGAAGAAGAAAAAAAATAAAGACATGACCTCTAACTCTGAAAGAAAACTCAGCAATTATAGCAGTTATTCTCTTAAAATGAAAAGACTAATTCTCTTTGGATAAACAACAGGTGTGATTTTCTGCATGGGTGTGGTGACCTCTGAATCATCCTATTGAAGGTAGTAGTGAAGTATAACATATATATTTACAGAATCAGAGATTATTCCTGCAAAGTCCAGTTTGAGAGTAAAACCCATCAAATGCTTCAATCAGCAAGCTGGGATCTGGGAGGCTTGTTCAGATCCATGCTTTGCCACAAACTTCATCAGTCAAAGTCTCTTAGATCCAGATTTTTCAATGGATTTAAATGCCCATCAAAATGGACATGGGCATTTAAATGCCATGGAAATCCTGGGCAATTCTCACTTCCCCACAAAGAAAAATGTGATAAGAATATTCTCCTACAGAGACAGGAAACTGTGAACATAAGTACAGTATCTTGATTTATTCAGACAGAACAACACTACCTAAAATAGGTGAAGTTGCAGAATCACATGCTCTTCTCTGTAGTAAATGTGAAAACACCAACATTTCTATGCTGTCCCAAACAATAGACATATCAGGAAGCTGCAATGTCAATAAAGAGATGCAAATACTACATAGTTTTCATATAGAGTCAGGCTGCAGAAAATTCAAATGAGCTGCTTTATACAGGCACCAATCTGCTGACTTCTCACCAGACATTAGGAATGTGGAGGAGGAGGCATTCGATTCACAGGGCGTTTTGTCTTTTAGAAGCTTTTCCAGATTGCCGTGTCATCAATAAACAAGTAAAAACAAACAAATGATAGAGGAAGGTTTCTTCCTTTTGGTACAGTGGAGAGTGGAAGCAGTACAATAGGACATCTCTAGACGGTATTTTCAGATAGGGTGGCTTCAAAAATATTGGAAAGGAAATTATTTGGTGAATAGCCCTGATCACTAACACAAGATAAAAATATTGTACAAAACAAAACTTGATGTCATTTCTTAAAATAGAGCATTAAAATCTTAGTTGACCGTCATAGGAATAACCAGGTGAAGGCCCATTAAAAAAATGGGGTAATTTCACAAAAACACTTGTGCGACAAGCTGACAAAAGTGTCATTTTCACAAGTGATGTAAATACTCCAGAGACTTTCTCTGAGATGCTCTAATAAAAATGTATTTGATCATTCAGTTAAACATCCCAGGGAATCTCAGGAAAGATTTAATGAATATTTAGGTATTAGCACAAATGTGCAATTACCTATAAATCCAAAGAAATAAACAACAAATATTAGTACTTTTTATTCAGAAAAGTATAGGATTTAATAAGAACTCTTACATGAAGAACTATCATATGAAGACTCAATATTGAGTAGTTGACCAGTTACTCTAGAGACTAGTGGAAAACACATAAAGGTGAGTTCCCTCACTTTTTTTAAAGTGTTTAATCATATCCTTTAGACATCAGATGGCCCCAGCCTGGGTAGTGAGAACCAATGAGAACACCAGTGAAATGATTAGACAGAGACAACTCAAGGCAATGGAGGGAATTTCAGTGCACTATCCAAGGCAGATAAGCAAAAGTAAGTGTAGAGCAGGGCTAAAAGTGTAAATGCTAGTCTGGCATCCAGGCTGCAGAGCAGGATACCAGACATGTGAAGGGCTGTGATCAGAAATAGATCTTGGGGAAGGCATGCAGTCATGAGTGAGGTAGCACAGGGGAAAGGCAAGAACTAGGAGTAGGAATAAAGTGTTGGAAGCCACCAAAGAAACCTTGCAATGACCTGTAAGAGGCAACCAATGAATTTGCTGGATATGCTATCCCTCAGGGGTCAAGGCAGCCCTCTACGAAACTGACTGTCACTGCTGGTTGACAGATGCTCATAGTTGTCTGGTAACTGATCAGAGCACCCAGGACATACTTATTTTCTTAACAAATTAAAAGACAGATACTGGTCAAGCTGCATCCTTTTATTTTCTGGCTTAGGGGCTGCATATGTTGACTGGCTTTGCTTAACCAACCTTTTTCAGCCATGAATATACCAAATAGCTCTCAGCTGCCCAAATATGTTCCATCATCCAAACACCTGCCAAAGTTTATTGCATCCTCATGAAGACCTCCACCTGTTTCAGTTGAAGAGAGGCAGATAAGTTTAAAGAATGTAACTAGTTGGTCTTCAGTAAACTGACTGATATCGGCAGAATTGGTTTTGACTAAATGACAGATCTGAGAAATTGGTAGCCTCTAATATACTGTGGAAGTAAGAAGGCCTTCAGCCAGCCCAGACCCAGTGGAAAAAAGGTGTTTCTGAAGCCTACCTTATTTGGTGTTTATTTTGTTATAAGACTTGATATAATTGACTGAATTGAATTGACTGAGTTCTAAGGTTTTGAAGGTTTTCAGGTGCATGCAGATGAGCATTTTTAATTTTTGTTTGTTAAACAAATCCACAAAAAATTTAAAGTTTTAAGGCAAGTAGAAATAAAATTCTTTATTAAGCTTCCTTTTTGAAATGCAATGCCTGAAAAGTATTAGGACAAAATGCTTTTCAGCTTCAAGAAGCACAATGACGTCCAGAAACGCTATGCTATACGAATGAATGCTCAAATGTACTGATTAAAAACATAAAGTCATAGTAGCCCATGCTAGCTCAGCCGTCTTACACTGTATCATCCTGTCTAGAATGTGCACACTCTGTGAAATATAAAAGGATGGGCAGAAATAAAAGAATTCATTTTGTCCCATTTATTGGTCACCTCCTGTTTTTCTGGATACTGCTCACTAATAAGGGAATATTCTTCTCTATCTCTGTTGTGAGTTACATTATCTCAGATTAATTTCACATGTTTCATAGCACTGTGCCTAAAGAAAGAACTATTACATGAAGTTCTGAACTGAATACTGATGTGGCATTAAGAGCCTTTACAAATAAAGCTTAGGGGTTTAGATGACAGCATAAGCTAGGTCAAGTCACAGCAAACTAAGCCTTTTAGCATTGTATATGTTCAAGTCAAATTTATTAGTTTCTAATGAAAAAACTGACTCAAAAGCTTCGAGGGTTTTTCTAGTGAGTAAAAATAAATGAGCACAGCCTCTCAAAGCCAGAAAGATCTAGTTTAAATCCCATAAAAGAACACTAGAAACAACCTGCCAGAGGGATTAAAAAATGTTTGAAAATAGTAGCAACAATAGCAATGCGCTTTATGATCTCAAACTACCAGAGGAGGCAAGTTTGGAATCAGTACCTTTAAACAAGTGAAAAAAATAAACTGGCAGACGTGAAAATGTGCAAGGACTTTTCTGCAACAATATCTGTAGTGTAGCTTTTATCCCTATAGTTGACGATTAACCAAGAAAGTCTAGCAAATGCTTGCAGAAGTTTGTATGGTAATGACATAAGACTACTCACAACCTACATCCATTGAAAAAATACTTGGGAAGTTGAAGCATTGCATATTTGGAAACCCTAGAATTAAGTTTGCTACACAGCTGCAATTCATTCCTTATTGCACGTAAGCATTATAATATGGTTCTCACATAATGTTTGCATCCTGCTATTTTCTGCAAAGGTATGTCTCACACTGATGTTGGTTCACACAAGGTACAAGGTGTTAACTTAAAGTTCACCTGGTTTTTTTTTTCCCCTCTTCGTTCACTAAGTGTGTTGTGATGTCTTTATGCTATTCAAAATCTGCTACTTCTACCTCAATAGATGGCTATCAAAAAGGGAGGAGTGAAAGAGAAATGGCAAGACATTAGACCTTTTATTTCCTCCTTACCAAGCGTATTGGCTTGAATACATATTCAAGTTGTGTCAGCCACCTTTTCTACAAGGAAAAGGGTACTATTACACTACATGCCAGAGCAAAGGAAGTAGAAAATGAAATATGATGCTAAAATATCATATTAATTACAAGGAAGATGTAAGATGGCATCTTATGTAGTAAGAACCATGACAGCTTTATTTTGTTTAGGTTAAATACTGATAGCCATATAGTCACAGCAATGTGGATCTTACTCCACAAGCCCATCTAGGGCCTTTAAGCAAGTGGCTGAATTACTTCGTGCACCTTCTTAATT
>WEKW01019192.1:94783-140096 GCA_013389905.1 Sula dactylatra
TTTCAGTTATGTTATGCAATGTGAAGATGGCAGCTTAAAGAACTTGATGCCATTTTCTAGCAACAGCCAGAGGGCTTCTTATATCCCATTTCTGCAGTCCATAGTTTTGGTGTGAATGGCTAAACAATATGCAGGGCTTGATAAATAAATGAAGCTCTAACTCTATAAAATATATCCAGTAAGTATCCCCTCACTGATAAGATTTTCCATCTTGTCTAATCAAGGAGTTTATTATCTTCCTTTCAGGTTTTATCAAAGATTTAGGTCTATCTTGTTATAGATCTTTTCCATGTTTAGCCAAACTGTCTGCTCTGTATCAGAGGAATAATATACTCCAAGAAAGTAATAATGGGATTTTAATAGGAAATGTAAAGTATGATTGTTCACTTTGATTCATCATTCAGTGGTAACATCAGAAACTCCATTTCACAGAATTATATCCAGAGATCCAGTGAAAGTGTTTCTCACTAGCAGGCAAACACTGCCACTAATGACTGATTTAGAGAGTTACAATATTGAAGAGAACATGGCCCTTGCATGTAGAACAGGAACCATAAACTTTGGTCTGTTTGTAATCAGGAGGACATATTGTACGTTAGCCCAATGATTAATATCCAGTTTGAAGCTAGAAATAGGAGCCTTACCTGCTGATATTTCAAAAGCATATGAACTCTGTGCAGGGATCAAGAGCCACTGGATCTAATGCAACCATAGGCATGTTATGTGTGTATTGGCTGATAGTTACAGCCAGTAGCAAAGGCCATTAAGTAGAGACGGGAATTATTCAGGATAAAGATCACAACAGATATGTTGGCAGCTAAGAAGTGGAATAATAGTGAGTAGGAAATCAGGACTTCACAGATATGAAAATCATCAACTGAAAATAGGATCTGGGAAAATTACTTTTGGGTTCATACAAAGAAAGCAGAATTTATACACATCGTTACCTGTCTCACTACCCACAGACTAAATTAATTACAGGTAGGCTCACTTATGCAAAATCTAGAAGATATCAAGGGCCACTTTGTTTGCAAGCAGATTTAAATTTAAAGATTCAAAATCAAGTGATATCATATTCTAATCTTCTGAATGAAACATGAACCAAACATGCTCAATGCTGCTACAAGCTATTTTTGATTCCAAGGTTTTTTGTTTGTGTTACTGCATTTTAACAAATCATTTTAAGGTTACAGTGAACACTAAGAGAAGCTAAGCTTCAGGAAATTCTACTGGCTTCAGGTTTATGTGGGGAAAAAAATTCTGGAACCCATTTTATCTCTATTCTGCCCATTTAATAAAAACATCTTATCAAACTTATTGCACTTTATTTTTTAAAGTCTGAGTGTGTCCCAAATAAAATTTGTCCTTTTCATCTCTCTGAATGCTTGACTACTTGTTTATAACATTATTTTTCTGCTTACTATTAATATCTTAAATGTCTACTTTTCTGTACTTGAGACTTTTTTATAACTGACTATTCATGACTTCCTCTTTTTCTTTGTGGCAATTTAACATTTGTGTTCAAGCTAATGCTGTCAAAAAAAAAAAAAAAAAAAAAACACCAAACCCAGGGGCATTAAATTTCTATATTGTCTCCTTTTACTGAGACTGTAGTTTTCAGTTTGCAAACCAAATCCTCTTTAGAATTTAGAATTAGGTAAAAGTTGCCTGCAAAATTTCCTACTTTTATTTTTTTATTTTTTTGTGGCTATGTAAATCAACTTTGTCATGCCAAATATGAATTCTACAGAAAGTTTTGATATTATTATAAATACAGTATCTGTCTTTTCTTCTTTCCAGTTTTGGGGTAGGATATCAGACGCTTCTCAGAGAATTTGGTGGTTAGTTCCAATGGGAAAGTTTGGAATTTTGAAGTTTTAATCCAGAGCAGTACAACCATAGCAAAATGCTGGCAGAAGTCTGGGAACTGGCTACAGCACTGCTGCAGTTCCCGGAGGTCACAAGCACCCATCAATCAACCATTTAGTTGATCAACCCAGAAATCAGTTTTCCAGTATCAGAGACCCTGAGGAACCATGTCTCAGAATCCCCAAATTTCTCAAGATACATGAGTTCATAGCTGGTTAATGCCAAGTTTCCAAAAAGCTCAAGAAGTTTTGGAATCATACATGCATCAAAGCAAATCATCTTCTTAATTTTCAAGCAGAATTTCAGTATTCCTCCAAAGGAAATTCCACATTGTGTATTTGTTGTGGTTTAACCCAGCAGGCAGCTAAACACCAAGCAGCCATTCGCTCACTCTCCACCCCCCGCAGTGGGATGGGAGAGAGAATCAGGTGGGGACAGGGAGGGGAAGTAGGATTCATGAGTTCAGATAAGACAGTTTAATATGACAGAAAAGGAATGGGTAATAATAAAATAATAATAATAATAGTAATAGAATATACAAAACAAGTGATGCACAATGCAATTGCTCACCACTCACGACTGATGCCCAGCCAGTCCCCGAGGAGCAGCCTCCTGGCCAGCTTTCCCCTAGTTTATATACTGAGCATGACATTACATGGTGTGGAATATCTCTTTGGCCAGTTGGGGTCAGCTGTCCTGGCTGTGCCCCCTCCAGCTTCTAGTGTATCTCCAGCCTCCTCAGTCGATACAGCATGAGAAGCTGAAAAGACCTCACTAGTGTAAGCATTACTTAGCAACAACTAAAACATCAGTTACCAATGTTATTCTCATACTAAATCCAAAACACAGCACTATGCCAGCTACTGGAAAGAAAATTAACTCTATCCCAGCTGAAACCAGGACAATATTTACCTAAAACTATATTTTTATGCATGAGGGAATTTCTAGCTTAACAAATAGTTGTTCTAATGCCAGGTATTTCTAGTTGAAGTGCCTTCCTAGCACATCTAACTGCAGAAAACATGCAATTGGCTGGCAGGTTGTATATATACATAATATTATTTGTATTTCATCTGATTTATATGTATTCCAGGGTATCTATACTTCTGATTTTATTTCTTAAGTATATGGAGTTGAATTGAATGCATATATCTACCTTTGGATGAGTATCTAGATGTGCTCTAATGCCAAGGGACTTTCAAACAAAGGATGTTTTAAGGTGTGATTCACCTTATACTGAAGAAGACTTCTACAACTGGTGAGATGACTCATACCCTGAAAGTGCCTTTTCAGGTCCATTAACTATATGGACAACTAGCTCAGAAGTAGACAACCAAAGCTAGAGAAATGCATTCCAGCCATGACAGGTCATACTCTGTTTCAAGAGTTCCACTGAATGGACTGTGCAGTACTATAGGAATCACCCTATCAAAAGATGGGAACCTAAGAAAGAAGAAAAATTTTATAGCGAGTCATTCACTTAAAATATTTCTATAAATAAGGCTCCCTTCTCTTGCATTAAAATTGCTCTTATCTGTTAGAAAACTCCAGGAAAAAGTGTTATATTTAAATTCAGTTACGTTTATGCTTTACATGTTGGGTGTTTCCAATTACTATATTAAATATGTCAAATCTCAGTGGAATGACTGGTGATAAGTGTTACATATTTATAAATATTATGTATTCCCAGAACAATGCTTTCAGTCATTAGGATCATAGATTCACATTGCTGAATGACTCAGTAGGTCAATTAGTTCATGTCCCCAGCCTACATATGTATGAAAATGTGACAGAAGTTTGACTATCTTGTTCTTAAATGCCAACAATAATAGATCACACAGAGTCCTCAGGCAGTCTTTTCCAGTTATTTCCTCTCCCTTGGCTTCAGAAATTTTTTTCCCCAATATCTAATCTGTATCGTCTTTGCAATGTAGTCTAGTTCCTGGGTCAATGATGGATGTCTCTCCATTATAGACAGGGAAGCAGGTTACTCAGTTCTTTTCAACAGCCAGTTATGCTCTCAGTCTTCTCTCTTCTGAGCAAGGAAACACCAGTTGCTTCTATCTTTCTTCATAGGTCTTGTTTTGAGACAGCTGCTCATTCTAATTGCACCCCTCTGGCTCCTCTCCCGTCAGTCCTCAGTTTTGCTTGAAGTCTTTTGAGTTGGAGCCTTGCCAACACTACACTCACATGAATTGTTTCAGTGCTGCAGACTGCCCTCCTGTTTATACAACCCAGAAGGATGACTCTTTTTTTGCAGCAATACGACAGCGTTGACTTCTTTTCAGTTTGCAAACCATGATAACCTTCCACGGTCTCAGGCTGTTGTTACCCATACTGTGTTTGCACATTTGGTTATTTCAACCTAAGTGTTGTACTTTCCACTTGTCCTTGCTGAATAGCACTCTCCAGGACAAATGTTAGGTTTTTCAAGATGATTTTGGATGTTACTCCTTTACTCAAACATACTTATAGTCTCTCAGTATACACTTAATAAGTCTTTTCTCTTTTCAGTTATTCATGTAATTAATCAAAATATAATTACATTGGACCCACAACAGACCACAGCATAGAATCACTTGATGCTTCTTTCCATTATGACCATAAACTGTTGAAATTTCTCTCTGGATATAGTTTTCCTTTTTACAGAATGCCTTATGGGCAGGTCAGAACAAAAATAGTTTTGACAACATTAAACTTTGTCTCATTCTCCTCAGTATGCTAAGGAATCATAGTATATTTACCAAAATCAGCAGGAAAGCCACACCCAGAATGAAAAAGATAACCATGTCACCATCAATATGGAAAGATATATTAATGTGTTCAGTGTACATCTTGGAAAGTGTTTGTCTGAGTATCTGGTCTCAGTGAAACAAATTTAAGCTCACATACTGTGAGGGTCCCATTAATGTAATGTAATGGAATTATCACCAGTACAAAAACTGGAATAAATTCGAAAGTTATCTTGAGTTAAGCTGTAAGTCTCTACAGCTTAAAAGTCTGAAAAATATGTGAGGGTAACTTAATGATGAAGTTTTACAGGATGTGGTGTGCACAGCTCAGGTGATAAAATAGTGTGCCTTTAATATTATATTGTAGTGTTGAGGTGCACTAGGGCAGAACCAAGTTTGTAATTTCCTAACCTTTGAGGACTAAACTATGTAACCTTTATTTTCAGGCTTAACTCTGCCATTCATTTTTGAGATTAGATCTTTTTTTTTATTTAATAGATGTATGCCTTAAATGTAATAATGCTTTATAGATCACTCTTTCAGATTAAATTAAAACATTTATTTCAGGTTGGAAGCATATAAGGCTTTACTGCTACCTTCTCTGAACAAATTCAACTTCCAGTGAAGTCAGAATTGCACTAATGCACATCGTAGAAAATTGCTCTGGTACTAGGAATTCAGGGAAGCTTTAATACTTTCAATGTTTTTATTCAAGACAGAAAAAAAAATCAGTGATGTTGATGTAAAAGCTATGTCTTTGTGCAAACAAAAGATCCCTCTTTGGAGTTTTCCTCCAAAGAAAGAGACAGAGCACATGTGGTGTACTGCTGGCACTTCACAGTGAAGTGATTATATAGATACTGCAAAAATGAATTATTTATTGAAGTTTATATATTTTTCCAGTGGACAGATATATATTTCCTTGAAAATATTTTTACCCAGTCTATATTAAATAAACCAGATATATTATGTTTATTCCTTGACCAAAAAAAAAATGAATTCTATTTCTTTGAATTCACAGTGTTTTGCAATATTCTTAAGCACCAGGAAATCAAAGAAGAGCTCTTTGTACCATTCTTCCCCCTGCGACTGTTCTATTGTGTATATCAGCTTTCCAATTCAAAGTAATAAAAGCATCGATCTTCTAACATCTTGACAGTAGAGTTCCTCTAACTCTGCATTAGCACTAAACACAAACAAAAAATTTAGTATAAGCAGCCCCAAGAGACGCTTCAACCAGGTTTCTGCATTTCCCCAGGCTAAATCAGCTCCTGAAAACTTAATTTAAGAAACTGACACAGACACTACAGTTAGAATGGTAAATCTACTCCCTGACAGTTTCTTAAATAAAGTTTTCAATCACTGATTCAGTCTACAAAGGTAGAGTTCTGTTCTAGTTACTCTTCTCAAGCTACGTTCATTAAACATCATTGCTTCTAGTGTTTCATCTTAATCCTGGCTGGAAACTGGAGGGTCTTTGGATACAGAACTGGATACTGAAGAGATTTTCTTAAGTGAAATTTTATCTAGCCAGCATGAAATGTGTGTAAATAAAATATGTACACCTAAGTACTGTTATGATATGATTCAAATGGAATGAATGCAAGAGACAGAAAATATTTTGAAGTAAATTTCCTAAATTTTTGAGCACTTTCATTTTTTATTCCCAGTTACTTGTGATATTTCATTGGCAAGATAGTGAAGACCCCTAATTGTAGCTGCATCATTAAAAAACTCTACAAAATCTTTGGGGCCAATATTTATGCCACTCCAATGAAACCCTTTCCTCCCATTTCACTGAAGGAGACACGTCCAGGTTGTATCAAGGCAGAAAGCATGTAAGTTAAAAATTTAATTCTAGGTTCCTGTAAGGATGTTTTCCCTGCAGAGTAGCATACAAGTCAGATTTGAGTTGCTGTGCTTTTACTAGTATCATACTCCCCAGTATGTTACAGTAGGATTTTGATATTCATGTTGCAGGAAGGCAATCCATTCTCTAATTGGGCTTTTGTGTTTGGGGGTTTTTTTGGCTGGTTTTTTGTTTGTTTTTTTGAAGAACTGCAACAGCACTTCTAAGTTTTCAAGGAAAGACACTTTGAATCACAAAATTATTTAGGTTGGAAGGTCACCTTGTGCAACTCCCTTCTCAAATGAGGGCAAATTAAATGACGTTGTTCAGATGCTTTTTTGGTCAAATTTTGAGTATCTCCAAGGGTGGAGTTTTTACCTCATCTCTGGGCACCAGCATTTGCCCTGGTTAAAAAAAAATAAAATAAATCCTTACATCTGGTCAGAGTTTACTGTGTTCCAGCTTGTGTTTGTTGCCTCTTGTCCTTCTGCTGTGGACCTCAAAGAGGAGCCTGGCTCTGCCTTCCCTAGGCCCTCCCTTTAGGTAGTTACAGGCAGCAGGAGGATCCCCACAAGCCTTCTGCTATTAACACTGAACTGGCCCTGCTCCCTCAGCCTCCCCTCACACACCCTGTGCTCCAGTCCATAACTAGCTTGGTGGCCTTTGCTGGAGTGGCTCCAGGATGTCCGTGTCTCTCTTGTACTGGGGAGCCCAGAACTCGACCCAGCCCTCTGGGTGTGCTCTCATCAGTGCTGAGCAGAGACGAAGGATCACCTCCCTCAGCCTGCTGGTGACACTCCTCCTAATGCAGCCCAGAGGTTGTTGGCCACCATGACCCCCATGTCCTTTACTGCAGAGCTGCTCCCCTGCCAGTCAGTGCTCAGCCGCAGAGAGAGCTGCGTTCTCACTGAGAAGTGAGCAAACTACCGACGGTCCTGTGTGAGAGCAGAGCAAGACGCCCCCCACATTCAACTTGTCTTGGGACCAATCAATGTAAATTTGATTTGAAAGGCAATCATCCTTTTTGCACAATCCTGTGAGATGGAGCAAAGCATCCAAACATGTCTTCAGTGACAGTGGAGCTGACACCTGATATGAACTGTCACCTCACTATCATTAATACATAGCTGATCTAGGAATTAATTTTTAAGGGTGCCTGCCAGATACTACTCTTCAATTAATGGGGTTTTCTGTGCTGTCATTTATAATATATCTCTTACATATTTGCGCTTTAATACCTGAAGTAAAAAGCAGAGACAAAGACTGTTTAAAAAAGGAAATATTTCAATCAGTCTGTATTGCTTTTCTTTATATTAATTTTGATTTAACTGTTAAAAAGATAATAAAGCTTTTACAAGACTACACTGGAAAATGCAATACCAAACAGCATTTGTCACATCATTAAATAACATGGTTTATTTGTTAACTGCTATATCTTCTATAAAATACCAGATGAAAATATTTGTATCTAAGAGGAAAGAGAATTAAATGACAGGATACAAAAGCTATGTAAAGTTTTTTAGGAAGAAATAGTGTGATATCTGGAAAATTACTTGTTACTACCTGATAGCACCATCAGTTCAAAACCATAAAGCTGCCCCCTGAATATGCACAATACTTTTTGTACATCTTATATATACTATGCAGGCTGATATATATGTTGTCCAAACTGGTGCTAAGTAGAAGATTAGCCAAATAATGGATCTTTTTGTTGAGATGATTTTGCCATCCTAAATTAGGTGTTCTTGCATTATATATAAGAACACATGTATTCTTATATATGCAGGTAGCCCTCTATGCTTTAGCAGCATTGCATGCCACATGGTCAACATGTGAAAGAGTGACTATTCATCTATGCTATTCATATATGGCTTAGTGCCTTAACTGGTTTAAATTGCTACAGTGACTTTTGCAGTACATGAGGTACTCTCCTTCATACTAGCTAAAAAATCTAGCATGGCATCATAATATTATTCCTCAGGGTGTGCTTCTGAAAACTTAATAAAAACCATACATTTACCCAAACTTATGCACTGAATCTTTTTAAATGGCTTTGAATTGTTCTTAGGAGGCTGTAATTTACTAAAGTGGAGGGCATTGTCACATCTTAGCAATAGCTCACAAGAAGAAAGGACATGCACTTGAAATGTTTGCTAACACCAGCTTGGCTGATATTGTAGTTTGTTTATTAAGCAGGTGATAAAGTTTCTTTTTAGCCTGTTTCCATGAGACTTGTATTGTCAGAAAAGAAGGTTGTGAATAGCTTATTCTTCATTTCTGAATCAAGGAGATTTGAACCTGCATCACCTACACTGGATATGTGGGAGTGTTAACATTTTCCATTCCAATTTGCAAATGCTGCGTAAATGCCCTAGTAAGTCAAGTTTGGAAAAGTGTAATATTTTCTTCTGAAAATGTTGAAACACATTTTTTGCAGTGTTGTTAACATTTTTTCCTTTTCATTTTGAAATCTAAAATTAGCTAAAACTGGAATTCCTGAGTAGTCTCATTATTCAAAATTATTTCTGAGGCACAGTGTAGAAAAAAAAAAAGAACAGGAGAAACTGTACATCTTGTTTCTAAGAAATAATTCAAATAATTCTCAAATGTAGGAAGCAGCCAATGTACAAAACATCTGTAATTCACCCTGTGTTCAAGATAAGTTAGATCTTATTATTTCTGTACTTAGATGACAGTAGTACATGATCAAATTAGTTTTAATAAAACTAATCTGTGGTCCATGCTGAGTGACATAATATCACACCACAAAAAGAGAGAGCAATTTCACCTACTGTTAAATTAATTACTGCATGTAAAGTGAAAAGAGATTGATTTATCAAATCTGAATATAGCCTTAGGTATTCTAATAACCGTCAACTGCAAGGACATGAATGAACTCTTTATGAACTAAAGTTTATCAGTCATATAACATGGTCCTGTGACAAATTTATTTCATTTAAAAAAGTAAACAGAACCTTTCAGACAGGAACTAACGGTGGTTTTCAAAGTCTGTGGGGTAAGAATAGCTCAGGCAAACGGAGCTCTTGCCACACGTGAACACTGAAACCTGTGACAGTTCTTCCTGTGTAATCTGGTAGAGTTGCAGTTGTGCAATCCCTTGAAACTGATGAAAGTCACATTTAGGTGTAAAATGTGTCAAACTAATGGTCAGAAACACACTTACTATAAATACTCAGCAGTGTTGCAATAGAGACTGCTATATGCAGGCTTTGTGCACATCATGCTGAGTATGTGTTGGTGTGACTTTTGTTTTACTTCACAAATTTGCAAGCTACATGAATGCTGTACAGCTTCAGATCTGAATCTAATTCTGTGGATGATGACATCTATCAGCCAGGTCAATATCAGTCCAAGTCATAGTGAAAGAGCCTGAAACAGTCAATGCAGGGATAGTTATTCCACACCATTTCTTGGACAGGGCATAAGGGCTATATGGAGCTGGCCCACACTTCCACTTCTGCCTTTGTGCTTCGTCACCATCAGCCTGTGGCTGGCTTTCTGCTCGACATCTTGTCTAGGATGTCTAAGCAGCTTTTCAGAGTCCTTCAGGAATACTTAGCACTCTCTTTCAGCTGGGTCCTTCTATTGACTGCAGAGGAAGTCAATCCATTTAAATTTGGCTATTTTATTTCATACTGAGAATGCAAGTGGGTTGAGAGGACTAGCTATGCATTTTAAATTGATGCTTTAGCTCATTGCAACCTCCCCACGGAAGTAAACGCTTCTGCAAATATTCACCTGGGCTAGATTTGAATCAAAATGAGTAAGATGACTCAACATGCTTTTTAGTATTTCCCAACTCATCTAGGCTTCTTTTTAATTATTCTGAAATTGTAATGCATATAAAATCACTGCCGGCTAGAAGTGCTTAGAGTGCTATAGAGCACTATGTACAACATGAATTTATTCTCAGCCTGGTGTTTCATGAAGTCTTTCTGCATGACAATGATCTTATGTTTTCTTACACCACTTCTGGGATAACAACATTGTTTCTGTGGTCTGAGAATTCTGTTCAAGTCTGCTTACTGTTTCCTGCACATGCTGCAGGTGGTAGATTTTTCTAGATTTGACAGTAGAGGCTGATTCAAACAAAAACCAAAATTTCTGTGTGATAGCACAGGGACAGCAACTAAATGATGTTGGGCTCTTGTTCTGCAGAAAATAATTGAAAGGATCTTAACCCAGAATATTCTTTGTCTAATAATATTCTGTTTAAATAAAAAAATATTCATGGGATAGTAATAATCATTTTAACCTTGCAATACAAACTGAAAGTTTCTATTTTCTTTTTATAATATTTTTAATTGAAGAACTATATAGATAGAAAATTTTTAAAAAAAGATGTTAATGAAAAATGTTGATGTCACTCAACTGGTGAAAATATTCTGGAGTTTAGCAGGCACCTTTTTTTTTTAATGAGTTGAAACAGAGCAGAAAAAAACTTAGGTTTGTCAATGTATGTATTCCAATACTAGAAAAAAACAAAGATGTTAATTAAGATAATATTGATTGCAGCTCTAACAACTTCATAAGATTATTGATAAGAATCATATCACAGAATAGTAAGTGACAATATTAATCCCTGTATAAGAGTACCTATACTTTTTGAGGACTGTTTTATAGTATATTATTAATATAACACTCTAGTTTCATTTTAGAGAAGAAAATCAGAACACCTGAGTCATCTCTTTCTCTCATGCTGGTATCTTTATAAGTAATTCATTGAAATCTTTGGAAGTAGATTGGACATAAGATACATTTGGAAGATTTTTAACAGAATACTGAGAAAAGCGAACAGTGAGACAACTTTTGCTCATTTTCATGGATGAACTTCAGAAGTAAATTGTTGGGTGGATTCAGACTGGTTAAATCTTAGCTGATTAACGGCACATATGTAAATCAATTTCCATATCCATTTTGGAATTATACTGGTACAAAATTGTTTTGTAAGAGGAAACTAAAGACCAGGATTCTAGGTTACTGAAAAAAAAAAATATTCAGATGAAATGGAAAGAGTCACACACTTACAAAAAAGTGGAGAGGCTAAAAATCAGTTCAGATGCAACAAGATAAAAAAAGATCAGGAACATTAAATATCCATGATCCCTACACAATCATACAACAATTATTTCCTGTATATCAACTGTGGATTAAAAAGCAAAAAAAAAAAGAAACAAAGACAGCTGCCAAGCTCTATTTGCCTTCCGTGAGGGCAGGTGGTTTTTTTTTAAAACAGGAAAAGGTCTGCTTGCATGAGAAAATGATACTGCCTGATGGGAACTAGTTTTAGTGGAAAAGTGAGATAACAGAAGAAAAAAAATTCCTGTAGAGGCCTCTGTGCATCCAAGGCATCCGGAACTACAAATGCTTTCACACCCTGATCTTTTATCACTGAAGCTTGTGTGATCATCCAGCCTCCAAGCAGCCTGTTCTTGCTAGTCTGAGTTTGAAAAATGAAACAAGTGGTTACATGGTTGTATTTGACAAACCTTGTACAGAAGCTTGGCAGGTTTGCACAGATTTCAGCAATTCCTAATTAGAAAAATGGAAGAAACTTATTTCCCATGACACAGCAAGGCACAACCATTGAAGATGGTACAATTTAATTTCCCTGAGTCTGTAAGATCTCCTGAACTTTCAGAGATAATCACCCTGAATCACTGCTGCCTCTTTTTTCTCTTGGCACTGTGTTTGGGATCAGCTTCTCTAATCTGCACCTAACAAAAATCTTTGAAACAGTAATATATTGTAATTACTACATAGAGATAGTATACTTACTAATATGTACTAGTAGTAATACAATATGCACAGAGCAATCTTCATTTTGAGTACTGCTGTCCTCCTGATGCTTCTTAATGCAAACAAGGTTGTATTCATCTCTGGCAGCTCTTACAAAGATTTCTGCTGCCGTGTTCTGTCATCAGCTGTCCTCAGCCAGAAAATGTGTACTGTGCAGTTAATCCCAGCAAAAGTTGTTACCTACCATATTAAACACAGGGACAAAACCATTAGAGCTCAACATTTCCTACAAACTAAGCTGAAATAAAATTACAGATTTAATTTGAAGATGTCTCAGCTTCCAGTCTCTGAGATCTGAGTCTC
Source organism: Sula dactylatra (assembly GCA_013389905.1). Taxonomy (NCBI): domain Eukaryota; kingdom Metazoa; phylum Chordata; class Aves; order Suliformes; family Sulidae; genus Sula; species Sula dactylatra. The sequence continues at coordinate 107,357 of WEKW01019192.1, forward strand.
TGAGACCTCCAAACTCTAGCCTTTGTCTAATCCAGCATTACTTCTCCTGACCACTATAAATACCAGCACATCTTAGGAATGGCAGCAAAGATGTCCTACTAAATATTTTCCTCTGGTTTTTTTCTCCTGATGAATAGCAAAATCTACTTTAATGCAGCAATTTTCATTAACAGGCTTTACAAATACCAACAGGATTTACCAAAGCAGCACAGTAATCATCAATAAAGCTCATACAGATGTATTTCTCTGTCCATGAAGGAAGCAGCTGTTTGTTGAATTTACGATAATGAAATCTTCCTTGACATACGGACTGTGAACACCACCATATCGGCATGCCCAATGCGTATCAACAGTTCTTGTTAGGCTTCATAGCTTCAAGGCTTATCAGACCATTTCTCTGCATTTCCCTGAACAATGTTTGAGCCACAGATGTTGGAAAGAAAACAGACGGCAAATACACTGGAGAGTACAACAAATCCCCAGCTTCCAGTGTAGACTTTGTCTATGTCTACTAAAACTGTATTCAAACAGTGAACAAAGTAAATAGCAAGCGGAGTTTGTCCAAAAATAGCTCTTAATGTTTTCCGTATAAGAGACGTTAATGATAGATACATCATCCCCTCCTTCGCTTGCACAGTTCTACAAGGAGATTCAAATGTTTGTTAGTATTCTCACAAGAAGTAAAACTTTTTCATAAGCTGGGTGACCTTCACTACTAAGCAACAGAAATGCTCTGCTAATGTGGTTGCATACAGGGGGAGATGGTTTGAAGGTTACAGGCAAGTTCAAAGCCCATAATAATTTATATCTGAGAAGTTTTAACCATGCAGCAGCTTTGTAGTGAATAGGCTCCTTCTGTCTTAATTCTTATCCCACATATTTTGGGCATAGGAATTTACAGGGTCTAACTTTCATGTTGGCTTGTCAAAATCTGATTTTATTACCATTTTTATTCCTGACACGTTTGACCTGAGCCATGGATGATGTCTAATCTTACCAGAACCAGATTTCATGTCTGTTCATTGTTTTGCTTTCTGAAGTTGACCTTGTTTGTTACCTGGTTCAATACCTAATCGCTATGTTCCTTGAAAGCCTTCTTAATCACATTATTCAAAATTCTTTAAGATTTGAATTTGCAGCTTTCAGTAGGATTTATTTGCTTTTACTATTATAAAGAATTGAGGAATATAACATTTCTGTGACAGATATCAGGTCTATTTTAAGAGCGGAAGAAACAACACAGCATTTTACTGATTACTCAGAAATAGAACTAGAATATAAATCTGATAAAGATCTGTAATTTTTCACTGGTAAGCACTAAAGACTATCCTGAACAAAAGAAGATTATTTAGTCCTAATCACAGCATTCAACTTAACTGCCAAAAGATGATTTGAGGGCAAAGGAATTTTCTAAATATAACAAATTCTTTGAGAAATTCATCTGGGGATAAATTCAGGGATAGAAGAAATCTGGACTCTGTGAAGTTTTATTTCCATATGTAATTATAAATATTTTAATGTGTGATTATATTTCCTGTGTAACTTGGAAATTTACTTGTGGTTTTAACCTCTAAAGTTTTGGATAACTGCACCCTTTGTAAGCAAACATAACCATCTCTAGAGCAATGATGTCCTAAACAGAAAGCCAAGTTTTGAACTTTATGTTTAGCTCCTCCTGATCCATTTTAACTTCATCTGGCAGATGTGTAACAAACACTCAGTTCCTGCAAGCCAGTTTATCCCTTTTTTTTTTCCAAGGAATACATTTTTCATCCCCTGTCTGCACTTTGTAAAATATTTTTAGTCCATCACAATTCTTCTGAAGGTATTGCAAATGATAAAATAGAGCCAGACAATGTGTCCTATTCATTCATGCTGCGTCTCTGATGAGAGACTAGAGGTTAAGAATTTTCCATGGTAACTAGAACGGCTTACAGGCCTTCTGACAATAACATGATGGATTGCAATTTGAGTCATTCAGGAATAAATCTATTACTTTAAGCAAAGTTACTCCAAAGATACCCATTCTTCAACTTCTTACACCAGGTGAGAAGGCCAGTGTGCTACTGAGGGGCTGTAACAGCCCTGACTCCAGAAAAAGAAATAGTCTTTTGGCTTCAATGTAAGGTAAAAATGCCCATTTCCAGGAAACATGTGGCAGACACTCCAGTGTCTGCAGCTTTGGTAGGGAGGGGTCCAGAGAAAGGAGAGGTTTGTTGGGAATGAAGACTTATAGCTGTAGGCAAATAGATCTATTTTGGGGAAATTTGCATAGTTTATACAAATGTTCACTGTTGCTTTGATCATCTTCAAATGCTTAAGGTTAGTTGCATGACTAAGTTCATGTGAATCATCATATGTTTTCTCATACAGCTTATTATTTGCTGGACTGGGCTGTTGTGAGAATGTAGGGTAATTATTCATCGCAAAAATATTTATGGTCCTTCCTGCCATCTGAGATCTGGGTGTGCTTATGCAGGGTAGTAACTGATTGGTTTTTTTTTAATGTACAAAATTTCTGCACTTTTAGACAGGAACTGCAACTTAAAGAAAAAACATTCAGCTACACTACATTGCCAAGTGTAATCACACATCGATTGGTGTGTCAGTTATGACATTATCCAGAACCTCTCTGGATGGAGTTACCTTTGCATGACTTAGTACAAAAAAAGAAAATAAGTGGGACTGAAAAAATGACTACTTTTGAAGGGAGAGAAATGTGGACACAACATATCTGCACAGAACGGCATTCTATTCCTTTTGGCATGGTAAACCTAATTAAACAGTTATATTTTAAAATCTTTATGAGAATCTTAATTATTAATGTCATCAACAGGCTGAAAAAAATGTAGGTTAGGTGTGGGGAGAGTTTGGCTCTGCAAAGACATTACTTGAAAGCAATTTTTTTTGCATGACTGAGCACATGTGCACACAGACTAGATAGTCACACTTTACAATGAGGTTACACTATAAATTATCTATAAAGGGTTGGTAAACACTGCAGGCCATTACAGAATCCATAAAGTCCATTGTTTTGTTATAACTATGTATGACACCCTCAAGTAATGTGCAACCAAGTATAATTTATGAAAGTCATATCCGTAGTATTGTTTATGATGTATATTAATCATTTATTAATCCTTTATGAACTATTTATAAATGCAGTCTTAATGGAAAGCATGGCTGATTAGTTACTCCGTTGCACTAGCTGCATGGGAGTTAAAGGTTGCAGGCCTCTGCCCCTCCTTTTCAACAAGCTAAGCAATCTTTACACAAGGCAACACTCACTAGCTGTTTCCTTACAGACTCCTAGGGAGTTAGAAATCTGAGTGAGGCATTACAAAGAGGTTTTGCTTGTAAGCAAATGTACAGAATCCTTTTTTTACATCTTCTCCAATATTTCAGTAGAGCTACCACAGGCCTGCTTCACAGGGTCCATGGAAAAAACTTCTTGCAGATGACCCACACATATTAAAGTCTATGAAGTCTTGGTTCCGGAGGACTCTCGTATAGTTTGGTACATCAGACCACCAAAGTATGGGCCATATTTCTGGGAACTGAGCAGAGGAGGCTGCTGTGTAAATGTGCACATCCATCAGTCCTTATGGTTTCTGTAGGAACGTGGGCAATGTAACAGAAATGACTGCTATAGTCTACGCTACCATAACGTCTAGGAACAGATCCTGTCTTGCAGGATTATTCTTCTGCTCCAAAGCAATTTTGCCTGCCAAGGTGCAGCTACTTGTGCTTGCTGCAGGCAAGCTCCACTAACTTTCATATGACAGTGCAGTTTTATCGCTACTCTTTGCTTCTTTTTGCATTCTGTGAAATCTCTTGCTGAGGCATTTGATACCAGAGCACCATCCCAGCGCATTAATTCTTCTCTTTTTCTTTTGCAGGAAACAGATCTCATTCTGACCTTTAATATCTCAATGCATCGTTCTTGGTGGATGGAGAATGGGCCGGGCTGTACCGTGACTTCAGTAACCCCAGCCCCAGACTGGGCACCGGAGGATCATCGTTATATCACTGTCTCGGGGTGTTTTCTTGAATATCAGTACATAGAAGTGGCTCACAGTTCTCTTCAGATCTTCCTTGCAGTAAGTGTTTACAGATAGCTTCACTTCCACCAACTTTTCTAGATTTCTTCTTGCAGAACTCCATTACCAATGGAGTATTGTGGCATTCATTCACAAACCCTGGCTCTAAGTGTTAGTTTTGTTATGAAACACTGTTTTCCTGCAGCTAGTGCAAGACACCTGTACACAAAAATCTCCAACATACATGTTTATTGCTGTGAGAGCTGCCAACATGACACACTCTCTTTTCCCCACCTCCCTTTTGACCATTGACCATGACACAAATAATTTATAACAGGTTACATTCAAATTACACTATAGGATATAAGTTGTGACATAACAAGAAGTTACAGCTATATCTGTGAAAACCAAACTGAATATAAAAGAAAAGCCAAAATGAAGGAGAAATTTTCAACAGTAAAAATAGATTCACTGATCAGTCCACAGGACTCAAAACTAATCAATTTGTCTTTAACCATATTAATAAATATGCATTTGAGGTGAATGGGAAAGTTCTTCTCAAAAGAACAAATTGTTGTACCTGTATGAAAATCAAAGTCAGAAATCTTAAAATTTTTTGGGAGGATAAGAATCCACTGTTACACTGGAGAAAATCTGTAAGAAATGAAAACAGCTTCTTTTGGGGGAAACGGATAGGTTTTTCAACCATATTTACCTGTACTAACAATTTTGCCTTGTGTTGTCTCTGACCTAGGTGAAAAGATGACATAAACACTGAATTGATTACACTGAATGGCAATCTGCAATTTTATGTTTGTTCTAGTGATACAAACATGTTTATGCCCAGGTGGAGATATATCTGACTGCAAATAAAACTGCTGCTATACATCTAAATTTGGACCAATGCCTGGGTACATGACTCCCTTTATATGAATTTTTTGGTCAAGAGATTCCAATGTTTTGTCCAAAGAGGGACCATACCAGTGAAAGAGAGAGGAAATCTGTTTAGCCAGATCCAGAAGTTAATGTAAGGCAGTTGGACAGTCCATAATATATGTCCATATAACATGGCCCCAGCTACCCAAAAAGTGAGCAGCTTTTCCGTCTGACTGTTCCCCACCCTAGTTGTAAATGGCCAAGACCAGGTGAGTTTGGGACAATATATCTCCATACCAATACGTCTCTGCATAGGCTCTGTGTGTAAAAGGTTGGTGGCTGATTCACCTGAAAGCCCAGCTACGTCCCTTCAGTAAAGCCATCCCAGGTCCCCTCCAAGCTCCTCAGCTCTCCATGTTTTAGCATAGCAAAGGGACCCTGACCAAGTAGGTAGCAAGGCACTAGACAGATCTGGAAGAAAAAAACAGCCCTTTCTCCAGAAAGTTCACACCTGCAATTTTGACAAGCTACAGCTGGTGCAAAAGAGACAGAGAAAAGTGCATCAAAATCAGCATGAATAAGTAAATAAAATTAAAACAGCTTTACAATTTTATTTACAAGCAATTGTTATCACTCAAGCTTAACTCATAGAATCATAGAATCAAATAATTTAAGTTGGAAAAGACCCTTAAGATCATTGAGTCCAACAGTAAACTTAGCACTGCCAAGTCCACCACTAAACGATGTCCCTAAGCCCTACATCTACACATCTTTTAAATACCTCCAGGGATGGTGACTCAACCACTTCCCTGGGCAGCCTGTTCCAATGCTTGATAACTCTTTTGGTGAAGAAATTTTTCCTAACATCCAATCTAAATCTCCCCCAGTGCAACTTGAGGCCATTTCCTCTCATCCTATTGCTTGTTACTTAGGAGAAGAGACCAACACCCACCTCGCTACAACCTCCTTTCAGGTAGTTGCACAGAGCAATAAGGTTTTCCCTGAGCCCCCTCTCCTCCAGACTAAACAACCCCAGTTCCCTCAGCCACTCTTCATAAGACTTGTTCTCCAGACCCTTCACCAGCTTCGTTGCCCTTCTCTGGACATGCTCCAGCACCTCAGTGTCTTTCTTGTACTGAGGAGCACAAAACTGAACACAATATACAAGATGCGGCCTCACCAGTGCCAAGCACAGGGGCACAATCACTTCCCTGCTCCTGCTGGCCACACTATTGCTGATACAAGCCAGGATGCTGTTGGCCTTCTTGGCCACCTGGGCACACTGATGGCTCGTGTTCAGCCGGCTGTCAGCCAGCACCCCCAGGTCCTTCTCCACTGGGCAGCTTTCCAGCAACTCTTCCCAAAGCCTGTAGCACTGCATGGGGTTATTGTGACCAAAGTGCAGGACCCAGTACTTAGCTTAGTTGAACCTCACACAGTTGTCCTCAGCCCATCAATGCAGCCTGTCCAGATCCCTCCAGAGAGCCTTTCTACCCTCAATCCCTCCAAAGGAGATATCCAGACTCACTTTTCTGCCTTATTTTTTTGTATGTAATGAACAAGGAACCGGAAACTCAAGGAATATCTGGTTCAAGCTCAATTCTGTTCCTGATGCAACAAGGTTTTTTTGTGTGTCTGTGCCTAAACAGAGCTGTGTTTCTAGATTAGGTCATTCTCTGCAAGCCAGGGAAATTGTTCAGAATAACAAACCATCGGTAATCCACTAGCTGTAGCCTACTACAGCTGATTTTATATTTCCATTCATGTTACTGTAAATACGATCATCAGAGGTAAAGATCTATACAGTATAAGTATGGGTTAATTTTCCAAACCTGGTGCTTGCAACTTTACATCATTTTCACCTTCCCAGTTGTGGGCATGGGCTTCTTTTTCAAATAGAAATGCTAGTATAAAATCACTGTCATATTAAATATGGTGAGAAAGAGAGGAATTACCTGGTACTGCTCAGTGACATATAACACGAAGTTAGAAGAGCACATATTGCCTGGTTTTCAGCAAACTAGCTTTCATCAAACCCAAGCCTTAGATCAGATTTATCTCCAGTTAGCAGACAGAAATTAATCTTTCCTTTCAATTTTCTTTTATGGGCACTTAAGTGGATCTTGCACTTTAAGTATAAAACTATAAATTGCAACCTACAAATGGGTTACTTGCTTTCTATTTTTATTTCTGGATGTTCATGATCAAGCTAATGTTGATCTTAGTTTTTTTATGGACCTGTAACACTGCAGCATGTTTTTAAGGATGTTTTCTACTGCTCTATAGATAAAAAGTTACAAAGACATTCAGCCTCACCGAGGACCACTTATATCAGTCTTTGAAAACATTATACTGAGTGTATTTTGTACAGCTTCCAGTAAGCTCACAAGGAATCCAGCTACAGAAGGTTAGGCTTCACATGGATGTGATATTTGCAGTGGATTACTTATTGGAAAGAATATGACAGCTGAGATAAAAGCTAAAAAACCCCCTTGGTTTATACTTTCTAAAAAGCAAGTCTCAAGGCGGACTGTGGAATATTTCAAGGATTGTAGACAGATGCTCTGCTGAGGAGGTGCAGAATGCTTATAGTCTCCAAGAGATCTTCTCTCCTCAGAGCAACATGTCCTAGAAGCAAACAGCACCAGATTATGAACCATATGAATGCTGCTGCTAATTTTTGTGCAAGTCAACACAGATTTTAGGTTTTTAAGAGTGAAATTTTGGAGAATTTTCATTTCTCCTACTGCTTAAACAAAGTAGTAATTAAAACAACTGGAAGGTTAAATTCTCCCAAAGGTCAGGAAAGTCCCCAGTGTGCACAGAGGTGGAGTTCATTGTGTAATACCGGCCTTAGAGACTAAAGAGAGACAGATGTGCTGATGTTCAGATATTTTGTCAGCTTCTCCTGAGGAGTGGATTTTGCTCAGGATAGACAAACAATGGGACAAGATTGCTAGTTTAGCTCACACTGAAGAAGCAACAGAAAAATCAGTTTGGTGGCCTCTATACTTTGACCAGCTAAATGCTCATGGTTTAGAAAATCTTCAAAATGGGAATAAATTATTTGAGAACTAATGTGTGCAAGAAAATGCTCGCATAAAACAAGGATTATCGCAATTTGAGTATTTAGCATTTATGTATTCAAAACAGGGCTGGAATAACCCCCAGTGATAATAGGGGCTGCAAAGCAGCCACAACTGCTCCTTTGTCCCCTTACACAGAGCACTTACTGCATTGAGTGACGCTAGTGGAAGACTACAGCCTCTGTAGAGCCTATCAGTAAATCAATCCTTATAACACAGGTATAAAAAAATGACCATATAATGGACATTTATGTCTATCTTGTAGCCATTCCCATGTCAGCACATTACTTCTTGCTCAGCCACTGTCTGATTTTTTTCATGTTTATGGAAAACTATTTTGAAAAACTTCCCCTGATTTTTCACTCAATTATTGTGGTAGTTGCCTCTCTGAAGTGGTACACCACCAAAATCTCAGTGCCACACACCATGCTTGCCAGTTTTTACTCTGTGCTCCATACCAATACCTCCCATTTGGTTCTGTTGAGACTGAGCCACATTGCTATCACTTTTATCTCTATGTCTCACCATCTTCTTCCAGCAAGTAAAAAAAAAGAGAGGGGTTCAGAGATAAGAAGGGAGAATGCAAGGGAGGGGAACCTACTTCATTCTTAAGTGGAGCTTTGCAGCCTGCAGTGCTGCAAGATAAACAAACATATTTTCAGGGCACCACCTGCAGCACACAGCTGTATGGAACTGAACAGAACTTCTAAGGGTGTGATTTGTTCTCTTTGTGTGAAACCCTGGGGTCTGGGAAAACATGGGGGGAAAGTATTTCTATGAAAGAACTCCCTCCTTTCCTGCCCTCCCCAATTCTTGGTGAATATCATAGCTGAATTGTAAAGGTGAGATCTTAGCTTCATTGCACTTTGACAGTAACAGTAATTTTTTTAACATTGTGCTGATACATGGAGAAAAAATGCATAGTTTCAGCCACGGCCAATCCATTTGTTTTGTTGAACAAAGTTAACCCTCAAGGCAGCCTGTGCTCACATACTGGGCAAAATTCACCACTCGACTCTTCTTTCCCAGGGAAGTTCCATTTACAGGGCTATGACATCTTGACCACCTGGACCATCCAATGTGCTCTCCAAGGACCATGATTCTGCCTGTCCTTGGTGCCTACATATTACCAAAATGAACTGGTCTGGTGATGGCATAACGTGGATACCCATATGCTTCATATATTAAAGTGTCCTTATGTGCTTAATGGTTATTGATTCTTGCTTCTTACATCAGAGAAGCTATTTCATTTTCAGGACTACTGGGTTATCAAGGATAGATATTCTTAAATTACTGATCTCTGGAGACAATTGTTCCAGGTACAGAATGAGGTCAGTGGTATTAATAGAGATTTGATTTGCTACTGGTTTGTGAAATTTTAATTGCATTCTATATAATATTTACAGAGGATGTACGTAACTTCCCACCCACCCCTAAACGAGAGGAAGTATAGCTGCCACTTCACCATGGGGAGCGTAGTGCCTGGGAGGGACACAGTGCAGGGTATGCAACCCTGCTAACCTTGGTATGTAATGTCAATGATTAACGTGGTCATTGGCTCTGTGAATAAATAGTATATGCATCCCAGATTTTTGGTCACACAGCTAAAAAAGGGTCACAAGCTCACAGTTTCACAGACACCCACATCCATCAATGTCTAATTCTAGCTACGGATCCTACGTACAATTTTATTCATTTGCACTTTTTACTGAACTCTTGTCTTCTAACAGGAGGTGGAAATCTTTTCAGTTCAGGCCCTGAACGGTGGTTCAGGTCAGTGGGTTCTGCTTCCAGGACTAACACAGTGTCCTCGGGAAAGTCATTTCATCTCTCTGTACCTCTTCCCAAATGCTGCAGAGAGGAAAGCATGCCTAAATTTTTCATGTTCAGTTTATAAGACACTGTACCATTTGCATAGATAGGGATCTCTCAGATCTCTCAAAAAGCCTCTAAATGTGTATGACACCCAGTACAGTAAGACCTTTGTGTGGTACAAGGAAATTATAATAACGGTAATTGTATATCATCCAGAAATGGAGTTCAGATTCTCTACATCTTCCTTCTGCCTCTGTTTTACTCTTTGATTATGCATGACCTGCCCCCACTCCCACAAGGCTGTTCTTGCAAAAGCCGACAAATTAAAATCCATTTGTAGATCAAAACTCTGAAAATATGCAAATAATATGGCATGATAAAAAATCAGCCTTGGAGATGTGTGACAGAATTACATATCTATTTGCCAACTCAGGATTAAAAGTATTTATTATGCTTGTCTTTTACTCCTCTCTTACACACTCACAAGTCTATTGATTTTAGTGGAACTAAGTGCCCGAGTTATGGGAATAAGACTAATGTGAAGGCATCACCTTAGCCAATTTGTTTTTTAGTTATATAGCCCTCGAAATGATGAACTGTGTAATATTATTCCAGTAAAATGAGTAGGGAAAAAGCATTTCTTATGTGCTGTATCTACATTATTGATGGTAACTTACATACCAAATAAATAAAACCATAAGTAAACTGTTACATAAAAGTATTGACCATTTTCATACTGATCCTGTCCACTGACTTTTATGTGCTGTATATTAGTCTTAATTCCTTTTTGTTCCTTCCTGTATTCATACTTGAGTATATGCTTCATGCAGTCATTAAAATTATTATTTCATGCTCTAATATTTGTAATATGTAATTATCCATCCATACTAGTTACGGTAAATGTATACTATTTGGGATTCTGCAAAGTCTGCGTCATGCATAATAGCTTTCAGGCTCTGATGCTGTCAGATTGATTTAAAACATCATGAAGCATAACTGTGTTATTAAGATGCAATAATACAGCTATGCAGTTAGAATGCCAGCTTCAAAATCTCTGCTCTGTTGCAGACTTACAGTATGACCTTTGGTAGGTTGCTTAATTCATGCCAAGTATTGTCTGTACTATACAAACAATAGGTCTTAAATATTTCAGAAAGATGTTGCCAGGTTAACTTCATTAAACATTGCAAGGTAATCAAATATTACAGAAAGGTGGTCCGTGTGTGCATTTAAGCACTTAGAACAGTAGAATAGCATTAACGTTCCCTGCTTCTCTCAAGTATTAATAATAATTAGAGTAGGGTACTCTTAAAATCCTTAATGTTAGCATAGCACAGGTGACTCATGCCCTTGTGGAGAGATGAGAGTAGTGAGCAATAGCATACTCTCACAGGAATTTCTTTACTGGACTGTCTATTTGTGCTTTAGACCCACATACACAAATATGTTTCTAACTGTATATCACTTTAAAGCCCCCAGCTGTGCTGAGGACAGTATGATTGCAAAGCAAAGCAGCAGTTCCTGTCCAAAAGAACTAACCTTCAAAGTACAAAACAAGCCAGCCAACCCATACAGACAGAAAAAAGGGGGAAAGAGAGGAAAACAGAGCGGGAATACTAGTTTGCAGTTTCAGCGTACCTCCTGTTTGACCATTGTCAGCTTTTTCATAGGCATGATAGAAAAACCCTAAAAAGGGCTTATCTGGTGGAAAATTTTCCTAAAAGCTACCAAAAAAAGAAAGTGTGTGAAAGTTTGAAATTTATTAAGTGGCTGACAACAAGCTGGTGGCTCATCAGCCATGCACTCTCATACTGACAGGAGGGAACAGGCCAGGTGGGACAAGCCACAGAGAGCCTTGCGGGTGAGTGAAGTAGTTGAATTTCACTGGAAGAAACTAAGGAGAAGAAATTGAGGGATAAAGCAAGCTGTGGAAAATCATCTCTGCAGTAGCCTTCCAGATGGGGTCAGTCTAGACTGAGGCATTGGTCAGGAGCAAGGAGAGGACATGGCACATGGAGGCAGGATGTTCCTCTAAAGCTGAGACTGGCTGAGAGATCAGGAGGGCACCAGCAGGACAGCAGATGTTATAGGAACAAAGACCTTGTAAAACTCCTGCACTTAGAGCAGGAAAGAGAAATGAGCCTTCTGCAAGGGAAAAGGACATTCTATCTCTTTCTTCTTTTTCCTTTTAATTTTTTTTTATTTGGGAAGACATTGATGAGACCTGAGCAGAGAAAAAGACTAGCAGTTTCTCCAGAGACACCAGCAAATGACAGAGCAGGACTAAAAGAAGAAAGCAGTGGGTGTAAAGCATGTGGGTGGGTGTATCAGCAGCACAGACTGCACGATAGGAGGAGGGGCAAAAGAGCGAAGGCAAGGGAGATGAGGGAGGGAGTCATAGGAATGCATGAAAAATAAAAGCTGCCTAACTAATGATGTTGTTAGGAATAAGGCAAACAGCTGAAGGGTGTTTCTGTGGGTCCCAAAATATGCATGAGTGGAACCTAACAAAACATAAGTCAGTCCTGGCTTGTCCAGGTTGAAATGTTAAAAGTAAACAGGCAGGTGCTTTTGTCAGAGCTATAAAGACTCAGGACAAGAAACAATCTAAGAACTTGTCCTGTATTAAAGGTCTTCACTGAGTTCAGATGGATAATCCTTATGTTTTAGGAAGTGTCAATGGCTGATATAGGCTTTGGGTTCTGCTAATAAAGCAGCATATCTCATTCCTGTGCTCAAAATACATACAATGAGATATGCTAAAAAAAAAAAAAAAAGATAAAAGTCAGATCTACTTGCTGCTAATGCAACAAGCCAAAGCTCTCGCAAAACATCTGACCCTCAATTGTAGCAGTAAACTAACACTGGATTCTTAATTTTCCAGTCATCTGTTCCTTTGTACTGACCAAAAGTGGCATATAATACATCTATTTGCAGTAATAATCCTGCTGCCATTTTCCTTTCTAGCCAACACAAAGATCTTCAGTTGTGCAAGAAGCACATCTTACCCATAAAAGCCCTCACTCAGATTTATCCTTGCTAATTTTGTTTCCCCACCTCCCTTTTGACAGCAGCCTCCACCTCTTCCACACACATACACTCACGCACATACCTTGCACATTGGCTGCCTCCTCCTGTGCTTGTAGAGTGGTGAGAATATTTATATGTGAGAAAGGAGACAAGAGCTCGTGTAATCAAGTTTTGACTCTTTGAACCTAATGGGGGAAAATAACATTATTTAATTAAGGTGGAGTTCCTTTCTAGGGCAACACAATGACTGAAAGAAAATTGATTCTTAATTATATAGACTGGTACTTTAGAAAGACTTTTTTTTCACTGCAGAACTGGGCAAAAGCAGCACGATGGGAAGAGGGTAAGATCATTGTAAAGTGCTAATTTAATAACACTGTTGTGCCGTGTTAGCAGAGGAGCAACATCAGGTTCGGGCATCTTTGACATTGCCTCAGAGCACAGTATATTGCTGTTTCTCTGTTTGACAGTAATGTTAAAGCATATGTCATTAGTGTTTTGAAGGATTACTATAAGAAACGATTTCTTTATGCCTACACGCGCTATCTGTTCTAGCTTCTATCAAATTTTACCTGCATTTTTTCACTACTCCTCGCAGAAAACTGAATCATACACATCAAAGCATAAACGGTTTTTTAATGAGCTGGGAGTTTTGTTAGTAGAGTTGTCCTCATTCATTTCCCTAAAAGCTTCCCTTCTTAATGAACTGGGCTCATATAAAGCTAAGTTACATGATAATTGTCTGAAAACAATTTTGCCCCAACTCAGTGGATAGAAGCCAGCTTTAAATAGAGTTACCTGACCAATGCACACAGAATTGTCTCTGAGAGGTTTATTTCCCTGATTGAATGAAAGGCAACAGCACCAGCATGAGCTGAGACTGGAAGAAGCAGTTCTGCCTTTCACAGATCGTCTTGCACTAGCAAAGGCAAATAGTGATTGTACTTTTTTGGGGGAGATCAGAACTGTCATAACCAAGAGCTGAACATTAGGCTTGTTACTCTGAGGCCTGAGGGAAGTTTCCTGAGAATTTGTTTTGACCGTCTCATATGTATTCCTTCACACAGGGGACTCTAATTCTGGCTGACCCTGTAGGGTAGATAGTTACATGATACAGCAATGAGATTATGGTTCCCCAGGTTCATGGCTGTCCTGGAGCTATGCGATGCTCGTGGTGCTGTGCTGACTGGTGATGCTGGCTTTCTGACGTGCTTCCTCCCACAGCTGGGATTTAAATTATTCCTCAGTTCTGGTACTAGCACAGTCCTGTTACCATTTTTATAACACTGTCATAGCATAAAAGCTGCATGTGAACACTTTCCAGCTATACGCAGGTCAGATGCCTTGGATTGGGGTATTTTACCTAGTTTTGGTGAACCTCTACAGGTTTTTTATGTTTTGAAGAGATTCTCGACAAAGAGCCTAATCCATTTGATTTTCTTTCTCTACAAGTGAATTTGCATGGTAGAGAAACCAAATTACACGTGCTTTAGATGTAAGAATAATATTAAGAAGAATGGCAATAACAAAAATAGCACAAGCTTCTGTAGTCATAAGTGTTCCATTACAACATGTAATTAAACAAAAAGGAATCCCTCTTCGCACTGAAAACTCATAGTCAAGTGCCAGGTTCACCAACCCCATTCCTGAGTTGATTCTGAAGGTACAATAAACACCTGAATGCTGCTTCTTAGAAATATAAAAAAAAAAAAACCATCTAGAGTACAGTTATACCTTGGTATCACTATGATCAGTATTCTTGCTGATATTATAGTGTTGTCTTGTTCTGCCGTATACAAATGTGACAGATATTATTTTGCCATTTTGCTCCACACCCCATAAAGAACGTCCAGTTCTGGAAGCAAGAGGCCTCAGTTCTTGAGTTAAGGTAATTTCTTCCAGACTATAAGGGAGGGAGTGGTAAAACACACAGGCAACTTCCTCACTTGGTTATGGAGAACAACATATTTTCCCCAAAAATACAGAAAAGGCCAGTACTGTGGCCGGTTTTCAGGTACGGCTTTCAAATTTGTGTCAAAACTTGTATACTTTATGTTTCATCTTTGTGTGCTGTTAGCAGAGCTGCTTGTGCAAAAGATTAACTGAGTACATAAAAGTATAACATTTTCTATGAAAACATAGAATTACCTGTTCTGCAGCTTTAGACATGACACTTCTGGTCACAATGCCATGGTTCAGAAAATCTGCTCTGTTAAATTCACTGAAGACAAACAATGTCAGCAACCGCAACTGAACCTGTATTGAAGGTACTGCTCAATGACAGATTCCTGAATTTCTATAATATAAGTCAAGGGCTTTAGGTAGAGCTAACTACCCTACTAAAAATACTAACTATGCCTAGGGAAAACGGAAATCTAGGAAGCATATAGATGCCCCTTATCTTTAGAACACGTAAAATAAAACCAATGATATTACATTATGAATTCTGTAACTTTTTTCCCCATTTTCTAGCACAACAAGGCTTTTGCCTTCCAGAAAAAAAAGTACCTAGCTTTCTGTGGCAACTGTGTACCCTAGGACCCTTGGAATAAGTGTCCGAGGCAGGCCAAGAAAATGGGGTCAGAAAACTGCTCATATTATTTTTGATGACTGAAGTTTCTCATGCAATCTCAGAAGTAGAGCTGACTGGGAATTTTTTTAAGAAACATGATTCTTTTGGAAAATGCATCAGCCCAGAAATGTTCTGTCTTAACATAACAGCGTCAATGAAGTTCATTTAAAGTGTAGGCAAGTGACAATTAACATAGTACCTGGTTTCCTGCTAGATTTCTCGGCTGGCTGCTTGGGCTCTGGACTTTGATGGTACATTTATACTTGGACAGGACACATCCTAAAAACTGCAACATGATTATCCATAATGTTTAACTTTTGCTACAGTCCCTGTCATGCATTTGGCCCAGACCAGCTGTCACTGTCCCAGACATTGTCAGGGCACGGGTGCAAGGGTAGCACAAAACAGAGAGCATCTGAGGTAGCTGGTTTGGATCTGTTTGTCTTGTTCTGGGGGATAAAAAGGGCTTATTTGTGTGAACACAAACTGTGCCATACCATTTGGTCTCTAGGCCAGAAGACAGTCTCCAGGTTATTTCAGTTGCTATTGTGTACATCCGCAATGCCATGGCAATTACACACTTAGAGTCTGTGTTCCCTAGAGACATAGTAATACCAACACTAACCACATCTCCAGCTAGCGTTTGAGTCAGGCTGTGGCCTCACAGCTTGGAGTCCAGGAAAGGAACAGGAACTGTAGTCTAGTAATGTGGGAGGAAAATTCATTATTGGTAGGAAAAATCCTGATTTTTTAGTGCTTACGTAGCATGCAAAACAATGTGTGCGATAAAGAAAGATCCTCTGTAGACATGTCCTAAGGATTCTTAGCTCTCTGACTTCTGCAGTGGTGCAGTTCCAAGGAGAGTGGAGTCTGAGATAACTTTTTGTTGTAAATTTGCTGAAGCTTCCACCTGAAGCCCGGATTTTAAATGACAGGTAATATTCATTAGTGAAAAATGTCATTGTTCCACCCAACTGAAGAAAATGACTCTCCCTTGAAATCAGAGGTAATCTGTTTTTTGCACATATTCTCAGTAGACATCAGCTAATTCTCACCGCTTCTTTAATAGATGTTCTCTTCAGCACTGGTTGGACAGGTAGGGAGCACATTCGTGCACTGCTGATATGTTTGGGGGGCTTTCAAGATGTGTTCCTTAGCAGCACCATTTACCTAAACTGCAGTACTATTGATATACCAGGTTTTTGGTACCCAACTGCTTGAAACTGATTGGCATAAAGTGATTCACATTTTCAGAACCAAGAAACCAGGATTTTTTTCCCAGCAGGCAGCATCCTTTTAACTCTACTGTTGAGCTCTGCCAACTTAACCTCCATTCTTTTCTGAACACGGTAAAGAAAAGAGATATTTCTTAATGCATCCAAATTAATAATGAAATGTTGGGACTTTTCCTCTGCTTTATTTTATTTTTGGATGTTTGAGTTTTCTGTGAACAGATCGGTCATGTGTGCATAGTCACAACCTAAGGAAAAAAGCATCTGCAAAACCACAGGAGCATTTGTCTGCTGGTAACGATTGTTGCCATAGATGGGAATTCAACATTGACATGACAGAATTTATTTTTTCTTATATGTAGACAATGATCAAGTAGTGACATCTGGAATCTACCCCAGAGGTTCAAGCGAATAAAACATTAATAGCTGCCATTTCAGGCAAGGAGGGTGTAACAAGAGCACAGCAGAGGAATCTCTGACATTTTTGCACCTAGTGTTCTTCCTAATTAGTTAACTATTTACCCTTCCTCATACTCTTCTCCTAAAGATTAGGGAAAATAGATCTGAGATGCCATTCCCTGTCTCTGATTTGGGTAAACTGCTGTTCAAATAGCCCCGTTTTCTGTGAGTGCTCTGTTGGGAAATGGCTACTGAGAAGGGGCTGGATCCTCTAGTCCTCCTCGCTCCCACTGAAGCTGGGAGGATTGTTGACTGACCACACACAGCTGATTCACAATGAAAACCAGGCACAGAAATCAAGGCAATGCCGGCCAGTCTCATCTGAATCACTCGCCAAAAGATTAACAAGGCTCTCTTTAGTAATTAGATTCAGTGTATTCGGTCATGACAAGCAGGGAGAGTAGGGGGAAGAGAAGGACTGTCGAGCCTTGCTTCAGACAATCCTGTTCTTCCCATTCCTCTCATTCAGTGAGTAAGTATTAATAGTCACTTATGCATAAGAAGAAAAATGAGGTTTAATGAATCTCCAAAGATCAGCTACTTCATAAAAGCAAATACCACACTTTTATCAGTTAAAGGCCTCCAAGTCCAACATCAGCAGTGGAGGGAATTTTTATTTTAAAGTAAATTGCACCCAGTTTCAGTAAATTATCATAGAATGATTACTCGACTTTTATCCAGTCAATGTTATGACTCCCTAGTGAACTGGTTTATTGTCAGTATGTCTGCTTCGAAACATGTCTTCCCTAGAAAGCATTCCTTCATTCAGCTTCTGCCGCTGGAAGCAGGCAACAGCTTGAAGCTAGCAGCTGCTCTTGAACAAAGCAGGTAGAGATGCAGCAAGGCTGCCGAATCCATAACAATAAGCACATCATGACATAATTACAGTAAGTCTCCAGAGTGGTCTGTACACACAAAATGCCATATGTTTTGGGTAGAGGAAGTGTGCATTAGCAAAACCATGGTATAACATAAGCATTTTCCATAGTAGTCCTGTTAGCATGAAATTGATTTTTTATCTTGAAAATTAGCATTGACAGAACAGATGATAGTATTTGAATGGTCAGCTAGTTAGACTGGGGGGATATAATAAATATCCTGAAGGGCAAAGGCAGGCGATAGAAAGGTTTGGGGGGATTTTCCAGTTGTAACTGCGCATAATCTAACAGCTGGTGCATCCATTTAACCTTTCTTTGATATGGTCTTCTTTCACCACTGCATGTAATAGCTGCTCTGTTTTTTAAATGTCTTCATTTGACTTTGAACAGGTTAATAGGATTTACTGTTTCTGCAGCCTGCCTATACAAAACAGATTGTCAATATGGACAATACTTTGTGGTCTGTCAGGGAATAATAGACTGCATTCTCCATCCCTGCTTTTAGGAAGTGATTTAGTTTCCTGAAGATTTAGATACAAATGGGAGAAGGGCGGGGGAAAGTTGGGGTTTTTTGTGTGTGAGTCTAGTGTGAGCTGGCACTGCTAAATAGCCACTTGGCATTTGCTGTATCAGTTGGTGGTGCCTGCCTCATTTTCAGATGGCAGCCTCCTGATTCTTCGGTAGAGATGTCTGCAGAAATTTCGCTGTGGCTAGGTACCAACTGTACAAAATGCATAAAACAGATAGATTGCAAAGATTGCAGTGGACTCCTGCAAACATTTTCCATTACAAACTGCATGAATTGATCTTGCATTCAAAAGCATTAATCTCCTAAATCATTTTTTTGTGCTCTGTCTGAACCTGCATTTTAGGTTTCGGTGGCTTTGTGTTTTGTAAAGATGTTTCTAAAATCACTGTGTGTCATAAGAAAAGGATTTTTCCCCTGGCTGTTAGCTCTTTCTTGCCATGATTATTGCTTCCTGCTGCAACGATCAGACTATAATGATGCAGCAAATTTTACAGGAATGTAAACTGCATGAACTAAACAAATTGTCATTTTCTAAAGTATCAGGTCCTTTCCAAATGCCGTCTGCATGTTTACACCTTTATGAGTTGTGAAGCTCTGACTGTCTGAAAGAGATTAGCATCATTAAAAATTATGATACTGGTTATATGGAAAACATAGGTAAGCAATACGTGCTGCATTTTCAGTCTCCTTTTGATCTTGCAAATAGTACTGCTGATGGGAGCTTCACTGTGATTATAAGAGCCTAAAAATTACCAGAAGTAGTAGTGATTTAATCCTATGATTTTTAAATATTGGGGAGGAAGAAAATCCCACCACAGTACATGGTATTGTCTATCCTGAAATGCTCCTTTTGTGTAGCTCTTCAGCTTCCTTAAACTTGCGGATTCATTTTAATTAAAACAATCTAGAAGCAAGAAAAAGGAATGAGTTTTTTGTTTCCTCAGTCTGTAATTATCCGTAAACTAAAAAAACCCAACAGATTGGTTTACAAAGTCATACAAAGGTATTATCGTTTTGCACACTTACTGGGAATCACCTCGATTGGTGGGAGATGTATAAGCTCAACCTGGGCACTAACAAGAGTTGATGTAGTTCCAGAATAACAAAATTAATCCCACCTATTTCCAGACAAGGGGCAGCCACAGATGGCCATTGCCATCAGCAGACTGAACTAGCGCCCTGCACTTGAGCAATGTTTAATCATCTAGGGAGTTTGTTCTCAGACCACCTCTGAACTTTAGGTTGAACTTTGCAAAGGCATCTTCTTCAGCACTAGCAGACTTAAGAGCAACAGGCTCCGTTTGATCCACAGCTCCTTAGAGAGCTCAACTCAGTGCAGGAAGCTTTGAACAAGTCTCAGGGGGAATTTTAAAGAGGGTATAAAAAGCGATTAGACCATTAGCCACCTTATAGAGTGATTCAGTGGCATTTGTGAGTTAGCTTATGCAGCTGCATGGATCATTCAGGAGCTTTATAATTCTTCCTTTAATTTCAGGTATTTAAACAAAACTTCACTGAAATTAAAAAGTAGCATGTTTCTAAAAGGCTGTTAAAAGTTTTTTCTGTCCCAAACAAACCACCAACTGAAAAAGTTCAAGCAGTGTTTGGAGCCTCTAAAAATATTGTAGGATCTAGAAGAATATAGTCACCATATCAGAACTTTTCGTGTCTAATACACACTAGCTTAACCTTTTGTGTCTTCTAAATACTTGGCCAAAGGCTAAACTGTTGTAAGATTACAGAATCTTAACTCCTGATTTGTGCACATGAACACAGAGGTGAATTTATCATCACGTCTGAAAAACTAACCCTTTTTTTAATTTTATTTTTAATATCTTAAGTAGGTGTAAAAGAACCTACCATTGTTTTCTACTATCTACAATTGCCTTCAAAAATCCATTCTTCAGATAATTTTCAAAATGGGTTTTAAAAGTCTCTGTGATTATATATGAAGAATTTTTTATATGAATTCCAGAATCAATTATTTTTCTATACACAACAGTTAACAAATCAAAGACTCAAATGGTGAAATTCATATTGAAACTTTTTTCGAAGAATGTCTGAGAGACTTAAGTTTCACATTAAAAAGACCTATCAGCTGGAAATGGCAAATGTCTGAATTGTTAAACCATTCAACATTCCTCTCTATGGCTTGCCTACTGAAATTTGAAAACATTAGTTCAGTTAGCATTTTCTTATTCTAAATTAAAAGTTACTCCTACTGTTGTTTGTTGCAGTTGTTATTGCTTGATTGTTGATGCTGTTGTTGTTGTAATTTGATTTTATCATGTATAATTATTGTCTCTGGATTTGATCGCTTAGAATATCAAATATCATTCAGGGTGAAATCAGAAACTAAGTAACATATACTGCCAGATTGTCTTTGTAGAACTGCCATCGTATACTATAAATTTATGTTTGTTTACCAAAGCTACCTTAGCATTCCAGATACGTGACAAAGCATCTATTGAACATTACTGAGCTTTACACGAGTTACCAGAATACAGTACGTTTGTCTGATTTTTTTTTACCCTCATTTAACATAAATAGCACTTGTCAAAATTGCAACCTGTTAACATAAACTTGGGTATCATTCAGCCAGCCTTCACGCACAAAGGCACTTTGGCTGTACTTCATGCAATATGGGGCCTTTGTTTGCTCTCCTTCCTGACAAATGACCACACTGAAGCTACAGAGACAGACAGACTGCCATGGAAGAGCATACAGCAATTTGGAACATTCATGGGGCTGGATTTTTTCAATGCCATCTCCATAATAATACACCTGTGACTGAAGCAGGTGATTGGAAGTGGAGTGGATGCATACAGACAGATGGATTAAGACAGTAGTAATTGTGCTTTCACTTGATTATAATATTAACAGGCTCCAGGTGATTTCTATTTTTACAGCGTCACTCATCTCGACATATCCCAGCAGGCTTGGAAGCAGAGTAGAGATGCATCCTGCTTTTCACATGAACCTATTTCCAGCACGAGCACTTAAAAGAGTTCTTCTGTCGAAAAGCAATTAGCTTCTGCAGTCTAGGGTGCCATTTAGAATATCCAGGCTCATGTGTTTCATCATAAAATTGACCTTTTTAATTTTTTATGTCTGAGATTCCCCACTAAAAGAGTAAGCATTAAAAAAATACAACCCTAGAGAAAATACTGAAGGCATATGTAGAATTTATTAAAGGATGTCTGGCCCTGAAGTGCTGCAGATAGCAACTCCATCTGAATATAATAAATATGAGGTATACAGTATTGTGTGCTTAATTTTTAAATAATTGGTGTCATTAGGTAGCATAATGATACCGATTACATAAAAAGCATAGAAAAGCAATATGTGCTCCATTTAGAGACTCACATTTTTCCTGTAGTAATTGCTTTTCCATATAAACAGTATCTGCTTGTTGATACCTTTCAGTAATTGTGTACTAATTATCCTAATGTTTCAGAGTTTGTCTTGCTTTTTAATAAGATTGCCTATCTGGAAAGTATAATTTTGACAAAATTTTGTGTCATTTTGTTGTAACAGAGACTTTCAAAAAATATTTACATTCAGGATAGGCAAAAAAATACGTCTCCTGTCCAGGCAACTTGAGTAAAAATATCGCCAGCAATAGTAGCATCTTCACTCCATCTCTGGGAACTATCAAGTTTCCATGGAGACATTAGTGCATTTCAATAGTGCAAGAGTACTCAAGATTTAAAGTACAAGTAGATGTTAAGCATTAGGAAATTCTGACAGAAGCTGTCATAGTTTTAGACCAGTCCTCCAGTATTTTTGCTCTAAAATTTAGTGGTGAGTTTCACTAGCATCTCTACTCCTCAGAAAGAAAGAGGACATGACAGAATCTTTAACTCTGCTTGGAAGTGGTTTGAGGTCAGTTAAGATTAAGATGCTGACATCTACTCCTACTTATGATCTTGTATTTAATGTCCCTACAAAATGATCGTCTGTTGTAGCAGGGTAAAGACACAATGCAGAGAAGAGCAAATTTAGAATGAAGCAAAAATACACATATATACCACATACATACACATATATGTGTGTGTATGTATATAATTATTTCATACAGTTTAATTTGGCTGACTGCCTCACAGTCACAGTATTTCTTAGAAATGAATGAAGCAGAACTCACTGCAGTCTATATAGAAGAGATCTTCAGATGATGTGCTGTAGAACATAAATATGACATGTAAAGAAATTGTCAAGATTTATGGCTTGTGTCACTCATTTGGTTGTATTCAGCTTCAGACCCAGCCTGTGCTGTCTGGATACCAAGTTGTAGAAATTCAGCAAAGACATTGTTATATAGACATTATATAAACATCAGAATAACTCAGTGGCCCATGAATATCAAAACCCTGTCTCTGAGACTGCCAATGAACAATGTTTCAGAAGAAGCCATAAGATAATTCAGTTCCCATAATGAATTAACTGAGTAATATGGAACTCTGGTCTGAATGATGATACACAAGAAATAGCTTTGCCTGGGGACAGGCCATCCTTTAAAAAACTACCAAACTACTTAATTTTCCAGGATGGAAAAAAAAAAAAAAAAAAAAAAAAAAAAAACNCCAGACAAACCCACAAGAAAATCCATCTATCCTGTGTCATTTAGACTCTTGAACATCCCCTCCTTCTCACCCCTGAAACTTTTCCATGCAGCACACTAGGTCACTTTTCTTTCTTCCTCTGCTCACTTTGGATGCTCTAGCTCATTACATTGAATCGCCTGTTTCTCTTTTTATAATTTCCCAAGAGACCAGTTTTACACTTCTAGAACTGGTTTATACTTACAACTTTATTTCTAGTCTTTCTCTCATCTTCCTTGCTCTTCCTGCCAAATGGTGCTGTTTTTCTTGCACCCTTTTTCTTGATGTTTGCTGAATCACCCTGAAGCCGTCTGTTTTGCCTTAAAGCTTTTCAAACTTCTGAATTTATGTAAATGACTCTGACTACTATCACCTTAACCTTTTTCCTAGTTGTGCGACTTATACTTTGTTTTCTAACAACTCCTCCCCAATTAGCAACTTTTCCCTGTTCCTCCTTGAAACTGTCTGTTGCCTTTTTCTCATGTCAAATCCTTCTTCTCAGTTTTTAACCCATGGTGTATTTACTGTGTATGTTTGCCTTGTGTTATTTAGACACTAAGTCTTTTGGGGCACAGGATGTCACTTTATCTATGTTTATAATACACAGTGTAAAATTATTGCCCCCTGTAAAGCAATATTGAGGGTAAATTATTTGGCTGATAAATCAGTTTGAAGGAACACTTCCAATGATTAATGAATCTGTCATATCACCTAGGACACCTGCTAATTGTTTTTGAGGTACTGACTAATATAACAGTTGTTAATTATACCAGCCGTAGCCTGCTTAGTGCTCAGACAATGTTTTACTATCATTGCAACAGCAAGGAGTCTCTGAAAGTTACTTTGCCATCGTTTCCTTCCCTTCACAATACCTGCTGTAATAAGAAATTTTGTGTTCTAGATTATCCTTGTTAATGACTTATTTAAGCTTAAGCTCCCACAAGCCGCATTGTGAGAGGAAGGAGCACAGGCAAAGATGGAGGACTGAAGCAGCCAGCAGAAGAAAGCACTGTACTTAGAAAACTAATTTTCCCCTAAGTATGGTAGATTGCAGCTCCCTGAAGCAGAGTCCTTGCTTTCAGAAAACCAATTTCTAGCAGATTGCAGAGGTTATTCCCCTTTGGTTTTCCAGCTTCAGACAGGAGACGGGAATGGAGGACCCTCTCTCAGGGGACTGGCAGCTTCACAAAAAAACAGATGGGACCTGACAGGCTATTTCCAGGAGATGGAGTCTCTGAAGCAGGAAGGAGGGATGCCTGAATGACTACGGGGAAAGCTCTTGCTTTTAAACTGGGTGAATCAAGGACTCCTTTGACAGGAGGCAGAATCCTTTCACAGACTGTCCTGTTTGTTATGTGACAGTCTTATCAGTCAAAGGTTGTATTAAGAATTGTGAAATATTTGGCTAGAGTAATGTTTGACCTGTACAACACAAACTGTCTGTACTTGGTTTTGACAAGGACTATTTGTTTTGCTTTGTTGATCTGTGCCCCTCCCTTAATCTCCAGCCTCCCTCATGTAAAAGATCCACCTCACAGATAACATTGTATCTCCGCACCCTGCGCTGTCATTTAAGTTTCACCCACAAGTGACTCAAAGCATCCCACTTTTTCTTATTTCTTACAAATCCTTTAAAACTAAAAAGAAATATTTTCTGAAAATCCTTGAAATTTAAACAGTTAAAGGTCTGCTCGTGACAACCTTTGAAATTCTAATCTCTCGTCTTGAAAATGTAACTGAGTGTTTGCAGAAGCCGCACACTACGTCTGTCAGAAAAAGGCTGTCCCCAAGGAGTTAGTTCTGTGTTTCATAGACATGCAAGCAGGTACTCTTCTTCACCAGCTGCATGAAAGCGTGCCAACTTTTTAGCAACTGACGAGAATAAGCTTCTGCAGAAAAAAGAAGGCTGGATGAAAAGGACCGATGTGTAGGTCCTGATCTAGTCTGCTGAACGAAGGTGCTAAGTTTGTAGTTATTGGAGAAAGATAGAAAGACAGATACTCCAGAGGGCTGTTCAGCTCTTAGATGCTCATTCTGCTTAAAATAGAGGTGTACTTAAAATGCAGATATAGGGTTGGGCCATGGTTTGTGTGCAAGACAATGTGTATGGGCTCTTTCTCAGTGCAGGAAAGGACCTGTGAACAGAGATTGAGGTCATGTATAC
The DNA here is from genome assembly GCA_013389905.1 of Sula dactylatra. NCBI lineage: Eukaryota > Metazoa > Chordata > Aves > Suliformes > Sulidae > Sula > Sula dactylatra. The sequence continues at coordinate 132,639 of WEKW01019192.1, forward strand.
AAGGGATGTGTGAAAATCCACATCAGAACCAGTACTCATTTAAAACAATTGCCTTTGAGCCAGTGCTTCCCACCCTTGGAAAAAAGGGAGATGGCAATAAAACCTCACCAACACAGGAGGCAGGATTCTAAATACGGCCTGAACTCAAGTGGTGAAAGTTATAGCAAAGGATTAAGAGTCATGAGTTCATGCAGTGACTCCGCAGTTTTAAGTCACTTCCTGTCTTCCTGTCCCTGGGCTGTGGCAAGGTCTGATGTGACCCCCATTGAATCACTGCTGACGCTATGGGTGCTTCTGAGAACTGGTCTATGGGTACAGCACTTGCAGCTCGGTGCCCCACGCTCTCATTTACACCTAGGGGATTCCTAGAAAGCGACTTTATCACTGCACCTTGCAAAGCTGTTTCTGGGGATCCCTTCCTCATCTTTGTCTTTGACCCAACCAAAAGAAGCCATTGTTATGGCCAGACATCATTATATCTTGCACAGGCATTCAATAAGTTTTTAAGCAGCTTTCTGTCTTCCAGGAAAGGCACTGCATCCTAACATGTTTAATACAGTTATTGCTTGTTGCAATATTTGGAACAGGTTTCTAATATCTTTTGCCATCATAAACATGTATTTCAATGAATTTCAAATATGTAGGAAATTAAATCTGGTATAATGTAAACATTCTGTAAATTTGGATTTTTGAGGCACACCAATGTATTTGTAGTTGCACATGCATTCACATATCGCTATGCATATGTTCAAGTTTTAATTGAGTCCTTGCCAATTCCTCTTTAGACCTTTATTATCCCTTTCTTTTAATGCACTTCATTCATCACTTTTAAAAATTAGACCAATTTAGTAACATAATTTGAATCCATAATTGAATTTGCTAGCTACTTCCAGACTTTAGAAGTTAATCAAATGGCATAGATTTAAACACATTCTCAGCACTCGGGAAAAAATATGTCAGTGACCAATCAGCCCATTTAAAATGGGAAACTCTTACGTCTCATTCTCAGCCAGGTTCTGTACTGATTAAAGTTTCTCTCTGCACAAATAATAGACTAGACTTTTTCCGTTCCCTGGTAAAAATTAATAACATAAGGCTATGCGGAAGGATGAATAAAGTATAATTCCAGTTAAAAATGGGAAATGACAAATAAATGAAAAATGCTAAGTGAGGTGGAAGAGAGATGTGTAATTGAGCAGCACTAGAACCATATGTCAAATGCCTTCACAGGAAGAGGCAGAAAAGGAAAATCCCACCAGTAGCTCTGTGAAAATGCCACCGCAACTGCTTTGCTTTCTCACCAGAGTGCTGTGGGGTCCCTAGGGACACCTTACCTGGTCTAGCATTTGACAAGTTAGTGTCTCTGTTTATGTGTGCTGTCACCCAGACAACCTTTTTTTTCCCCGTTCTCTCTCTAAAAAAGCTATTCTGATTAAGCTACCTGAAAGTAACTCAAGTAAATTAGGCTGGACCAACATGTGTCTTCTATCAGAATGAGTCAATATATCAGAAAGTTGGCTTGTTTTAGGCCCTGATGTGTTTAAACTGTTATTTCTATCAGATTTGCATGGATTTGTGTCAAATGTGATTTGAAAAGTCTGGCAAAAAATGTGTATATGTAAGTAAAATGATTCTGAGGATGTGCACGTGTCTAGAACAGGAGAAAAGAAAATGTTGGATCTTCATGGAAATATAAATGGAAAATAAGGATTTGAAAATTCATGCAATGCTGTTATGAATGACTTTAGAACCAGTTCATTTTCCTGCCCCCAGCTGTATAACTTTACCAGCAAAAACATAGATGTTCATGCAGTTATATTTAAAAATAAGAAATCTGAAAGCTGCTCATGAAAATGGCTTAATCTATAGCAGCAGAAAACAGATTTTGTGACAATATTCTGCATCTCTTTTAGACACCTTTGCTTGTGTGGCTGTATTGATTCTCAGTGCAGATACGTGCTTTCATTTTAATATTATCCCTTCCTTTGTCGGTTGTGGGCAAAAATGTTAGGCAAATGATTCAATGCAATCAACATAATCCTCTGCCCTTCCTCTCAACAGGAGTAATATTGTTGGTAAAGCATAAAATATACAACTTTTAGCAGCACCAGAAAGTCTTGCAAATGACACGTTGTGGCTTCACAACATATTTACTATTAACTCTCTGACCTCCTTTCTTAACAGCTTTTCTGGGTAGCCCATAAAGCCACCCCAGCTAATGACATATAGGCAGCATGGCTTCACTAGAGACAACAGGTAGTGCGCCCGAGATGGCAGGAAAAAGAAACTGGAAAAGCAGAGGCCAAGAGGCAGTGAAATGAGAGACATTTCTTTCCACTGCTCTTTCTTTTCTTTGTATTTTTCCTTTGCTGTTACCATCACCCAAATCTTTTCATGCCACTTACTCTTCCTTTTCCTCCTCTTGCCAATTTTACAGAACAAACCAACGACACAACAGCTCCCTAACACATGTGCAGTCAAATCTTCACCCTATTTATGTGAGAAAATGTTCAACCTTTCATCAGCTTCGGAGCTGTAACACTACCTACCTCTCAGAGAATGAACTTCTTTCAGGACTTTGATAGTGGGATGCCACAACAGTAATCACACTGCTAAACAATTGCTGGTTGAGACTCCCTCCTCCGTGCCTGCAGTTACATTTGTCGGCTACCTCACCTGAGTATTGTCGAGAACTCAGGAATTGTGCTGCTGCTTCTTCAGCAGAAAAGGAAATTAACAGCATCATCGCACAGTGATGTTTCACCACATTTTGACATTTCGTTAATTTGGAAAAGCCCTAGAATAGTTCCAAACCACTGTATTATTAATTTAAATTGTTTCTGTATATTTTTGTCCTAAATAGAATATACAATTATATTAGATATAATGAAGAGTACTGTGATTCTTTGTGGTCCTTTTTTTCCATTAAGTAATTAAAGTGGGGAGAAAAATACATTTAAATTCCCCCTTTTTCATTTAGTAGTTATTTTAAAGTGTTTCAGAATAACTAGTGTTTCTGGCACTAATGTTCCTGTGTAGTCCATAACAGAAAGAGGCAAACTAGTAAATTAAGTTAGTTATATTTTTCTAGCTTATTTTCAGTCCTCACTTAGGATTTCCAATAAAGATCCTAGAAATATTGTACTAATTTTATCTTTAAATAGCAAGATGAAAAAAGTCTGAGAGCACTGGTTGTTATAAAAAGACCATTTAATTCTCTGCGGGTATCAAAGTAAGTGAAATAGTACTTAGAGCTTCAATTAACAATATTTGGCTAAAGGCCAAAGAAAAATTAACAAAGATCTAGAGTATACTTCTCAGACTGATTTTTTCCTGATAGAATTATACTTTTAAGAGTAAGTCCTACCAGACTCTAACTCCCCAAAACCTGGGCTCATTTCCAAATTCAAACTTGAAGATTTATCGTATTTCCACCCTCTATTCTGCTTCCCAGGCACTATCTACTTTCGGCAATTAATACATATATTACGGGGTTTGATTTGCTTCACTGCAGCATGTGAACTCAATTTCTTTTCTTTTGTAGCTTTGAAATAGCATAAGCCTCTTTGTGACAGACATTCACATTGCACCAGTACTGCTTACTGAGCCATGGGCTCACACCGTCAGTCAGCTATGCAGACCACATCCCTTTTGTTTTAGTCTAGATACGCTCACTTTGTGCCATGTCAAGGCAGGAATTTACAGACGAGTGTTATAACTGGGTTGGAAATGAGTTTTTCAGCCATCTGACTCATGGCACACATAGCTTTATATGGGTTAGGATGGAAGTGGAGGAAGCCCCACAGCTAAGAAGATTACACAACTACTCCAGGGATCTAAGCTTCATTTATTTTTATTGTGCGGAATGATATTCTTGCAAGGACTGTGATGTGTCACATATCTCAGGTTGTTCCCACATTCATTTGCTCACACCCTCACTTACAGACTAGGAAATGTGCCCAAACAAACCAAACTTTGTAACGATCAGCTCCAATCAAACTTCCACCAGAGTCCACCACCAGCCATTACTGCTGCAAATTCTCTTGGAAATAGCTGGTGTCTGATGGTGGCTGGAGCAGGTATCAACATCAGATTTGAGCTGGTATCAGTAAATCCTGCAGAGGCACATTTCGAACTTGTTCCCTTCTCAGAATTTCTGCTCAGGTAGAAAAGTGTTCATCGGACGCAGAAAGGAAAACTGGCTGACCAAGCACAGTTGAGAGTATAGTCATCCAATGTATGCAGATGTATACAAAACTCCCAGGAGGTCTAGAGCCAGCCTGTTCCCAGCCACAACTGAGAACAGGCTGGACAGCCAGGCCACCAATGTAGCTAACAGCTCTCAGGGCTGCAGCAGCAGCTGAGCACAGGGACAGCTGGCCAACCCACAACCAAAGGAAGCATCCTCCTGGTATGGGCTGATAGGGTTTGACAGCCACTCTGTTCCGGCCCACCAGTCCCAATACATGCATCAGGTATGACAAAATGAAAATTACACCCATTGTCCTTAAAATCAGTCTCTCATCCCTCTCTGTTGCACTTTTGAATGCGTTGCAGAAGTTGAATTTCAAGATGACAACTATTCCTCCCTCATCATCAGTGTGTTTCTTATCTGTATTGATCCTCACAAGACTTTTTAACAGGGTGAACAAAAAGTAACTAATGATGCTTATGTTAGATTAATGTAGCTGTATCCCTTTCTGCTCTCCTTTATAATAATAAAGTGATCATCAGTTTGGTGTTAAGGGAGCTGTAAAAAGGAAATTAGGAACTTTAGAGAAAAAGTACATCTACCTCACACAACAGAAACCATCCAGAAATACCCAAGCTAGCCTTGAGCAGCCTAGTTCAGAGGCTAGAAACACTGTGCTCTGCCTGAAATTATCTACCTGTGAGACAACCAATTCTGTAGCCCAGTTGCAGTGTATTTTAAATCACACAGTTGTTACACTCAAAGTCTTATATGCTTGATACATGCAGCTAAGAATTTATTGACACCAATTAAAGATTTAACAGTCTTATCAAAACACAACAGTTATTATTAGTCTGGTTACAATAATACTAATAGTCATAGTCTAGGTTATCCAATTACTAAAGGAAAATCTGATTAACAATGCAGTTAAAATTGTTATGCAAAAACTTTCCAGTACTTACCCATTTCTCTTCTGTTGTACTCATCCTTCCAATGTTCTTCTGGGTCTCAAGGCCATGATGTTAGCTTTACTTGTACTGTATCACAGTCTGAAATAATGGTAGCTGAAAAGCAGCATCCTTTCTCCTAGACTATCCTGCTGTTGAAAAGACAGGCTTTATAATTAAATACACTGGGAATATGGAAAGACAATAGAAAAAGTTATTCTTATTCCCAAGATACTTTTTTTCCAGAGGTAACCACTTTTCACTGCCTTTTTCGCAGCCTGTTAGGGGGAAAAAAAATCTCCTTTTATCCTATTTTCCTCTGAAGTATGAAAAGGTAGAAAAGGCAAGAATGAAGAAAGCTGAGGGAAAAAAAATTAAATATAGTGTTTATGTGATAACATATGTGAAGAAAATTAGACATTCTTGAAAATTAAACAAAGATGCTTAATCTTCCATTCATCTCTACCATTAGCAAATACGTCTGGTGGTAGGAAAGACATCTGAAAATGTAAATTTTATCAAAACACAATATCCCAAATACCATGGAGAGTTATCAGATGTAGGTTATTCTCATATCTGATCTCCCCTTAGATTTGCTTACATTAAATCATCTGAGTTACAAGCTTCCTCTTAGTATTGTACTCTGCCTGTCCTCACTGATACCGCCTCAGAGTTAATGGGTGCACATCTTTAGTTTATAGTAAAGATTTTTGCACTTACCTCAGCAAATGTTGTTTACAAGATTTACCTCCATACTGGGGGACTGTGGACCTCTTTTGGCCATAACACTTACAAGTCTTTCTAGTTAGAAAATATGCAGTTGGTTTGCTTTTTGAATAAGTAAACACCTGCATACTCAAACACCATAAGCATCACTGCAAATATGGGTGTGAGGTGAAGAGCCAGAAAACTGGTCTTGCCCACTGAACAGCCAGAACTGACACTTGAGTTACAAGATACTTACACAGTAATCTCCCAAAAAAACCCAAGTATTTATGTTCATTGAGTTGTACAGGGAACAGCTAAAAGCAGTTTCTATAGAAGAAATGTAAATGTCTGCTTTTCAGGACTGTGAGATAGATCTCAGCTTCTGTACATATTTCAGAATATCCAGGCTGCTAGAAGAATGAGACTTAATGTCCAAAGAAGTGTGAGTAGGAGCCCTGCTGTGAAAATTTTTTTATCATAGGTTGGAGCTGACATTTATAACAGCAGTAAAGCAATTGTTGGAGCTTAATAGCATGATGCATTCTCAGTTACTGCTATGTACACATACCAACCAAGATAGCCTCTGCTATCAGCTGGTATCATCCAATCTAGGTTAGCAGTCAAGAGACAATGATGTGTCATCTTGCTACAGTTAAAAATACTTCTGCGAAACTTAGAGTATCACACAGTTTGTCAAGTACACTTAATTGAGTTAAAGCATCTCAGCCACTGATCAAATCCCTGTGGTATCATAGTGACAACACATGACAGTACGAATTATGGAGAGTCTTAAATGATAGGTAAATAATTTGACTTACAAGAATGGAAGTGCATCAGGGGATGCTGGGAGTGCTATAATAAACACTAAATGCAATGTTCCAATAGTATCGCATCTACTTGTATTCTTGATCTTGTTCACAGTTCCTTTTATGTATTGATGAGATATACATGAAATTACAAGTTCCAAATGAGCCCATTTGTTTTGTTCCTTTAAAATCTGTATTCACACTGGTGTGATTTCTGTGTGATGCCCATTTTCAATTTACCACAGATATTTTAATGCATCTCATTTCTGTGTTTCCTATTTAATGATACATATACCACACAGTGGTAAACTGTGAGCTGGCATTGTTTTTCAGGTTTTTATCCAGCTTTTTAAAAAAAAATCCTGGTCTGATTCTCCCTGCCTTGCTTTTGTATTGCCAGTGTTGGCTAATTCTCCATGGGGCTGATTGGAATATTAAGGCTTGTCACATTCAGCAGTACAGAGTGTTCGTCCTGGATTGCATCTACTCTGAAAGGCTCTTGAAAGACCAGAAAACAACTGCCATCCTTGTGAGTTGTTGCTTTTCTGTAAGTTAGGAAGGAAAAGAAAAAGCACCCTAAAAACTATAATGAAATCCATATGAGTCCAAAGGCTGTCAGGCACACATCTGGTGGGAGGAAACAGTTCCTAAGCTAATTTTTTTATCAGTTTATGCAATTTGTGGTAAGCTGCTATTCATTTATTTCAAGTCAAAATCATTCATTCTTTGACAACTTAGTCCAGCCCATGCATGGAGACATATTATCTGATGTCTGGTGCAGGTCAGTGATGTCTGCATATCCAGT
>WEKW01019194.1:356-10360 GCA_013389905.1 Sula dactylatra
TCTTGATTGTTGTTTAACTAAATCAGATGAGCACTAATAAGGGAAACACATCACTTATGTGGAACACTGAGTTTTGTCAACAAGGGTTAGAATAAATACAGTTGCTTCTCTTCCTTCCACAAATGATGAATCGTGGCAGCAATTCACTTACACCCGGTATTTAGGACTTCAGAAGAGTCTATTCTTTAAGCTGATTTTCAAAGCTTTAAATGAGAATGGCAACTTGTAAGGTGGAAAAAAACCCCCCTCAAGAAAACAAAATTAACTTAATTACAAAAATAATTCTAATTTTAGGTTTTGGAATATGGGATTTTAAGGGGTTTTTTTAAGGGTCTGACAGGCTGCTAATTGCATTTCAGATACTCTTCAGTGCATTGCAGAAATGCTGAGAATCACAAAGCAAGCGATGGGATTAGATGTGCCCATTATTGAGAAAAAGCTAGAGAGGTGAGTAGTTAAATGGTGTGAACCTTCTGTGTCCCAGTTTTGCTCTCTTCTCAGTGGCTCTAACAGTACATGGTAAGAGTCATACATAATACGATGCCTAAAAGAAACATCTGTATCTAGCTACTCTGCTAGGAGTTAATTTGTCTGTATGCTGCTTCCAATAACTGTCTGCAGGCGCTTAGCTAAAAGTGTAAGCACACACGTATAAAATAGTATTCTTGCTTATAGATAACGTATGCTACCAAATGTAAATAACATTCTGCATTATTAGTTTGTCAAATTTATTTTTTTCCTATCTGAACTTAATGTCTGCTTCTGTAGTAAGATGACAACCTGTGAACTGTAAATCTGGCTTGCATTCCACTGCAGCTGAGTGTTTAACAAATCCAGACAACATTACATGTCTCGTGTGAAGAAATGGCTGAAGTTAAACTTCTGAACTCCTACATGTTAGTCAGAATGGCACAGAAGCTTTTGTTTTGCAAACCCATTAAGAGAAAAGGGCATGTGAAAGCATAGTTGATAGAGAAAACTATCTAAAAAATTCTAGTAAGTACTTTTGAGTCAGTTGTCTACAATGAAACAGAAATAACCTTTATCTACACATATTGGTGAGGTGTTAACAGTGAGGAAATCACTTATGAAGGACAATGGAGTACAAGTAAGAGAATGGCTAGCTGAAAATCAGCACATTTTACCAGTTCAGGTGTGATCTGTTGCATTATTTTGGTACCCTTCCAATTCAGACTGTATGAACCACTAGAAAATGTGTCGTGAAGCACAATTTTAAATTGTCAAGTAAAAAACTATTAGGGCACATTTCATTAACTTGCTTCTATATTAGATTTTTGGGCTCCTATTTTAGCTTTTCCCAGCTGAGTAGAAAGTGTAGCAAGAAAATCTTGCTTTTTTTTATAGGTTCTGAAGACTGAATACTTGCTAAATCTGGCTACTGAGTACAGAATACATGAAGTCAGAGTTGCAAATATAAAGAATTCAAATGCAGTTTCATCTAAAACTAAAAATGCCTGCAGAAGCCTGTTTTCCCCCTTGTTTGGCTACTGTTCTGTAGCAACACTCCTTTGTTTTTGTTGTTTTGAATTTGATTAGCTTTTATGGGTACGATTATGTACGGAAAGAATGATGTAGTTATAAAATGTCCATCTGTATTATGAAAATAGACTGGAAGATGGTAAATACTTGGTGCTTATAAATGAGACTGCCTAGATTGTACATTAGAGATTTTTTCTTTTTCTTCCAGGAAGAGCAGCAAACCTCATGAAGACATCATTGGCATTCGGTCTCAGAACAGGGGGTCCCTGGCCCAAGGCAAGAATTATTTACTGAGCAAGTTCTCGTCTCTCAATCAAAAAGTAAAACAAACCAAATCCAATGTAAACATTAGCAATCTTCGGAAGTTAGGCAGCTTTACCAAGCCTGAGGTGAAAGTCAATTTTTTGAAACCAAATTTGAAAGTGAATCTTTGGAAATCAGATAGTAGCCTTGAAACTTTAGAGAATCCAGCGGTAGATACTAAAGTCCATACTGAATCTGATGTAGAAGTATCAGATAATGATTCATTCCACTCAGATGACTTCCTGACTAATTCTAAATCTGATGAGGACAACCAGCTGACTGACTCTCTGGAGAACATAGGGCAGACAGACTATGTGCTGCCTAGCTGTGGTATTATTGCCTCAGCTCCCCGGCTGGGCAGCCGGTCCCAGTCTATTAGCAGCACTGACATGAACATTAGCATTCATGTTCCGTCCGAGATCCATGTGTCTCAGGCTAGCCAGTCTGACTGTGAAGATGTACCCATGGCTTCTGCCAACAATGTGGAGATGGAATTTGCTAAACCTATTGACATGTACTGCCAGAGATTTGTGCATGACGCTCAAAATAAGATGTCAGATGTTTTGGAGGCTGGGGCTGGTTCTCAAGAGCCCCAGCACATAATGAATCAAACCAGCAATAATACATCTAAGAAGGCAGAAACCAAGGCTGAAGCTATCAGAGACATTCCTTCCAGGCCATCAAAGCTGGACGTACAGTCTGCTGAGCCAAATCCTCAGCTCTTAGCTGTTGGTGGGACTGACTTCACAAAATCTCATAAAAGCCCAGGGTCTGTGTCTGGTAACCTTGAGATGGGACTCCACATGACTCCTTCTCCAGCTGACAGTAGCAGCAGTAGAGCTGTATCTCCTTTTGCTAAAATTCGCAGTTCCATGGTCCAGGTTGCTAACATCACGCAAGCAGGATTGACTCAAGGGATTAATTTTGCTGTGGCAAAGGTCCAGAAGAGCCCTGCAGAACCAGAAGCTATAAATGAAATCAAACAAAAAGAACTGAAAGAAATGTTTACGCAATGCCAGACAAGAATAATTCAAATCTAGTTGATAATTTAGGAAGTGTTCTTATAGTTGTGGCTCTTAATACAATACTAAAAATTTCATCAGGACTCATTGTGGCATGAACTGCTACTGAATACTGGGATCAATAATATAGATAACTTGTTTACAGGAAGTGAGAGATGCAAATGAATTTGGTTCTGACCAAGCTTCAGAATTCCCTCAGGCAGCTGGGACAAAAGAATGGTAAAGCATATTTAAACAGGTAGCTTAGACACTGGGATTTAATAAGCATGCTCTCTATCTTAAATGTGTTGCACAGTTATTTTTGGAGACTAATTTTGTAGCTCTTTTGACTTATGTAGAAGGTATTTATACTAAAAAGGTGATACTACACTTCTGTGACCTTACTTACCTTGCACTGCACCAGCAAAATAACTTACGGTAAATGACATTTTATTTATTTTTGGACTAGTATTTTTTTACTTGCTTCCATTGAAGCTTTCTATGAATTGTGCCTCTACAATGGGAACTGATGCGGTTTTGTTGAGTTTAATGATGTTAACCAGAAATTAAGATTTCTTTTTGCCCTTTTTGTTCTACACATCCTGGGACTCTTTCAGTACAGATAAAGCATATAGATGATCCTGCAGTGCAAATTTAGTTTGTAGATTTTTTTTTCACTTGTTTTGAGGTGAGGGGAAATGGAGCAAACAACCTTGAATTGTCTTGCCCATGCTAAAGCTATTCCTATTTATTTTTTTCTGAATTCCAAACACTGGCAATTTGGTCTAATTTTTTTTGTCTCTGTGTAAAGCAAGACAAGACAGACACCTGACCTTCAGGTGTTGTGTCCCTCTGTGCTATGATTTTTTTCTTAAACTATATTCTAACTGTCCAGATGCAAAAGTCCAAGTAACTTCTAAAACAGAAGGCGAGTGTACTGTTTCATAAAGTCAGTGTTGCATTAGAGCATAGTTGTCAGCACCTAATCAAAACCAAATTCATTACCAACTCAAGCCTCTGCATACTTGCAGGATAAGGCTAAGCATCTGCTCATGCTGGGAATTGGATAAAAAACCCCTTATTTATGTGTGTCAAAAGATTAAATCTATCTAAATTACTCTTTCCCAGAAATGCCTTGCCATGCCATTCCAGTATAGGACACTATCCAAAAGCTACTGTAAAGCAGGATTTTACTATGCTGTGGTTTGTAAGGATAACCACCGTTATAGACCCAGTGCCTCTGTGTTCTAGTCCATGTACTGTAGATAGGCTGCACGTGGTGTTCTGAGAAAATAGTGTCATATGGGTAGGGTAGTACAGTGTCTTAGGACTTCTAGTGTGTCTGAAATTATCATTGAACCCCGATAGTCTGAAACTTTGATAAACAAATCTGATTTATTTATTTGTTTTATTAAAGTGATATGGGTTTGGGTTTTTTGAGTGTCTATACTTGTGGCTATATTTAAAATTAAACTGCTGTATTTTAATGTGAGCAATATACATGAGATATTTTAATAAAAAAGTGGAATCAAAAGATGGCTTTTGGCATGTGATGTTAAGGGATATTGTACTCCAGGATTCTGGGGTGTCAAGTTTCAAAGGTGGGTGGGTTGTCTTGGCTTTCTCTGGCTTAAAAGTCACAGAATGGTTGAAGTTGGGAAGGACTGCTGGGGTCATCTAGTTGGGCCCCCTGCTCATGCAGGGCCCCCTGGGGCTGAGTGCCCAGGACCATGGCCAGATGGCTTCTGATTCTCTTCTGAGATGGCAACTCCACTACTGCTGGGCAACCTCCTCTCGTGCTCAGTCACCCTCACAGTGAAAAAGCGTGCCCTGATGTTGGGAGGGAACCTCCTGTGTTTCAGATGGTGCCCACGGCCACTTGTCCTGTCACTGGGCACCACTGGAATGTGCCTGGCTCTGTCCTCTTTGCAGACAAAGTGTCCCTCAGGGGACACTTACAGGACTTCAGTCCTTTGTCCGTTTCCTCTAGCATGGCACTGCTGCAACCCTGGCCTCGGAGGAAAAAGTCATAGACACATTTATGAGGACAATGGCCTTGGCCTTGGTACTTGCGAAGGTTCTGGAGGAGGGAGAGGAAATCCCAAATACTTTGCCATTATTTTGGTAGGAGAAAGAAAAGCTGATCTCTACAAATATGTAGAGACTTCTACACTCTATTAGAGTCCTGCAGGGCAAGGGTACTAATAGCTATAATGTCACTCCTATATTTAAAAAAATGTGGCTTAGTCAGCAGTCTGGGGCATGTCTTCCTGGAAACTAATTCCTGATCTGTTGTATTGGTTCATTGCTTTTTGCTTGGTGATCCAGAAGTATCATGTCCTGGACAATGCACAAGCTGGCAATATGCATAAAACCATCCTCTAAGTGGCACTAAAAGAAAATCTTGCAGGCTAGCTATGCTTTCCAGCCAGGCTCCCTTTTGAAGAGAGACTTCATTCTCTTCCTATATTTGTTCAGTTGCTTAACTTCACAGTAATGTAGCACAAGTCAGATGAAACCATGAATACTCAATTTACTGTTCAAGAAAAGAAGTAAGTTGCAAGTGATTTGAAAAGGCATCAAACTTGAGCCAAGCTTAAGATACACAGAAAGTGTTTATCATAGTAAATACTCAAATTATTAGTGTGCAGACATGAAAAGGCCAGTTTCAGGTTGGCTGTGCAGCAAAAAAAAAGTCATGTTTAGAATAGGAAAAATGCAGTTAAAAAAAAAAGGGGTTCCTGTTCATACCCTCTCAATCATGAGAACGCAAAGTCAATGTGGTATCAGCTTAATGTAAATTTGGCAGAAGCCTTTTTTTCTTGTTCAGAAAAGGACTAACTGAAGCACAACCTAGGACCGACTTGTGCCAGCTGGCTCTACAAGGACAGCCCTACTTACTACAGTATAGCCTTTCTGGGTTACTCTGACTCCATATTGCGTTAATGTTTCTCTACTTCAACCACCCTTGTTAAACTAATTCTGCAAGTCATACTAGGGGCAGTACATCCTTTGAAAACCAGCTCAAACTGTACAGCATGAATAAGATAGGTAGAGACCATTGTTAATGCTTAATTGACATTATTCAAGCAATTCAAACACACTGCATTATTGGTAATGTAGAAAGTCAGATATGTTTTGTACTCACACAAGAGTATCACCTTAAAAAATAAATGTGTCAGAGTGAAGCTTAGAGACATCTGAGAAGCTAAAGATGACCATGACTAAGTACAATAAAGAAGTATTTCATACTGGAGTCTTGTCATGGATAAGCTCAAATCACTTCTTTATACCACAATGTAATCACTATTATGCTGCTGCTATGACTGCAATGTGCCTTAGCTCAGGGGAACAGTACACAGTTCTCAGTACTGAAGGCAGTGTTTCTTTCAGCTGCAGCTGCTGGTTAGCTGAAACCTCTGATCCTCAAAATTCAGCCATTCAAGAATTATATCACAAACTTATTCCAGAAGACAGCTTATCACTGCTGTGTATGAAGGGCTCTGGGTTGAATTTTCTTACTAAAGGAAATAAAAGTTTACACAACTTCAGTATTAAAGTTTAATATCAAACAATTTGCTCATTGTTACCAATTTTCAATTACAAAACAGGATCCAAAAAAATTTCATAAAATATGTTTAACTGGCTGAACAGAGTTAAGTGTGTTCAGACTGCAAGGGTAAATATCCGTAACTTTTTGGTATAAATTATCTACAAAAACTGGTATAAACAATATTCCAATCTTAGTATGGGTTCCAGCTAGGATTAGGCAAATTTTCATAGCAACATCCGTATCATATTAAAGTTCATTCCCATTAACACATTTTTGCTGCTGAAGTCTGGCTTTACGTAGTGCCTCCAGTTGTTTTGCTCTCAGCCACCTCTCTCTTGACAGCGTGGTCTGCCCTGCACTGAGTGACAGGAACCTAGATGAGCAGAAAGAGCAGTTAAATAAAAGCTTGTTCACATGTCAGGTTTGATAAGCTAACTCAGTACAAAACCAGTTTTCTTCCAGTATCCTATGAACTAGAAAGCATGGGAAGAAAGGGGGGGAGGAAATACTTTGCCCCACTAAGAATCTGTGACAAGAGGAATAAAGGAAGAGGCAATTCCATCTTTTGATTGCTGGCCAGCCTCACACAGCTACAGTCAAACGGCAAGCTATGAGCATTGACTTCATTTGTTCCCAGCTTGCCAGAAAGTCTTCTGTTATGACAAACAGCGCTACCCACCTTGCCACAAGCAGAGTTCTGTGCAGATCATCAGCTGTTATGCTCTCGGGGTCATTCTTACGCATTTCTACAAAGTCATCTTCTACTGCCTGTAAACAACACAGCACGTAATTAAGCAGCAAAAAAGAATCTTCACTACAAGATAAACTTTTAAGGAGCTAAACCCCGTAACGACCCTTGGATTACAGGAGAAACATTTCCACTCATTATTGTCGGGAAGTAAGCCTGAATAAAGATAGGCTAGTGCTCATCTTTGAAAAGAATTGTTTTTTACAATGAGTTTTAGAAAGCAGGGTACATGTAAAGCATATAGTGAAATACTCAAGAGTACAAATCCTTGAAGGCACATTCAGGACAAGAAAATGCTTGTGTTTGGTTTTTAGAAAACTTCAAGGAGAATCACTGACAGGGAAAGCAATGGCAAAGTACAGTAGCTTTTTATTAAGGTGCTTCTATCTGAATATACAGCTGAAAACATTAGTGAAGTCTTCCATACCTTGGTCACTTCATCAGATATACTGTAGTCCAGCAGCCTCAATAAACTTAGATAAATTCGAAATTTGTTCAACACAGAAGGGAGCACTGCTGTTAGGAGGCTGTTCATATACTCTTCCATGTTTGGTGGAATTATCTGTGGTTGTAAATGGACTTGGCAATCTGACTGAAAAATAAAATTACATATCATCTCTTTCCACATCCTGTTTTGTTCTATTCCAAGACTAATTTAATCTCTAAAGCAACAGAAGTCACTATTTCCCAAAATTAAGGTAAGACATTTCATTCTTTAAATATTTAATGGTTCCCTTTTTGAAAACCAGCATGAAGTCCATATTCAAGCAGGAGTCAGTTTCACTTAGAGGCAAGAGAGCAAACTCTCGAATCATAAAGCTGGAATGCAAGAGATCAGATATTTCTAAGCTTAGGCTACTCAGTTTTTCTAGGGTCAGTGCTAGACCTGTTGCTCTTCATCCATGTGCCCATCATCTCAGAAACTACCGTACTAGAATAAGGTTTTGAGGCTGGCCGTGTAGCTGCCAGCTTCACCCACTACTGGGATCTCCGTTAATAACTTCAGTCCCTGCCTTGCCATCGCTGTACTGGTCGGCCAAGGAGGAGGGAAGGTCAGTCTCTTGGTTCTCCTTTGAACAGGTTCTTGGCCTGGCTGCTGCCACGAACTAATGCTAGTCTCATACCCACCCCTGGTCACAAGTCAGTTTTCCTGTCTACACTTGTTTCTGGAATGGCATGCTCTAAGTAGCTACCAACTGTAATTATTCCCCAAATTCAGGAAGACCTTGCCATACCGGTAGGAGTGATCGGCCCTCTGAAGTGATAAGCACATTAATATTGCATGGGAATTCCATCTGGTGGTAACTGAAGTCATAATCCACCTTCTGCCAAGTTATCAGGTTACCCAGTGCTGTCACGTTATGTACACCTAGAAACGCAAGAACAAATCCTTTGACAACTGCACCTAAACAAATGTCAGACCAGGTTGGGGTTTTTTTCCCCAATCTGTTTTTAATGAGGAGCTGGTAGAAAAATTCTTGCAAGCATCCTGTTATTTTTTGTGTCTGTGGTGTCTTCCATATACAGACAACCATTTCTTAAGACCAAAATTAAGAATTCCTGAAGGATTTCATGCCTAAATTTTATCTGGTCTAGTGTATGTGTTAATAGCTAAATGTTTTCATCACACCTACACAGCCAGATAACTATTTACAGAGGAAAAAAAAAAAAATCTCTCCTCAAAAGAGGACAAACCACTACCAATTACCTGACTGAAAGTGTAATTAAACAGCTTAAGAGGAAGGCGGGGGGTGGGGGGTGGGAAGTCTTGCTGGATAAAGAACACATTAGATAGGCTGGAACACCAAAACAGCTGAAAAAACATACTCATTGTTTCGCCAAATTGTTATAGAAATCATTTGCCTTACTTGCAAGTTAAGTTATTTAAAATCTAGACAGTTAAGATTGACCAATTAATGGGTTAACTCTCGGAATTCTCCCTTTGAAATACCAACATGTACCTGACAATTTGAATTTCCTTTCAGCAGCGTCACTGCATCAAATAACAGATCTACTGTTACGTTTTTGCCTTTAATGAATTAGTATTAATTTACTATACTGTAAAGAAAGGCAAAGTTAGTAAATAAAGGCAATTTAATATTATGGTTTACTTCTGGGACATTTTCCCCTTTGAAATCTCTAAGCTGTAACTTCCAAGAGTTCCAAACCAACTACCGGATCTGAAGATACTTATTCTTCTCTAGGATTACATTTTGTTTCCAACAGTGCTACAAGAAATTAAAAATTCTTATTTTTTTTTACCCTAAATTCAGTAGAGAACAATATCACACCAACAGAAATAAAATTAACAAGCCTTTTTTATCTGCAAGTTCTAACAGTTAAAATATTTAAATACTTAAAAGATAACTTTTCATTAAATGTTGAGGGTTTTTAGACAAGGACAAATATTTTAGAAAACGTATAAAGCAGCACAGCAAGATTCTTCTGTAAATGGGAGTTTCCCATGTTTTGACTTTGTTTTTTTTAAACAGATAATGCAAAGAGATCTATTAGTTTTACTATTTTCTTTACTGAAAGTTCGTAACTTTACTAAANGCTTAAGGCATCACAGTCTAGCAGGTTTGTCAAGATAGCATTTTTATTTTAAAATAAAGTCACTTCTGGTGATTTCCTAGTCAACTTTCCTTGAAATTACCACAGATATCCTTACTATGTCTCCAGTTACTGAACTTTTAATAGGTACCACAACTCACCTCTTTTATGTAGGTTATAAATAATCATCTAAAGTTCTGTAGAAAGCATAGTACACAGCCCTACATCAGCTTACAAGATGGAATCATCATTCTGTTATAATAGCTATTTTTTTTATCATCTCCAGTTTTTGGTTAGGCTTTCAGGGATGGTCCACATATGTGTATGGGCCACATATACAGTAAAA
>WEKW01019196.1:0-22776 GCA_013389905.1 Sula dactylatra
TAATGTCAGGCTAATATTAGAAACAGAAATGCATTTGCCAAGTGTCTTTCAAGCTGCATTTATCTGCCTTTACCTCTCTTCCTAGGAAGCATTTTTACAACAGTAAGACTATCTTTTTCCTGCAATAAGCTATTCCTAACAGCAGAAAAGGGGTGCAGAAAGGAAAATAAGCTGAAAACTCAAGTGTGCTTTCTCTAAAGGCTTTTTCAATCTGATTTCATCACTCACAAGAAGCAGCAAAAGAGATGAGAATTCTCTTCTTCCTTGAAGCAGGACTACAGTTAATCGGTGGGTCTACAGTCTGGTAGATCTCAGAGTGAAAATATTTTCATCTAAGGTATAATGTCCATTTTTCTTCTACAAATTTCATCTTATTGATTTTAGTCACATCATTTTGTGCCTCATTAAAATAATTCTTACCTTATAAGAATAACCTCCCTGAGTGTTTTTTGACTTTTTTCTTTACTTTTCACTTAAGAAAATACATGGCTGTTTCCATTTGTGGCCAGTCCAACAAAGCACGTATGATAAGGCTGAATACTGAACCATGTGAGTAGGCCTGTTAACCATGATGGCTGCTGATTACTGTGATGTAGGCAATATGCGTACATCTTACAACATATTTGCATTTTTAAGGCTGTTATCTGTACCTTTAACTAATTTGCCATCCTTATTATCATTACTTACATAGAGGTCTCTCCAACGTAATATTTTAGGTAATGTTACACTCAGAAGTAGTTGAGTCAATCCAGATGTGGTCACAACAGAGTTATATACATGCATTTCTTCTCTGATATTTGTATGCATCTTTCAGCTGTGTTTAATGTGGAGTCCCACACTATCTTAAGACACTTTCATATTAATATATTAGTACTTATTTGGTTTCTTTTGAAATTCATTATTTGTGTTTTCAATTAATAGTCTTCCTAACCAGTAATCTGCAGTGGGTTTGATTTGTTATGCCTCTGAAAATTTTCTTAGTAAGCAATTTTTAACTCATGGTCCCCTGCCCAGACACCTCTCAGGAAAATGAAATCTGTTATCTGTGTATCTAATGCAGGGGCATATAAAGGAAACACAGTTACTTGTCATCAAGACGTTCATAAGTTATATGACCTGTGGATATTTCTAGGAAAAGTAACCCATGGTTTAGCTAAAAGCAAAATAACATCTTATTTCAGAAGGGTCTAAATAATCAAGATTTCCAACTCCAACTACTTCTAAGCAGGCAAGATAAAATCTTCTACTCAAGATTAAAATAAGGATGAGATAACTTTTCTGATTTAGGGTAAGATCCTAAATCTATGAAGTTTTAGCTCAAGACACAGGTGGAACTTCTGAGTTTTGTAACGTTTTGGTTAACTTCGGTGTATTTGTGAATTTCCATTTGACTGTCTCTAACTCAATTTCTGATTTGGAATGAAAAAGCTAAAATATTCAAAGAAAGACTAAGATTTCTGGTCTGTTTCTTTCAAAGTTAGAAAGCTTAGGTATTTTGGATATATACCCAGACTCCTGGATTTTTCTCCTCACAGAACAGAATTAAGCCTCCAGGCACTTTGAAATGTGTCCATCAATAGTTCATGTCTTCTAAAAACCTCCAATTTCAACCTGTTTTCTATAACTCAGCTGGACTGGAGCTCACCGTGGCTCAACAAATATTAAGCTGTAAATTTGATGAAGAATATTACAGTTGCTGTCCCAGCTCTCTCTTGAAGCTTATGGAAAGTCAAAGGGCAACACATAGCCTTGCCTTAGGATTATACAATAAGTGCTCATATGAATATTTGTGTCTTTGTTTACTAGTATTTAAAAAAAGGATTGATGTTTTATTGCCAGCCCAAATCCATCAATACTTTTAGAAACTGTTACTAAATTCTTATCAGGACCATACACAGGTGGGTGTATTAAATTCTCCACCCTTACCCTTCAGCCACTTAACAAATAACAAAGACAGCATGCCAATATTAACATTAGATTTGGCTTACTAAACAAATCAGCCCTATAAGTGTAACCTCCTGAATGTATTCATAAATTTTAGGAATAAGTTACTTCATAGCTGCCATGATCCTTAATCTGAACATTACTACAACAGATATATTTCTTAGTAATACATCCAAGTCTCTATTTGTATGCACTTGGATAACCTTAGTCTTGCCAAATCATTTTATTTAATTCTTCAGAAAAATAATGTCCTTCCAAAATAAAAATATCAATTGATTCTTGAATAAGAATGTGCAATAGTTTATAATGCAGAATTTCCTCTTTTTTCTTTTTATCCAAGATACTGTAGATCTGTTGTTCATAAACAGAGTTTTGCCATTGATAGTAAGAGAACACTGGCTTTGTGTTGTGTTTGCAAGGCTTTAGGACTAAGGCTTGTCAGGCTTGCTTGGTCTGAACTCATTTTGACCTGCCTGGAGCTTTGTTTTTACTTAGTTTAGCTGCAACAACAGTTTTGTCAATGATCAGGTGGCTACGCTTAATTTGTTTCACTTTTGCTTATCTTCATATGGCATAGCCATGGTTTTATATAGTTGGTAGTTACGAGTAATTACTCCATTTAGAATGACACATTTATGGCTCTAATGTGATAATATAAAGTAGAGGAACAGAGGGTTGATATGACAGTGGTGGCCTTGAGAAGTGGAAACAGGCTGGCTCCAGAGACTCACCAGCAGTCATTTAAAGAAAAGCAAAGCTAGATCTGGGCAAATCAGTTTTAGGGGTAGCAAGGAGAACAAAAGAGAGCATAAAAGATTTATAAAATGCACTACATGCAGTAAATTCAGCTGTATAGACCCTGACCTGCTGACTTGACCGCAGCTTGACCTCAGACCTACCTCATCACCAGGGACTTGCCTGGGGATCTCTGGCTGTGTCTGACCCTGGTTGCCATCACCAGACCTGCCCTGCTCTCTTTGCTCAGGCACTGTGGGACTGTGCCCCTTCTGGTGAGGACAGTGCCCTGCCACCTCGCTGTCACCCAGGCTCCCAGCTTGTCTTCCCTGGGGAGCAGCCTGCTCTTGCTGCTCCCTGACAGACACCTTTCACACTTTAATTTGTCTGAAAAATTATTCCTTTCTTGTCAAAAAGGTATCTTTGTTATATTCTGAAGGCTGCCTTGGGCATCTGTGGTTTGCTGAAAATTTCATCTGTTCCCACCACTGAGGTATTCTGGGGGGATAATTTCTCTACAGCTGGAAGCACATGCCTTCTGTTAGTTATAACTAACAGCTGATAGCTTACCAGGAAAAGTGATGTTTTTAAGGTCATTAATCATTCCAAAAGGTGAACATGCAGATGAAATTCAATTCACTGTTATTTGCATAAATTCCTGGGAATGAGCAATAAGTGTATAGTTATCAGCAGACAGATCAGACAGTCTTGTTGCTCACAACAATGGCATTTAACAGCTCTCTGTCAAGCCCTGAATCTAATCTAGATACCTGAAGCATGTAGGAATCAGCTGAGAGCAGCATGGCAAAATGTATTCTAAGCAGCATTGGTGAGATGGCACAAGCTTGTGTTACTGGAGGAAGTGAATTGAAAGCATTCAAACTTGCTCCAGTCCTGCCTTCGTTCCATCATGAAATTGTCTAAACCTCAGAATGAAACTGTCTAAGCAGCTGATCCTAAAGTAAGGATCCTGCCAACGGTGTCAATTGTTACTGTCAGGTCGACAAAGATGGAGCAGACATTAGAGACCTCTCTATATTTCTAATCTATGTGCTAGCTAAAAAAGATTAAGCTTGTTGTTAACTTCATTCTCTGAAACAAAATTCGCTGTCAGGCAAAAACCTTTGTTATATGGCTCGGTAAGGCAGTTAAATACAGACATTGTAGTAATAGTGCCCAGAATTTTTAATAGGAGAATTCTTCAATGGAGAAAGTGTATGAAATGACTATCCATCTTCTTATAAAGATGGACAAAGAGACAAAGTTCATAGTCTTGGGGGATCAGTACTTTATCTCACATAAGCAGAAGGAACTTTCTAAGGATTAAGAAGCCTCAAAGCCTCTGACAGTCTCAACTGAAATAAGAGTAAGTACATTGTCACCTGAATTTCTAAGACAGTAATTGATAGCTAGAGTGAACTGGTGGGCTGTGAAGACAGGTGTTCAGTAGCCTTGTAGCTGATGGTGGATTGTTTTATGAATAAAAATTTAAATGCTGACATTTAGTTTCCAGAATTCAGTTCTTTCCAGTCAGAAAGGTAATCTATCCAAAATTCTCACTGGGGTGGAACTGCCATTAGGACAACCATACTGTATTTTAATAGCATCATTAGAATTTATGCCGTTTTGATAGAACTGTTATCACAGCTCATTTGTTTTCTTGCCATCCAGGCACTATGCATAACTTCAATTTATGTTAAAGATTGTAAAGATTTTTCCTAGATGTTGATAGTCTATAAGCTATTTAAGATTAATATAAGCAATATTTTCCATCAAGCAATTTCCTGCAAACTGTCTCATAGAACTGGTCTTTATATTTCCAGGCCATTGCATCAAAAGTGTTCAAAATATTTGTGTTGAAAACACTTTTGAGGTGATTAAACATTGCCAGAAGTTGCATTAGTGATAATTCAGCTTGCATTACAATGACTTGCCATTTAGAAAATTTATTGTGATTTAGCTTCTCCAAAGCCTTTTTCCTGAGTTATTACAGAGAGAAGATGGTAGGCAGAGAGGCTGAATTCTGAAGTGACAAAAGAATGGTCTGCCTTACATTAAATTTCGCTTCTAAACTTGATGGTGTTGATGTTTCTGCCTTATAGTGGCTCATTAAATATCAGTATTTGGGTCTGAGATGTATCCAATAATTATTTTTTTCTAATTTAAATGCTCAAAGATAGTATTTATAGTAAAATTATGTTCAGCAGCTTTCCTGAAATAATAAATTATTGCTGTTTCTTCTTCTGTGTCTGTTCTCCTAAGTAATATTCTGCCAGGCATCCTGGTCACCATGAACACTGGAGACATCCAGAATAGGTTTGTATCCTGTCCTGGCCCCAAAAGATTGTGTTTTGTAGTTCTGCATATATGTTTTGATCTCATGAGGTTTTCTCATGACACTGAGAAGTCGCTGAAGGTAAGATTTCCAAAGAAGCTAGTTTATTGACATTAATAGACCAAAGAGCAAACAGTGTAATTTGTAGTGACAATAAATAATAAAAGTATCACTGATCAAGGTGGTATTGATTCATTGCTGTTTCAGCTGCCCACATGCAATTTTTTGCAGTTATATTCCCTGCATACCATCAATGTGTGCTTTCTTATATATCTGTTGTCCCAGGATACAGAAATAATGATGGAGATATGAGATGCTATGAAATGTGACAACACATAAATTACTTTCTAGGGAGGATTATTTGATGAATAGACCTATTGGAGGGAAACTTGGCTGCAGTGGGCAGGTGTATGCCAGTTCTACCTGTTAAAATGACTTAAGCAGTCCACAATACTTTGCCATAGAACATTGCTCCCTGAGAAAATTAAGATGTCTTTCAATTCATCATAGCTGACTATCAGGAGCTGGGTGCTCTGTAGTCTGAGAGTCCAGTGAAATTTCACTCTGGGAAACAATTAAATGGGCAGGATATGGCTGTCATGTGTGACTGAATGTTTTAGTGTAGCAAGGAAGGTGGCTGACAGACAAACACCTTATTTCCATTGCATACAAATCTTTAAATAAATAAATATTGATAAGAAGTTGAACCAATTATGAAAGTGAGCTGTATTTTAAGTGGACATATTTTGTGCTAAGTGAGGATAATTTATTTTCAGACCTGTCTTCATGAAGTCTGTGTCCCTTATAAGTCTAAGTATAGATAATATAGCTGGACAGTCTCAATTTATAGCATATTGAAGACTAAGGAATAAATTAGAATTGAAAGACTGACTAGAATAAACTAATTTTAAAACATTTAAACACAATATTAGATTTTTCCATAACTAAATAGAACTTATTCAATTCCAAATACGTCAAACTTTTATTTCCAAATAACTTCAGACTTTCAGAAAAGAAAAAGAAATCTTTTTGAGGTAGGATGTCATTGTGAAAAATCTTGAACAGAAACATTTTCTGTTGAAGTCATACTGGCCATAAAATCAGGATTTTATGGTAAAAGTTGTGGACTTGCTGCTGTACTACTTTACTGCACAAAGTGATTTTGGAACTAAGACGAAATAATGGGGTTTGGTATTTTTTGCCATTCAAAAAACTTCAATTAAATTTACTCAGGTTGCAAGTAAAAAAGTAGTTGCAAATCTCAGTTTATGAAAGGAGATGAGATGGGGCAAACAATTCCTAACTCTTCCTTTATTCCACTAATTAAATTTCAACAGGCTGAAATATTTTCTCAGTTGTATCTCTGCACCTTTCCTTAGTGGATGACTACAAAGAAACCTAAAGGAAGAAACCAAGATTGTATTTGGAAGTTAAGCTTTTCCTTAGTCAATTATAATGGGTCAGAAAAGAATATATTTGTATCTAAGATCTGTAGGGCTCACTGTGGAATACAGTTGCCTACTGTTCACAGTGCTGTAAAATGTGAATAAGAAGATATTACAATTAATGTAAGTAATATGTCTCAGTTTGAAACCTTAGATAAATTTTTAAAATGACAACACAGGAAAATATTTTTTCTAACATATTGGCTTTTAATTTTTTTTTAAATTTTGTTTCTCAATATAAGTATTAAAAACTGTTGTCAATTCTAGAACTCCAGGTTGTTGTAGAAATTTACTCTGTTTCTTACATATGTGTGGTTAAGACAGACTTAGTATTATTTTTGGAAAACTGGAATCCAATTTCAATTTGCTTAAACTAGTTGGATAATAGGAAGACATGGCAGATGTGTTAGGGTTAAGCTAAATATACTTGATCTTACGTCAGTGTAGATAGCTGGATAAATGACTGAATGATGTCCCTTACAATTACACATTTCTATAAAATGCACACTTTAATGCAACAGAAATAGAAGATATGTAGTAAAAATACAATAGCTGAAGAATATGTGCATACATATTATCTACAGACAAAATCGTTATCAAAATCCTATGGCATAGATAAATCTTTCAAAAGCTTTTTCTGTCTACCAAAACTTTTATTTTTATACATTTGACATAACAAACAAGTTACCTTGTAAGTATAGTACATTAACTGTATGTGAAATACAAACTGCTTATATCCTAAATATTGCATAGGTTGTTATAGACAGTGAAAATTATTAAACAAATTGCCTGTAAATTAAAGTACTTTTATAGAGTGCTATTTTCAAAGATCTTTTTTCTTCCTTTGCACTTAAATTCAGCCAACTAGGAGTAGAAAGCATACTGTTCTGGAGGTAAAATTTATGCCTCAGGAAGCTTGAAAAAGAAGTGATTGTGCTCTCTCAAACCATTCATAACCCTAGTCCAAGCCACATATGATACCAAAATGCACTCATGAGAAAATCACATTATCATAACATGATCTTTCCTTTTCTTGTTATGCTCTTTAATCAATATTTGAATACCTAGCAATGATAGTGTTCACATTTTAATTAGGACTTTGAATTTGCTCCCCATTAAGATGAATCAAGGAACCATTTCTTTCAAGGTCTTTGCTAGGCTATAGTGAAAAAGCTGAATCATTTTATACTTAATTTACATCATACAGACTATTTTTTTACGGACATAATGGTCAGAACTGTAAATTATTTCACATTAAACTTGAACCTTCAGGAGTGATTCTCCTGGCCAAATGAATCAGATTTAGCTCATCTGGCCCTCTAGGACAAGGTCATGCCTTGGTACATAAAATAAGTTAATACTCAGATCTCACTTAGGGACCCTCTGGATCAGTTTGGTATGGAAAGATCAACTAGAACTATTCCATGTTTTGCACAAGTGTCGTGGTTTAGCCCCAATCAGCAACCAAGCACCATGCAGCCGCTCGCTCACTCCCCCCTGGTGGAATGGCGGAAAGAATCAGAAGGGTAAAAGTGAGGAAACTCATGGGTTGAGATAAAGACCGTTTAATAGGCAAAGCAAAAGCCATGCACACAAGCAAAGCAAAACAAGGCATTCATTCACTGCTTCCCATCAGCAGGCAGGTGTTCAGCCATCTCCAGGACAGCAGGGCTCCATCACGCCTAATGGTTACTTGGGAAGATAAATGCCATCACTCCAAACATCCCCCCTTCCTTCTTCTTCCCCCAGCTTTATATGCTGAGCATGATGTTATATGGTGTGGAACATCCCTTTGGTCATTTGGGGTCAGCTGTACCAGCTGTGTCCTCTCCCAGCTTCTTGTGCACCCAGCAGAGGATGGGAAACTGCAAATGTCCTTGCCTAGTGTAAGCACTACTTAGCAACATCTAAAACATCTCCACATTATCAACAGTGTTTTCAGCATAAATCTAAAACGTAGCCCCATACTAGCTACTATGAAAAGAAAATTAACTCTATCCCAGCTGAAACCAGGACAAGTCGCTAAATAAGACCAAATGAGTGCACTATTGCTGTAATTTGAATTAAGCTGTTTAAGTAAAGTGGAGGAAACATCAGTTCCAGTTCCTACTGTAAAGATTATTGTACTATTTAGCCTACATTTATTTGATGTTTCTTCCTGCATGTATTTGTTAATTTATAACATGATATCTGTGTTGCTTTTCTGGCACAGAGATTCTTTAATTCATTAGGCAAAGTGAAAAAACTTCCATAGGAGGGAATGAAGAAGCTTGTGCTTCTTCCTTTATGGCAATCAGACTATCCCAGAGTTTGAAACATATAACCTTGGACGATCTATAATGAAATGCAAACCATATCTTACAGATCCCAGAAAAGGCTCAACAACTGAGATTTGAAATTAAAAAAAGTGCAATGCTGTCTTGTATTCTGTAGGACACTGGTCACCACTTTTTTGTTTGTTTTTTGGTAAGAGGATATCTGAATTCCAAGCTGATGTAGTGCCTGTTGCTAAAGCTGAGGAGAAACAGTAATCACAAGGCTAATAAAAAGTTTCTCATTTCAGCTTCTCACCTCAGCTGAATTTTTTAGGTTCCTTTCCCATAGTTGTGTTCATGGCAGTTTTGGAAAGATGTCAGTCTTTGAAGAAGGAAAAATGCTGATGTTCCTCATCCAGACTTAAGGAGACAGAATCATCACCACACAACTTTTATGCCAGTTTACACAGTTGCTAAGCCAGGTCCAGCTTTGAAGTACATTGAGATTGTATGGATGTAATATAGCAATATAAACCTAGAAAGAAGAAATATCATCCAAAATGTCAGATTTTCTTCAGTGGATGTTCATTTTCTGTTATGTTTTCACTTGCTCCCACATGGTCTTTATATCTTCAGAAAATGTTTATAAGACATTGATATAGGAACATATATTCTCAACTAGTTTTGGTCTCAGTGTGTTCTGCAAGATTGCCCTAGTTTGTGGTTAAGACCCGGGAAGTAAGTGCATGTGTGAAATCACTGAGTTTGGAACATATGATATGATATGATGATTACCTTGTATGTCGTCTATGTGGAGCATGGAAATAGAGGGAACTCATAAGGTTATGGTTTAACTGGCAGCAATAGCAGAGTCATCCAATGAGCAGGACATCTCTTTGGAGCATTACAGTGCCCAGGACGAGAGAGTCAGAACTAAGAAAATAACCATTATGCCCTCTGGATTTGTGGAATTGTGATAATTTTTAGTACCTTTTATAATTTTTCCTGTCTTCCAAAATTACAAGATGAAGTAGATCTGATTACTTCTTTTTGCCTATCTCTCCATGGCTACTGCAGTTCTACAAAGGAGGGAGGCCCTGAGACAAACAGAAAACGGTACCTCAAGAAATGCAAATGCACTCATTTAAATTCACATATAACTTTCATCTATATGACAAATAGCTGCATAACATGTATTCAGTATATTTTGCTATGATTTACTTTCCTGATTGCATTAGTATGTTTAGCTTACCAAAATACTGCAGCAGTCAGTTTGCATGTGAATTTGAGTCAGTTGAAGAGGAAATTTACATGGAAGTTAATGCTTAAACTGCTGGAATTCGGTGGAGTTCAACATGAAGCTGCCAGTTGTTCTCTTACAGCAATTCATGGATAGCCTGGACCAGGACAATGCTCTAAAAGACCTAGTGGATCATGTTCAATGGTGAGCATGGACAAAGAGTGCTTAGTGTGGGATATACATAGCTTTGTGCAGTGATGTCAAGGCAGAAGCAATTTCTAATATGGATGGAAGCAGAATTTTAGCAATGTCAAAGCCTCATGCTTATGCAAGCTAAGAACCTGCCAAATTAGGCAGCAGCTGAAAAATGGCTTTAAAGGTTCCTTTTGTGGACATAAGCATCGAAAATGGGAATTAGCCTGTCTTCAGGACTTACTGTTTCTATAAAACAATCTTTTCCTCTGTCTGTAGAGTTAGTATAGCAAAACTCCTCCAAATCCCTCCAACCATAAGCTAAATCTTTGTTTACCATTGACCAAGATCATCTGATTAGCTTATCTCTTCTAATGTGGAGGCTGAAACTAAGGATACCCAATCTGGTGGAGGAGAGAAACACCCTATAAAAATGACATCAGATCACTGATTTATTTTTAGGTATAAGACCCACAGCAGAGGTGTTTTTTATTGTATCTGTTGGCATGCAATAGGAAAACATCTATGGATAGGTGAACCATAGCACTAAGCTGTAGAAACTTTCCAGACTCTTCAGTCTGAAGAACCACAAAAGAAACTTGAATGCCATGTAACCTTTCTGTTTTCCAAAGTATTGAACATTTTGTAAAAGGGTGACTGCTTTTAAGGAAAAAGGATTACAAAACCAATGAAGTGCTGTTACAAAAATCTATACAATATACTTGTGAAAGTGCACCTCATTATGGAGTATGACAGATAATTCTTCAGTGAAAAAGGCACTGCTGTGGAGACTGTGAAGATACATGGATTGCATAGACCAAAGAGAAATTTTATGTGAGATTAATCCTTCCAACAAATAAAGTCTGTGCTTTGCTCTTTCTCCCATGAAAGGTTCTGTAACAAGCAGGTATTGATGCAAGTTATTTGTGTGGGGATGGTTTTAAATGCTGAACTTTGTACATAACATGAAACATTTAAATCCCTCCTTGACTGTTTGAAGACAACAGCTATCTTAACAGCTAACATCAAGAATAGATGCTTCTTGTCTTTCTCAGCAAATGGTTTATCTGGTTAAATTTATCTGAAAGTACATTACGCATCTCCATATTTGACAGGAATTTATGGAAGAATGAGAAAAGTGACAGAAGAGGATATTCCAAACTAACAGAAATAGAGACCAATAAATGTATGACTTATTTTACAAAACATACAAATAATGCCACTGTTTTCCATTTGTTTCTTATTAATCATTCTTGAGAGTAAATACTTAAAACATTAGTCTTGAAGCATAAACTACAGTTTATATAAACTAGGCTGAACTGCAAATGCTCAATTTTACTGAAGTTTGTCAACTAAATATTTTAAAGTGCACACTGTTTAGTGCAGTACATTTAGGAAGCGAAAGAATTATACAGGATTAATGAACTCCATTAGTTATAACTAAATTAGATATGCCTATTGCAGTGGTAAATATAATATCAAACCCAATTTTTGTTTGCTATTGGAAAGAAGATATCGAGTTTCTTGTGAAATAGAACTCATAAAAAAGTAGTTCAATAGAACATTTGGCCAGGTTCTCACATAAACAAATAGAAGACTCTAATACAAGTAATGAAATTATGTTTTATGAATCATCTGGAATAAGCAGAAATCAGACAAACAGAAGTTAATCAGTCTAGAAATGCCGTAAGTAGATCTCTACTCTTTGGAGGCTTTAGGTTTTTCTCAGATTGATGTTACAGGAAGAAGACTACTTTTTGTGGCTCTCCTCCAAGTCTAATCTATCAATATATAAATGACTGTATATCAGTTTTATCAATCATCGTGCAACACAAAATAATAGTATTTAAACTATAATATAGCATTCTGCAAAAACTTCTTACTTGGAAAGTGAAACAATTCCATGAACTACTTCTCCTGGATTCAAGATCATAAATTAACCAGACATTTACTCATGCTGTCTGCTGGTGGTTAATCATACAGTTCATTCCCTGGTTTCTGGCAATTATAACTCATTCTGTAGTACAAAAATGCAGTTTCCTCTGGAGTGTTTCTGACTGTTAGGAGAACATCTGATTTGTTATGAATACGTGTAAAACTGAAGTGTAAAGTATATGTTAAATAAATATAAAGAACCTAAAGTATAAACTATATAAAAATATAGGAAAACTGACATTTATTAATTCTGATTTTACATGCAAGGACAAAAGCAATGCTCTCAAGAGCCTTCACGAAAATACAGAAAAGAAATAGAACAGCATAATTTCATCAATTTTCCAGAAATGGATTTTTTAGAGTATTCATTCATTTTCTATCTCTTTGGAAAAAAAAAAAAAAAAAAAAAAAAAAATAACTGTCAGATTTACCCAGTGAATAATACTTTTTTTTGCTTTATTCAGCTTACAACCATTGTCCTAGTCCTCTCTCCTGTGGTTGTTTCACACACAGGAGTCTTACCAACATCTATGAAGTACAACACACTGAATGAATAAAAAGAGCTGTTATGGACTGACCACAACCTCCCATTCCCCACCTGCCCTGCCCCACTCCTGGGGTGGGGAGAAGGTAGAAAAGTCAGGAATGAAGGGTGAAGCTGAGCCTGGGAAGAAGGGAGGGGTGGGGTGAAGGTGTTTCTGACTCTTCTCACCATCCTACTGAGTTTTTAACTGGCAATAAATTAAACTAATTTTCACTGAGTCTGTTTTGACTGTGGTGGTAATTGGCAAGTGATGTCCCTGTCTTTATCTTGACTCACAAGCTTTTTTACCTTATTTTCTCCCCCTGATCTGTTGGGGAGAGGGGAGTGAGAGAGCAGCTGCATGGGCATCTGACAACCAGCCAAGGTTAGCCCACCACTGGAACAAAGGAGAATTCTCAGGTAAAGAGATCCCAGAGGTGCAAGAGGATATGCAAACAGGGAGCAGGTCCCCAGATTCCCAAAGAAAGCATTTCAGGGCAAAATGCCAATGGCCTTAATTATACAGCCAATGCAAAGTGCAGTGGTAGACATCTGGATTGATACATTGAGGCTGAGGCAGGCTGGAAGAAGCTAGTCCAGGAAAAACAAAACTGAACACGGTGATGGTTGCTGCTGAAGGAAACAACCCAACATTAAGGCATGGCCCTTTTTTCTTGCTGCCTTTGTTCCCAGTTTCCCTGTCAGCTGCTTCTTGGAAACTTGTGTGACTGTCACAGCCTCACAGCTTCCCCAAACTCAGCCATCCTCAATCTTTTGATCTCAGATTCCCTCCAACCTGTTTTCCCTCATCTTCTTTTGTGAACTTTCCTCCTACTGCAAAATTGTGTTATCTGCTCCAAAGATACTATACTCCAGCATGAGCTATTTTGACCTCATTCCCTGAGCCGGGGGAGAGTTAATTCAATTTTGCCTACACTGAATTGCTGCTGCCAACCCTTAATTTCTCAACAGTGTAGTATGTACGGCTCATTCTATGATTCTCTAAAACAGTGGCATACTTTTAAAGCATATTGAACTTGCAGAAAATATTAATAGGCTACAATAACTGCTCCTCTATACTTAAATGCTGCAGTGCAGCTATGTCCACACTTTATGATAAAATGTGACTTTATTATTGCAAAATACATAATTGCTGGAGTTGTATGGATTAAATCAGTGAATCATGAGAATAAATCCCTGCACTATTGTATAGGTACACTCACAAGTCTCTTGAATTTTTCACGTGAGATATTTTGTTCTTTCTCAATCCTGTGAATGATTTATGCCATTCTGTAGAACATAAGAAAAGATCACAAGTCCCGTGGCACCCTATTCTTTTAGTAGGTGGCAACCTGACATACCAGTCCCAGTAAAGCAGCTAGCAGACTTTTACCATGTGCAGAACTAATGCAGTCTAGAATCCACAAATCTATTAAGCAAAAATAATCTGGGCTATAGAGTCAACTTGTATTTTAGATGATGCAAAACTACTCCAGTACACTATTTATGGCTTTGTGTTCTTGGTACTTTCAAAGCAGCAGACAAATATTCCCATTAATTCACTCTAAAGGAGATATATACAAAAGAAAATTTGAAATGAAAAGGTGAATTTTCATGTTTGAATCTGAAAAGATGTGTGTGAATAATAGTCTTTGAAGGCACACAAAATGTTGGTTTCTTACATAAGGAGGGATTTGCCTTTGCTAAGGGACCAGTGATACTAGTGATACCTTATTTTTCTGATGAGCTTATGGAGTTATGTTATTAGCAAAATCCAGATATCCATGTATGTATGAACAGGATATGTTTTGTACCAAATGCGAAGAATGAATAAAGATATTACTTAGAGGAAATGGCTAGCATAATTAATTTCTATGTCTCTAATAAGCTTGAATCTTGAGGAAGTTTTCTTATTCATTCTGAGCCACTAAATAGGATGTAAAGCCTAGCTTCCACCATTAGTTTTGGACAGTTGCAACCCATCAAAAGTGCTTTTGCATGCACAGTAGGGAAGTCCTTCCTTTAACTGAATTAAAAAGGACAAAATAGGAGAAGTAAAAGTTTTCTGTTTATCAGATGTCAATCTACAAAAAAGCCTTATGGGTATATGTAAGATTACAGGCAGTGTAGCAGGAGGCAGATTCTTCTCCAGAGCTGCCAGTATATTTCTACTCTCAGACTGTATCTTGCATGTGGTTTCTCCTGAAATATGCCTTCTGGAGTTAGAAATCATAAAGAAAAGAATGCAAAGCATAGCACGTGTATATGTTAATAGAAAGCAAGGTCCTGTTTGATTTATGCTTTTAATTTGTTTCACAATCTATCTTTTGGCTTAAAATTATCCTTTTCTTCTGCAGAGATCTTAATCTTTCTGCATCTCTTATACAAATCAGCGTTCTGACAGAGAGGAAAGAGAATTAAATTAGTTTTGAGAAATTTCCTCCCTTGTTTCTCTTACCAATGGAAAAACATTCCTTCTGTCAGATTCTCCTCAGTTAACACCATCTCCTCTTCACTGGAGTCAGGCTGAAGATTCTGACTTAATAATTAAGTTTTGATCCCACATTTTCCCCCATAGATTTGGGGTCCCAGACAGCTGGCTTTGGCAGCTTGAGTTGTTACTTCCCCTCATGACGAGCACCTTGTTCTCTGCCTCTCTGATATTCAGCCTGGCTCCTTCACCCTCAGCTGGAGAAATCCCAGAGGTAAGGTGGGTGAGGAGCAGGAACTTCTAGCTATTGCTAGGGTATGTAACTATGGGATTTTCCACAAGGCAGCAGCTCCAGGCTTCAGCTGATCTACTTCTGCAGGCAGACCCAGATGGAGGTGAACCTGCCTTTGGCTGAGGTCTAGCAGGGGCCAGGCTGCCTCTTTAGCAGGCAGCCTGCTCCTTCTAGGAGCAATCTTCAGTGGGTTTTGACTTAAATGCCACTCACATGACTCTGAAAGCTATCTCAAACCTGGGAAAGACATCAGCAAAATATGCACCTTGCATAGAAGGTGAGATACATTTTAGGTTGATTTTCCTGAGAAAATACTTGCCTTATTCTCAGAGAGAAGCTGCTGCTTTTTTCTCCTGTGCCAGGTTGTGGTGATAGTTTGTTCAATGACCTTTCTCAGGTTCTTCTGATAAAGCATGTTGGGGTTTTTTCCCATAAATTCTAACGGAACTAAGAAAATGTTGTGATCCTTATTTTTAAAGGCCTTGTATTTCTCCACAGCAAGCAGTTCAGGCTGTTTTTCAAAATAGTTTGAGATTTATTCAAATGGGAGCTTTAATTTAAAGAGTTTGTTTCAGGCACAGTGAATTAATATCATTACTTTTTAATCCTTTAAGATACACCTTCAAGGAAAACTATCAGTTTTACAAGGCTGAAAAGATTCTGTTATTGCCAGATTGAATTAACTTTACTTTTTAAATTCACAACAATCCTTGTTAAAAAACATTCCTCAGCAGGAACAGATAAAAAACCCCAAACTCAAGACTATAATTGTCTGGAAATTGCAGAACTCACATTCCTGAACTTGTCTCTTAACAAAGCAATTGAAAGGAAAACACTACCAACATTTATTTTTGTAGATATTTCTCTGGGATTAGCAAACAGAACTAGTCTTGGAATTGGAATAATTTTAGAAGCAATTCAGCTTTAGCACTTTGCTGCACAAGCGGTATTCACTCTTGTTTTCTACCCAAAAGGATACTAAGAAAATAACTTCTTTTGAGTTGAGGATCGTAAGGCCACGTAACAAATGATGCTCCTCACATCTTTGCACAGTAGTAGCTAAGACAGACTATTATCTTTCTCACATATAATTTTCTCTGATAGCTCAGGACAGTGCTTTGGCAAAGTGCTGTTGCCAGCATTGAATGATAATATCCTTCATCATTCGAGAGGGCAATAAAGAATAAAATGTAAGTCAGTACTGATACAAGTTTGAAGGATTTGGAAGACAATACACGGGTCTTTAACCTGCAACATGCTTGAGTTGGAGCAGAAATCTGGGTTCTTGGAATTCATTGCCAAGTTGGAACAGAGTAGGAAGGACCTGTACCCTGAGTTTTCTCTCAGCGTGAAACTGGAAGACGAAGTTTAGACTGCTTTATATCATTACAATATAATGTAAAATACGTAGTGTCAACAAAGCTGATGAAGCAAGCAAGTTTGTCCCAAAGATTAATTGTTTTGTCTAAAAAGTACAACGAGATTTTTTTTTAAAAAACTGTCTATATTCCTAACACAGTTGAAGGAAATGAATGGGAGAGGCAGACCATGGAAAAACATCACACATAGACTTGTTACTTCCAGGGCTCTTGTTGAAGATGGCTTATCTTAGTGGCTTTCAGTCTGAGTTAAAACAATCCAGACAGATTGTGGGCTTAGCACTCTTTTACCAGCATAAATCATATTCCACTGAGCACTTAGTAATGTCTGGAGACACCTGGTAGCTCCCCATGGCTCCATTCCTCTCATCAGTTTTGTCATTGCCATAGTCATATACAATAGACAGATGTCATTTATTAATGAATTGGATTCAGTGTGCCTATAGCAGAGCAGTGTGCTTAAATTGGATTGAATTAAACTGCTGGCAACTGGAACTTTAAGCACAGAAAAAATGGGCAAAACCAGATGGCTGGGCTTTGGACAGCTGTGGAGAAGGTAACTAACTAGCAGGTACTTGATGGAACCTCTGCTGTGGAGAGTTGCTGCAGTTTCCTAGAGATATCCAAGAACCATTAGGCAGCCCAAAAGATCTAGATAAAAATGAAAATGGGAAAGAAGTAAAAGGATTTACCTGATGGTTTTGTTAGGTCAAGGAGGACGGAAGGATGTAATGATTTCTCTGGATCAGAGACAGGTGTGGTAGGTTGAACCTGGCTGGGCACCAGGTGCCCACCAAAGCCTTTATACTCCCTTTCTCAAGTGGACAAGGAGAGAAAATGTAACAAAAGGCTCATGGGTTGAGATAAGGACAGTGAGAGATCACTCACCAATTAACGTCATAGGCAAAACAGACTTGACTTGGGGAAATTAATTTAATTTATTACCAATCAAATCAGAGTAGGATAATGAGAAAATAAAAACCTAAATTTTAAAACACCTTCGCCCCACCCTTCCTTTTTTCCTGGGCTTATCTTTACTCCCAAATTTGCTACCTCCTCCCCCTGAGCAGCACAGGGGGATGGGGAATGGGTGTTTCAGTCAGTTCATCAGATGTTGTTTCTGCCACTCTTTCCTCCTCAGGGGGAGGACTCCTCACAATCTTCCCCGGCTCCAGCATGAGGTCCCTCCCATGAAAGAACTTCTCAAGCAGGAGTCCTTCCCACGGGCTGCGGTTCTTCACGAACTGCTCCAGTGTGGGTCCCTTGCATGGGGTGCAGCCCTTCAGGAACAGACTGCTCCAGCGTGGGTCCCCCACAGGGTAACAAGTCCTGCCAGCAAACCTGTGCCAGCGTGTGCTCCTCTTTCCACAGGTCCACAGGTCCTGCCAGGAACCTGCTCTAGCGTGGGCTTCCCATGGGGTCACAGCCTCCTTCAGGCACATCCACCTGCTCCAGCGTGAGGCCCTCCGTGGGCTGCAGGTGGATATCTGCTCCACCATGGACCTCCATGGGCTGCAGGGACAGCCTGCTTCACCATGGTCTTCACCACGGGCTGCAGGGGAATCTCTGCTCCAGCGCCTGGAGCACCTCCTCCCCCTCCTTCTTCACTGACCTTGGTGTCTGCAGGGTTGTTTCACTCACATATTCTCACTGCTCTCTCCAGCTGCAGTTGCTGTTGTGCAGCGTTTCTTTTCCCCTTTTAAAATATGTTATCCCAGAGGTGCTACCACTGTTACTAATGGGCTTGGCTTTGGCCAGCGGCAGGTCCCTCTTGGAGCTGGCTGGCATTGGCTCTATCGGACAAAGGAGAAGCTTCTAGCAGCTTCTCACAGAAAGCACCCCTATAGCCCCCTCCCGCCCCCCCCTGCTGCCAAAACCTTGCCACTCAAAACCAATACAACAGGAGAAAGAGTAGAGGTGTTTTCTGACTGAACAGTCCAGAAAACTTCAGAGAGAGGAATAAAGTTGTCAGGCTGCAGACATCTGAGGGACAAATGAAGATCAAATAGGCTTTTTGTTGAAAATGCAAATGTTGTTTCCTCAGTATGAGGTAATAAGCTGCTCTGGGCAGGAGTGAAAGAAAACTTCTGAGGGAATCTTTTAGACACTGCCAAGAAAGAGTTATATGCTGTGTTCCTTCTGCAGGCACTTGCTGCGTGTTTGGAACAACAAATGCCATATTGTTAAATAAACACTTATATTCTAGAGTCTACAGTGGGCATTACGGCAAAATATGTGGTTGCTGTCCTACTGTAAGCAGATCCACTAAGGTCTGGTTAAACTAAGAATAGTTTTGAAGGGTCTCCTCTGAGGCTCCTTCCTAGCTTGAGTGACTCTGGTCACACCCCATATATATTGGGAAATTTTGTCATCTTCTTTTGGCAGCATCCATCTGCTGTGAAGATTCTGCTGGGTCTCTAATGGGATGGATCAGTTCCACTGTATTAACCAGGCAGTTCTTGAAGAAAAGGCAACTCCATCAATCCAAGCCACATTTTTCAGAGGGAGAAAGGCAAACTTTTCCTTTCAAAGGGAGAAAAGCAGATTTTTCCTTCTAATAACAAAATCCTATCATCTGAGGGGACAGTAGTGTTAGCTTATCATTCTTTGTTTTCCAATCATTGCTTCAAATTATATTTTCTCTTTATGACATGTAATGACAAAGAAGGACAATTTTACAAAATGATGGCATCTAAGTCAGACTGTGGATGGTAAACTTGCTAGCAAGATGAATTCTGGTCTTACAAAAGCAAAAATAAAGAGATATAGACAAGTCGAAAATCTATTCAGTCAATCATGACTGTGAAAGACCTTGTCTATATTTTTTTGCAAATCCCATTTGTCGTACTTAAACATCGATGCATGATTAATCTCCATGTGGGGTAAACTTTCAGGCTCAAGATTTATAGAGTTCAAATATATGACTTCTAGACCAATAGGTGTACAATGCCTCCTTTTGTTGGTTTCCTTTTTGTGAAAGGTGTGAAACAGTGTGAGTGCTCAGAAAACTCATCTAAATTGTAGACCTAAAAGTTTTTGCAAAAATTGTAATTTTTTTCTTCTACTGTTACTTACAGTGCCTATTGCAAATCCTGAGAAAATCTCTTTTCTTTCTTGGATGCTAGTAAAACAGGGTTGTAGATCAGATTGTCAAAGAAGTTTTGCTTTGAACAGTTCCCAGTAAGAACAAATGACAACAAGATATAAAGCATTAAAAAATACTAGACTTTTATGGGCCAAGTGAGAGCTTAACTCTCTTGAAATATCTGACCTTACCTGTTTCTGTACAACTCTGGAAAGGCTTATACTGTACTTATTTTTATAACTCATTTTGGATGAGCTCTGCAATATTACTTGTTACTGCTAAATTATGACACCAGAACATCTCCAGAAGTTCACTGCAGTCAAAAGGAACCCTCCTGATTTTTGTATTAATTTTTGATGTGTTACAGATTACATTATGGGCAGAATTACAGGTGATGTCTCCAATTTGCAGGAACAACTCTCAACATTACATTTAAACTAATGTGATATGAACAAATTTGATTAGTTCTTTTTAGGAATGGTCACAGGAGCAGCACAATGTGGGGGAAGGCTAACTTGTTGCTTCATACATTTTCATGAAATGTAGCATACACATCAAGGCATTGTCTCACCGAGTATCAAACAAGAAAATTACCCAGAAATACCAGTACCTTGCTCCCTGTCCACTTCATAGGCTCCAGATTCAAGTGTATTATTTGTAAAAACATGTAATTATAATTGGACTTCACAGAATTTAAAGCCCCTTCTGCGTTGAACTCAGTAAGCTGAGTTAAGCTACTTGCCTTTGTGCTATTACAATCATTTTTCCCTCTAGCAAATTATACTCAAATTTCAAGTGTTGATAATAAGCTTCCATTCCAAAGGCAAAGACTTCATTTGAGCACTTAGTAACATTAATATAAATACCTGTCAAACTTCCTCCTTGTTCTCTTTAATTGCCTGAAGTATCAGACTTTACAGATTATTTGCTTCCTATATATTTCAAATACCTCTTCATAGTTCTCGTTATGTTTGATGTTTTAATTATGATATTTTTGCTTATCAATGTTGTGTTTAATTGTGTGTAGCTTTCATAAACTTTTCTTTGTAATACAGCGTGTTACCGTGATATATTCATCAACAGGTTTTTTTCTTAGTCTATGACACTTCTAGCAAAAAGTATTGCAAGATTGTCCAATTTACAAAGTTAGCCTCTCACACATACTATCTACCTCTGATTACATCTATTATACACCTGGAAAAGCAATAAACTTCCTCTGATTTAATATTAAGCCCAAAACTCATGAGAAAAATATTGGCTTTCAGTTTGAAATACAATCAATATTGTCATGGTTTTAGCTGGGATAGTTAATTTTCTTCACTGTAGCTAGTATAGTGCTGTGTTCTACACTTGGTATGAAAATAATGTGATAACACACTGATGTTTTTAGTTGTTGCTAGGTAGCGCTTACACTGGTCAAGGACTTTTGCAGCTTCCCATGCTCTGCCAGGTGCACAAGAAGCCGGGAGGGGAGGGGATACAACCAAGAGAGCTGATCTGAACTGGCCAAAGGGTATTCCATATCATGTGACATCATGCCCAGTATGTGAACTGGGGGGAGTTGGCCGGGGGGGGAAGGAGCGATCGCGGCTCGGGGACTGGCGGTGTCGGTCAGCGGGTGGTGAGCGGTTGCAGCTCTTGTGGTTTTTTCCCTTTTCCCTTTATTCCCTGGGTTTTGTTTTATTCTCTCTCATTATCCCTTTGTATTATATTATTATTATTATTATTATTGTTATTATTACTATTCTTACTATTTTATTTTAATTATTAAACTGTTCTTATCTCAACCCAAGGGTTTTCTTGCTTTTGCTCCTCCGATTCTCTCCCCAGCCCACAGGGGTGGGGGGAGTGAGCGAGCGGCTGTGTGGTGCTTCGTTGCTGACTGGGGCTAAACCACAACAAATATGAAAATCAAAACTATTGTAACCTGGAATAAAGTGCTTGGACTGTTGTAGTCAAGCTTCCATTTATAGTTTATCTATGACTATTTTTCTTTCACAAATTTGAGTTTAAAATTTGTATTTTTAAATATAGGCTTTCTTAGAGTTAAAAGAAGTTGGTTGAAGTTAAATATTTAAATATAGATGATAAAATATTTCCTTAAATTCAAAATAAATTATCTGGTTCTTTAGTATTCTTACTCTTGGTTTGGTTTTTTTGATTTTTGGTTAAGGATGTTTGCAGACCATACACTTCATTTTATTCCTTCTAAAACTCCTTTTTAAGGCAATGTACTATACACTGGAAAAAATATTAACTTGGCTTTTAATGACTGTGCTCACATATTACAAAAGAACACCTGCTAAACTCTGGACTATGCTCCTGGCCTTACAGTATTCAGATTCTGAATAAAAGGGAGTGGAAGTGGCTGTTAGTTCACCTGACAGTTTATCCCGTGGCAACATATTGAGTCTACTTTGTGGAAAGACTCAAGAATCTTTCTATCAGTCTCCCTTAAAACCTGCTTCTGACATAGAAGAAACCCAACGGCATAAGCAAGGTGGGAAGTCCAGTTTGCTTCAGCGTGCATCTAGTCTTAATCTCCACATCCCTCAGGAGGCACACTGACCTCCAAGAGGTTAGGTATCCTCCAAAGTAAAGCAAGGACAATCTCAACTCTGGCACCACAGCTAAGAGCCTGGCAGTAGAAAGGCAGCATAACTTTTGTTTTTGAGTACACTTTCTGCAAATCTGACTCTAAGTGTGGCAGTCAAGTTTGAAACAGAAACTGCCTTCCTAAATAACTGGCTCACTTTGGAAAACATTGTCTTTGATCTTACCTTTACTGTTTAAAATTCCTTTCTCCTTAAAAACATAGTTTAGTTTAAATCATGAATGTAAGACTCATCCTGCAGCAAAAATCTCCTCTGAAATGGGGGAACATTACAACGCTGTACCCATGAAAATGTAGTTGCCGCTGAGCAGGGGTACTGAAGATCTTGGCAGTTGCTATATGACTGTCATGGTTTTAGCTGGGATAGTTAA
>WEKW01019198.1:1126-11217 GCA_013389905.1 Sula dactylatra
AGGGGAAAGAGGAACAGAGTTTCAATGGCTCTCAGTTGACATAAGATAGCAAAGAAAATATAAATTTTGACACTTCTGTTCTAATGACCATTCATTCCTGTACTCTATTAGACATACACTTTTATAAAAAACACCTCTAAGCTATAGATAAAATTCAATTCAATAACATTAATTCACTAAAATTAGAAAAAAATAACAAAAATTTAAAAAATTCAGTAGCAGACATTCACCCACTGGCTCAGCTGCACACCCTCAAGCTCAATAACTTCTTTTCTCCCATTGTTAACATGACTAGATAGAAATGGGTGATTAAGTGATCATGTATAAAATTATCCCAAAAGGAAGAATTTGCAACACATACAAAAAAAAGACTGCATGTACATCCTCAGGGTAGGAGTTTCTTCAGTCTAAATTTGACTTAATCTGGACTATATGTTGGAAGATCAAACAAAGTTAGTTGAAACCCTCTCGACCAGTTTCACTAAATCATATTTGAAAAAACAGTCTCATAAAATTATTCCTGATTTTTCCCCCCTCATCTAACCTAAAAGCAATAGAGTAAGGGAAGTTCAGACTATAATCTCCTATTCAGAAAACTGAGATTTTTTCTTCCTCAGGCTTCATCATTAGGTTTCAGAAGAATATTTCCTCTGGCATTCTCTTATTTAAGCCACAAGAACAGTAATTTATTGGCTTTATTTTCTTGATAGTCTCACAATGACATGACTATTATAACATGAACGGAACGCAGAACAATGGAGCCTACCCACCTTACTTAGCTACTCTTCTAGATGTAATTTGCTAGCTAGGATAGTTTTATGAGAGAGATATGGTTTGACCTGTCAGATTGATAAAGGCATAAAAGATGTATCTCCAGTTTTGTGGATCAATGTTCTAACCAGTACATTATTTTTTTAAAAGACTGGATGTTGATAGAAAAGAATCCTGTATGCTCAGTTCCGCCAAGATTACTTCTTAATATCCATGTTAAGAGTACTTGTTCCTCATTGATGGAAATATTGCTCTTCAGTCTCAATTCAGACCAAATTATATTATTGACAAGGTTTAATTTATTACTTGCTCAGCTGGTCTATTCCTTTATCTGCATTTTCTTTGTTCCCAAATTATCCTTTTTTCTCCAGTACACCACAGACAGAAATTTCTCTAAGTTGAAACATATAGCTTAATTTACAGAAATCGTACTTGGCTACAAAAAATTCATTTAGCAGATGCCCTCTATTTCTACAGGTAAGGTAGACCATATTAAGGTGACCTGATCTGTAGTTCTAAAGATTACTGCTAGCATTTTTTAACATCTATTTTAACCATTCAGACTAAATACCATTAGCAGATAGCAGCAGCTCTTAATATCATGATATATTTTTGCAGGACTTTGATCAAGAACTTTATCAAAATCAATTGAAAATTACAGTTCTGCTGACTTGTCATATAATTCTATATCAGCTCTTTTATGTCACCTCCTAACTCCTCAGTCATCTGTACTATCACATCATCGTTACCACAAAAAGCTAATCAGAAGCAGAATTTGAAGTCTGTAAAATCAGACATAAGTACAGGAATCAAGTTTGTGCTTCCATGACTACAAAATTAGGAGCTATAAGCTCTAAAACAAGAGCTGGTAAACCATTTCAATGAATAGTGAAAAAGAAAATTACTTTTCCTATTTACTGCTCAGTTCTGGGCAATTCCAAAGTAAGGTCATGCCTGTCTACTCAAACGCATGACCAGTTAACTTTCATGTCCAATCTACCTGCGGTGACATATGACATCTCAGTAAATTCATACTATATAGATTAAGTTATATGGATTCCAGAAGCTAAATGGAGTTGACATTGTTTGTGTACTCAGAACCACCTGTGAGGTTCTTCTTTTTCAGTGTGTTGCACATTGAACACTTTGAATGTTGACCAATCCTTGTTATTACATATGCCACAGATTATCACAATTTCTTTACTGAAAGAGTGGTCAGGCATTGGAACAGGCTGCCCAGAGAGGTGGTGGAGTCACCATCCCTGGAGGTGTTCAAAAAACCTGTAGACATGGCACTTTGGAACATGGTTTAGGAAGCACGGTGGTGTTGACATGGTTGACGGTTGGACTTGATGATCTCAGAGGTCTTTTCCAACCGTAATGATTCTATGATTCTATTATCAGAACAGGCAATACACTCAATGCTACATGTGAAAAGAGCCTTTGAATGATTATTGGATATTATTGGATTATTCAATGAAGATATCTGAAAAATAAATGAAGCTGAAATAGTGGCTGAATCTGGACCGTTAAAAGTAAAAAACCCAAACAAACAAACAAACAAAAAAATACCCCCCCAAAAAAAACCCCAAAAAACCCAAAAACCAAACAGCCTCCAAAAAAAACAAAACCAGAAATACATCAGTGTGAACTATCAAGAAATAAAAGTTTTCTGGCATTTCTTTTTCAGAATATTCTGTAAGGAATTAAATTAGAACATGTAGCTAAAGTATCAGGGCAAAGGAGAGTTTCCTCTTATCCAGCACTATTTGATGTAATTACACAGCCTGTAATTGCAGCAGATCCATTTGCTTTATACACATTCTCTAATTCAACCATGCCAGGCCTGTATGCTAGTGATACCCGAATATGAAGCAGCAAACCGAAGATTTCTGAGGGATATGAGATATACTGAGAGAAGTTTATTGAGCAGGGATATAGATGAAAGATTGTGGACACTTTCTGAAGCCCAGTCTTGAGTCAATAAAACAGCTTCCCAGATTAAACAAGAAAAGTGGATAACTCATATTTGTTATTAAATTATTGTGTTATCCATGTGAGGA
The DNA here is from genome assembly GCA_013389905.1 of Sula dactylatra. Classification (NCBI taxonomy): domain Eukaryota; kingdom Metazoa; phylum Chordata; class Aves; order Suliformes; family Sulidae; genus Sula; species Sula dactylatra. The sequence continues at coordinate 3,961 of WEKW01019198.1, forward strand.
AAAAAGTGGAAGCAATTTAATTATTCTGTGAACACTTAAAGAAATTATATGCCATTCTTGATTCTGACCTGTAAGTAGGTCTTTTGCTTATAAAGATAATGGAAAATATATCACATTTAAAGTTACTATAATTTCATTCTTTCAAACCATGACACACAGTCATGAAGACAACTACTTAGATTTTATCACATGAGATACGTAGTAATTTATTCTTGTTATTGCCACTATTTTACATGCTGCTAGCAAATGTTAATGTAATTATACAATTAACTATAGGTGATTTGTATCGACATCACTGGAATTGCATGCCTTCTCTGAATTTGAGTATTATACTTTCTCTGAGAGTTTAATTCTCTACCCTGAAAGACTTAATCACTTTGAAATTATCCACCTTGCCTCAAGCTTTATATTTTATTTATTTCGTCATCCTTTAAAAAAAACAAACAAACAAAAAGCAAACAACAAAACAAAACAAAACTCATTCTGAGCAAGAAGGTGGTTTTAAAAACAGTGCAATATCAAAATCCCAGCTGATGGTCCGGAAGTTAACTTTTTCACCTAAAAGAATTTCTTTATCTCAGCCTGTATGCTAGAAACAAGATATTAGCCTACATATGCAAAAGATGCATAAGTCTGAAGTACATTCACTGGCCTCAATTCTCTTTCTACATTAAAAATTCAGATCAAACCTGTGAACCTGTCTATCTCTAACTTAAATTTACACTCCCACATTCTCCTATGTCTAATGCTGCAGTTTTGTTTTTCCTTATATTTGCAAAGGTTTTACATAAAATTGTATGTGTACATATATATGTATATATATTTGTGTCTGTGTATTTGTGCTTGTGTGTGTGTGTATCTACTCATACTTTTGCTCTCAAAAATATCCTGCTCTATTTCAAATGTTTAGGAATGATAAGAATAAGAAATAGGGCATGAGTTACCCTTATAAACTGCTGAATACATATCTGAAAGCATTAGGAGGCCAGAATTTTCTGATTAGAGATATTGGAAAACAAATAAATGCTGAGATGTTTTCACAAATACTACTTTTGGTGAATTTTCATTAAGCTACTTTCATTTCTACTTGGTGTACCTGATGGACTAATTACAGTTCTTATATTTATCCATCTAAATGAGGCTTATATACAGATGGCCAGGCAGTCCTGGAAGTTCAGTCTTTAGTCAGGGTTTGGTCCTCATCTCTGCAGCAGGAAGACTGAAAATCTTAATTCTCTCAGACTCAGCTGGATCACTTGTGGCCTGTATAAACTAAGAATTTATTCATGCTATAAACTAAGAGCATTAAATCCTTCTCTTTTCAGCAGAGAGAGTTGGAAATCCTAAAAATCACAGCTTAAGTCAGAGTGAACACTCAGATATCTGTAACTCCCTGTGAGAGGGGTCAGAAAAAATCTAATGTTTCAAAATGTCTCATAGTATGGAAATGCCCTTACTCCACTGGCTCAGTTAGTATTTTAAAGTTTTTCTTTGGAGTCAGGTGGGTAGGAAAAGTCCTTAAGAAAAGCAAGCTACAATTCTAGATATTCTCTCAGTTTTGAGTTAGGATTTCACTGCAAGTTATGATCAAATTTCAATATTGATTTCTATTTAAGTAATAACAAACCTGTACATTCCACAAATACAGCAGATATAATAATGGGCAGCATTCTGATTTGAGCACTATGTAAAATAGGAATAGAATTAAAATTTCTTTTTAACATTAAAAGAGAAATAAAAACCCAATAAAAACCAATCAGGTTTATTTCATAAAAAGTACCAAACCCCACAATCTTTACTTACTGAAGTTTTTTATTTTTTTTTTAACTTTAAAATGTCCCCAAATACTGCAACAGCATTTTTCAGATGAAAAAAAATTTTGACTGAAAAGATAAGTTCTAGTACTTCTGATAGTAAGAGAAATACTACTCAGTATAACGAAAGTAGTTCTGCTGTAGCACAATGAAAGATGATTGTGAAAGGGGAAATGTATGCAAGCCATAAGCAAAAGCTTCCTGATACTTATATAAATTATTCATAGCACTGATAGGAGCATTCAATCTAGCCTCACTTTTTGTATGACTCAGGGTATTGACTTTCCACCAGTTATCCCATTATTGATCCAAATAACTTTTGTTTGGTTGAAATGCATCTTTGAAAAGCCAGAGAGTCATCTATCCTTGTTAACAAGAGACAGAAAAATCTTCATTTCCTTTTGTTGTTTCTCCAGTGACTAATCTCTGTCACTGTTAAAATTTAAGCCTAATTTATACCTCAGATTTAGGAGACTGCCTCTGTAGTATACAGTATTTTTCCATAATAAAAAGTGTTCATTATCAAGTTACCTCTTAGGTTTATCCTAATAAAACAATCAGATGTAGGTCATTAAAGGCAGAATTTTATCACTTGTTAAGAAATACTAACAAAGGTATTGGAAAGCCAAAAAACCCCCAACACTTGGCCAACATAAGATATTTTCAAAGGTCAAAACCAGTGACTGAGCTTCTTTGAAATCCAGTAGATAGAGTTAAGAGCGATCAAAAAGTTTTACAAGAAAATTCTATGTTTCCAGAGAAGGTCTCTAATCCTCCACCAGTTCACAATGACCTTTAAAAATTCTCTTCAGAGTGCTACAGGGTTAAGTTGCTTGTAAAACCCCTGGATGGGGGCACTTCTTTCCCCCTCCCCTTTCAACCACACTGTTTCTATACACATTTCTGTCTGAAAAATGGCCCTGTACCACTTTCTTATCATCTTTGCTGCTCATCAGAATCCCACTTTTTGGTATGGGAAAGCCACTGAACTGCTTTCTCAGCCTCCTGGAGAAGTGTCTCCCTTTGGCTACTGTGTATCTGGAGTGCCAAAGAGGAAGGTAGAAAGCGGTAGAAGTGAATCCAAAAGGAAGCTTCAAAAGAGAATAGTTGCATGCATTGCATTGACTTTCATTCCAAAGTTTGAAAAAGTATCATTTTAAGTTAAGCCTGTAGTTTAACATCCTCATGAGTGCCATGTTCACTTTACAAACCCTCAGTCATCAATACTGGTCTTGACCAATTAATCATTTTTATCATCATCACATTTCCAGTTGTTTCACTTGTACCATATGTACCATTTTGATTTCCTCCAATCCCATTTCTCAAAATTTCTATCTTTTTATACAAGACACTTCAAACTACAAATTAATTATTAGGTATCTTTAGGTATCTACATATTATGAATCATGAAGTATTGGCCACTGTTGTAAGGGATAACAAAAAATGTTTTGCAAATACATTAACAACAAAAAGAGAACCAAGAGGAATCACCATCCTCCGTTGGATGCAGAGGGGAACATTGCTACCGAGGATGAGGAAAAGGCTGAGGTATTAATGCCTTCTCTGCCTCAGTCTTTAACCATCAGACCAGTTAACCCCGGGGTGTTCAGCCTCCTGAGCTGGAAGGCAGGAATGGGGAGCGGAACAAACCACCCATAATCCAGGAGGAAACAGTTTATGGCCTGCTGAGCCACCTGGACACTCACACGTCTCTGGGGCCGGATGGGATCCACCCAAGAGTACTGAGGGAGCTGGCAGAGGAGCTTGTCAAGCCACTCTCCATCATTTATCAGCCATCCTGGTTAGCAGGGGTGGTCCCAGACGACTGGAGTCTTGCTGACGTGACGCCTATCTACAAGAAGGGCTGGAAGGAGGATCCGGGAAACTACAGGCCTATCAGCCTGACCTTGGTACCAGGACAGATTATGGACTGGTACATCTTGAGTGCGCTCACCAGGCATGTGCAGAACAACCAGGGGATCAGGCCCAGCCAGCATGGGCCTGTTCACCTTCTATGACCAGATGACCTGCCTAGTGGATGCGGGAAAGGCTGTGGATGTTGTCTACCTGGGCTTTAGTAAAGCCTTTGATATTGTCTCCCACAGCATTCTCCTAGAGAAGCTGGCAGCTCATGGCTTAGACAGGTGTACTCTTCACTGGGTAAAAAAACTGGCTGGATGGCCGAGGCCAGTTAGAGTTGTAGTGAATGGAGCTAAATCCAGTTGGCAGCTGGTAGCAAGCGGAGTTCCCCAGGGCTCAGTGTTGGGGCCAGTCTTGTTTAATACCTTTATCAATGATTTAGATGAGGGGATCAAGTGCACCCTCAGGAAGTTTGCAGATGACACTAAATTGGGTGGGAGTGTCGATCTGCTCGAGGGTAGGAAGGCCCTACAGAGGGATCTGGACAGGCTGGATTGATGGGCTGAGGTCAATTGTATGAGGTTTAACAAGGCCAAGTGCCAGGTCTTGCACTTGGGTCAAAACAACCCAATGCAACGCTACAGATTTGGGTAAGAGTGGCTGGAGAGCTTGCCCGCTGAGAAGGACCTAGGGGTGCTGGCTGACAGCTGGCTGAACACGAGCCAGCAGTGTTCCCAGGTGGCCAAGAAGGCCGAGGGTTTTCCTAATATTAATCTTTTTTCGCCAGCTACAGTAGGTATTAGCTGCAAAGAAAATGCCAGGATAATAAATGGAATCCAGGTAAGCATGCCATTTTAAAAAATCCCTTTGCTATTTTATGGCTACTTCTATGTTTTGTAAAACTCCAGTAACATTGATAGCAGGGCATATCTTCACAGGTGATATTCAGCTAAGCTACCACTTCTGTGAAGGATTTATTTCTGGCCTGTCACTGATTCCCCAAATCCTTCGCAACCAATCCAATGTCTTAATACACTAAAAAATTAGTATTTGAATAGACAGTATAGGCAATGCTTCTTCATACTTTGTTGGTTTATCTCCCAGAACTTAAAACAGATTAAAACATGAATCTAAGGACAAATATATATCCAAAACATTTCTTTTCTTATCCCAGATAATATATAAACTTCTGTAATCATGTTTAAAAAGATACTGCATGACAAATCTGTTCTTAAGACATCTCTGCTAAAGACTTTATATGATATTGAAAATTAATTTAGCCTAGTGTTACCATTTTATTTGTAAATTACCTGTAAGTAATTATGTATGTAAATGCAGGCTTAAGAGAAACAGGCAACAAAGATCAATGATTTTAGCAGGCTCCTTCAAAATATCTCATTTACTGCATCAACAACAAAAAAAAATAACGGTGAGAAAGACAAGATTTCAAAAAATGCAAATCAAAAGGTTGAGTAGTGAGATAACAAATGGCACAGTAGTCAAGAGGTTTAATAATCTAATGAAAGTGTCTGATTATTTTAGCTTGGTTTGTAATTTAAATTTATTCATAAGCAAACTAAAACTTTTAAATATTCTGTGTAACTAATGCTATAGTCTATACAGAGGACATGACAAATTTAGAATTAAGGTTTCATTTTACCTCAAGATAATCACACACACATACACACACACACACACACACACACACACAAATCAAGAAAACAGTCATTTACACCCATCCCATTCTTGGTCCTTCCCTGTCTTGGCATTCAAAATATGCAGCCATGGCTGTTCCATAATATTTTTTCAGTTCTTGGATGTCATCCTAGTACCTATTGTTTACAGTCATGATCAAACATAATATTTCATATCCGATCTAGATTAAGATTAATTTTTTGCTCATTCACTAATTCTACATAACGCAATATGAAGCCAAATTACTCATTTGAAGACAGTGCTTGCAGAACTTGGCTCACTACTGGTAAACATTTTGCCATTGGAGAATTTGCTAAGGAGCAGAGAAGTTAATGAGTGAATTTGTCATGGCATCTGATAAGACACATCCAAATGAGACTGGCATGATGTTAATATTCTCCTAAGCAGAAATTTTCTATACTGCAATTTATTACACTTACAGATATTACACCTGAGCAATTTTCAGAACAAGTCAATGATGCGGGAACTGTATGGAAGAAGGTTTGTTTTGTTTTGTTTTTTTCTCCTCCAACAGGTTGTTCTCTTTCTGTGTTTTTTTCCTGTTTTTCTCTGTGTTTTTTGGCTATCCTTAAAATGAGCCCCTTGTTTTCCATCTTTTATTCCCTAGTCCATATTGGACTGCTTATTTTGAATCTAAATATTAATTTAGTGATCTTGGTCTTATCTTGGTCTACATTCCTTAGCCACCACCTAATCAAAAGTGGAGCCAGGAGGTTCTCTATTTTGTAGCTATCTGTTTGGATGACGCAGTACTATATAGGGAGAGTTTTGAAAACTCTCTAATGATTTCTGCTAAAAAATGGGGTTCCCTGTCTGATGAAAATCCCTCAGGGACTCCAAATTTGGGTGTTATTTCTTTTAAAAACACTTTTACTACCTCTCTGGCTTTGTTTGTGTGACACAGGAAAGCCTCTGGCCAGCCTGAAAAAGTATTGACAGTTACCAATAAATACTTATATCCTTTACACTTTGGTAATTCTGAAAAATCAATTTGCCAATAACTCCCAGGTACAGAGCCTTTTTTTACCTCTCCTGGTAAAGGTCTCTTTTGAATTTTTGGATTATTCCTTAAACAAATCTCACATCCTTTTGTAATACCTTTGGCAATTTTTAGCATATTAATGCCTATTGCATATGTTTTTGTCATTTCTACTAATGCCTCAGCTCCCATATGAGTGGCACCATGTGGGTTTTTTTCATAATTTCTCTCATTATTTGAGGAGTAACTACACATTGTCCACCTGGAGTTTTCCACCATCCTTCAGAGGTCTTGGTACAATTTAGAATCTCAGCCAGTTTATTTTCCTTCTCTGTATATTCAGGAACACTAATAACAAAACTTCTTTCAGGGGCTAAGGCCGCTCTTCTTGTAAATGTGCATGGTTTACCTCAAACGCATATTTTGAGTCCGAGTAGACGTTAGCTCACTTTACTTCTGATATTTCCAAGGCTCGAATCAATGCAATTAATTCAGCTTTTTGTGCAGAAGTGTTCACTGGCTTCGTATAAAGGTTTGGCCATTAATCTGTAATTAGGAATCCACAAACGACACCATCCAGCCACTCTTAAAAATGCTCTAAGCTGTCTTTTGATCAAGGGGGCTGCAATTTGGCATATTGCTTCTTTTCTTTTGGTCCCTAGCTTTCTCTCTCCCTGGGAAATCTTGAAACCCCAGATATGTCACATTCATCTGAACAACTTGTGCCTTTTTCCTTGACACTCTACATCCTGCTAGTCCCAAAAAGTTCAATAAAGTTGTGGTTGCTTTCTTGCATTCCTCAGCTGTGTCTACCCCCAACAGTATATCATCCATATACTGTAATAAGGCAATGTTAGTTCCTTTACCTTGCCATTATTCCAGTTCTTT
>WEKW01019198.1:11673-25823 GCA_013389905.1 Sula dactylatra
ATGAGACTGGCATGATGTTAATATTCTCCTAAGCAGAAATTTTCTATACTGCAATTTATTACACTTACAGATATTACACCTGAGCAATTTTCAGAACAAGTCAATGATGCGGGAACTGTATGGAAGAAGGTTTGTTTTGTTTTGTTTTTTTCTCCTCCAACAGGTTGTTCTCTTTCTGTGTTTTTTTCCTGTTTTTCTCTGTGTTTTTTGGCTATCCTTAAAATGAGCCCCTTGTTTTCCATCTTTTATTCCCTAGTCCATATTGGACTGCTTATTTTGAATCTAAATATTAATTTAGTGATCTTGGTCTTATCTTGGTCTACATTCCTTAGCCACCACCTAATCAAAAGTGGAGCCAGGAGGTTCTCTATTTTGTAGCTATCTGTTTGGATGACGCAGTACTATATAGGGAGAGTTTTGAAAACTCTCTAATGATTTCTGCTAAAAAATGGGGTTCCCTGTCTGATGAAAATCCCTCAGGGACTCCAAATTTGGGTGTTATTTCTTTTAAAAACACTTTTACTACCTCTCTGGCTGTGTTTGTGTGACACAGGAAAGCCTCTGGCCAGCCTGAAAAAGGATTGACAGTTACCAATAAATACTTATATCCTTTACACTTTGGTAATTCTGAAAAATCAATTTGCCAATAACTCCCAGGTACAGAGCCTTTTTTTACCTCTCCTGGTAAAGGTCTCTTTTGAATTTTTGGATTATTCCTTAAACAAATCTCACATCCTTTTGTAATACCTTTGGCAATTTTTAGCATATTAATGCCTATTGCATATGTTTTTGTCATTTCTANNNNTATGTTTTTGTCATTTCTACTAATGCCTCAGCTCCCATATGAGTGGCACCATGTGGGTTTTTTTCATAATTTCTCTCATTATTTGAGGAGTAACTACACATTGTCCACCTGGAGTTTTCCACCATCCTTCAGAGGTCTTGGTACAATTTAGAATCTCAGCCAGTTTATTTTCCTTCTCTGTATATTCAGGAACACTAATAACAAAACTTCTTTCAGGGGCTAAGGCCGCTCTTCTTGTAAATGTGCATGGTTTACCTCAAACGCATATTTTGAGTCCGAGTAGACGTTAGCTCACTTTACTTCTGATATTTCCAAGGCTCGAATCAATGNTTCCAAGGCTCGAATCAATGCAATTAATTCAGCTTTTTGTGCAGAAGTGTTCACTGGCTTCGTATAAAGGTTTGGCCATTAATCTGTAATTAGGAATCCACAAACGACACCATCCAGCCACTCTTAAAAATGCTCTAAGCTGTCTTTTGATCAAGGGGGCTGCAATTTGGCATATTGCTTCTTTTCTTTTGGTCCCTAGCTTTCTCTCTCCCTGGGAAATCTTGAAACCCCAGATATGTCACATTCATCTGAACAACTTGTGCCTTTTTCCTTGACACTCTACATCCTGCTAGTCCCAAAAAGTTCAATAAAGTTGTGGTTGCTTTCTTGCATTCCTCAGCTGTGTCTACCCCCAACAGTATATCATCCATATACTGTAATAAGGCAATGTTAGTTCCTTTACCTTGCCATTATTCCAGTTCTTTTGCAAGTACATTACCAAAAATTGTGGGGCTGTTCGTGAATCCTTGGGAGAGCACTGTCCAGTACAGCTGCATCTTGCGTCTTGTTGTAGGGCTCTCCCATTCAAAGGCAAACAGATTCTGACTTTGTTCTTCCAACAGAACGCAAAAGAAGGAATCCTTTAAGTCCAATACCATGAAATAGACATTTGAATGAACTATCGTTGTTAATGAAGTATAAGGATTGGGTATCACTGGGTGTACATCAGTCACTATTTGAGTAATAGCTCTTAGATTTTGTACTAAACGGTATTCTTGTGAATGTGGCTTTTTAACAGTCAAAATAGGGGTATTATACTCTGACTGACATTCTCGTAACAGCCCATATTTTAGAAAGTTGTTTATTATAGGCTCCAGTCCAATATGGGCCTCCATTTTTATGGGATATGGTTTTCATCTTAACGGTTTAGCTCCCTGCTTTAATTCTGTTTTTACTGGTTCAGCTGATTTGGCTCTTCCAGAACTCTCGGTTGCCCATACAAAAGGGTTACAGTGTCTTCTGTCTCCGAAAAGCGGTTGCTTGGTTCCTCCTCACTGTCTTATCCTGTCTCAGGTCATTCCTGTAGTACATATATTTGTGCTTCCCAGGCATTATTTTGCTGGATATGGACTCCTATTTTGTTTTTGTCAAATGTTATCTGTGCCCCTAATGTATTTAACAAGTCCCTTCCCATTAGAGATATCGGACATTCTGGCATGTATAAAAATTCATGTTCAAACATCTTGTTCCCAATTTTACATTTAATCGGTTGGAAAAAGGGTCTAACCTCCTGCTTTCCCATTGCACCAACCACAGCCATAGAATATTTACTCATAGGTCCCTTGCAACTATTTAATACAGAGTAGGTTGCTCCTGTGTCAACTAAAAATTTAACTACAACATTCCCCAGCTTAACGTCAACCAGGGGTTCAGCTGGGGATTTCATTTCCTCAGCCCCTGGTCCCCATCAGTCTGAATCCTCTTCCATGATCGCAATCAATTCCCTGGGTACTGGGACTGTAGCTGAGATGGGAGTCCTATTAGGCTGTCCTTTTGGACATTCATTTTCCCAATGTCCCTTTTCCTTGCAAAAAGCACACTGATTTTTTTCTAATGGAATTCTAACTCCTGATCCTCTCCCTGTACCTTGATCCCTTCCTTATCCTGGCCTCCTCTTGAAACCTCGACCTCTAAATGGAGCCTGTGCCTCAACAAAGGCAGCTGCCAATATTGCTGCATTCTGCCTCCTAGCTTTTAATCTTTCTTTTTTGCTTTCTTTCTTTTCAACTTCCTCCCTATTATATAGACTTTATATGCAATTTCAGGTAACTGAGGTATGGTCATTCCTGACATTTCATCTACTTTCTGTAATTTCCTCCTAATATCAGGTTCCGACTGTCCTACAAACAAGGTAATAAAAATCATTTTATTTGCCTCATCTTCCAGTTTTAAACGTCCTTTTCCTAAGCTACAAGCAGAACAACACCGCAAAGGCTTTTTCATGTCATCCATTGTCATTAATACATTTGAACCAGATATCAACAATTTACATTTTTTCCTTGTTTCCTGATCATTTCTTAAAGTAAAGAACAAATCTACATATGGAATCTCATCCCATTTATCCTGCCTTTTTGCAAAACAACGTAAGTTGCAAGATTGTATTATAATTCAAAGACCCCATTTCTGGCCATTTTTCCTCATCTTCCAATTTATATTTTGGCCACCATTGATTATAATATTCTTTTAATTTCTTTTTTGTTAGAGGATCCCCACCAAACTTATTCCAATGTTGCAAGATGCATCCTAATGGGGAGCAAGGGGAAACCTCTGCAGATTGTCCTGCTCCCATGATATTATCCAAAAAGAATGTTTTTGCCAACCACGCTTTCATATACTCCAGTTGTCACTGTCCAAACATACACAGAGTTTACAAAATACTTTGTTTTAGCCTTTTATGTTTACCTATTGTTTTATGTGCTGCAGTTGTCACTGTCCAATAGTGCACAAAACTTTACAAAACACTTTTAAAACCTCTAACTTTACCTATTTTTACCCATGTGATGTCTCTTTATCATGTGTTGCACCTTTGAGTCGCTTACCCGCTCCGGATAGGGAGATCAGTCACGGAGTCCTCCGAACAACAGGTCGGTGCGTGCTTGGAGTCTGAAGAGCAGCTTCTCCCCACCAGCAGTTGGCAAGATAATCCGGGCAAGGCGTCATAATGGTCCCATCTAGGTTGCCAAAAACTGTTCGAAAAGCGGATTCATTGCCTGGTGTGCAATGAGTCAATAATCACACACTCAGGAGAGACATTGCTAATTTATTTCAGGGTTGCACAAGCCTGGGTGATCGGTGGTTTTCCACAAATCAAGCACACCAAAGCCGGCTACCTTACTATATTTATACAATAAGTCCATCCATATTCTGCCTATCTAATACACATTCATTCTAATCTACATAGGTTGCATAATGGCATTAAGTGACTCCTCTTGGCTCCACTTCAGATTCTTCTGCACATGCCTTCCTCTCTTCGGGGATCTTTGGTGGTCTTTACAGATGAAGTACCCTAACCCTTTTTACCCATATATGGTCTCATGTTATGCAAGGACAATTTAAGGCTATTTTCTCTTGCCAGCTTTCCTTAATTTTCTTCTAAAAGGAACGCTTGTCCTTGATTAAGTGGATAATCGCTGATGGCCAAGATATCCCATCCCTAAGCTTGAAACAATGCTTGATCAAAAAGAAAGGAGTCTAGATTCATGCTAATTAAACATATAAAATACCTGTTCTTTCCAAGAGGGGGGTTGTTCTTTTACATGTATATATTATATTATCATTACATTTTTCTTTAAATCCTTCATTCTGACTATGATTTATTGTGAAATGGAATCAGCAAATTGGTTGGGTTTTAGTCCCATTAGTTGTTAACACAGATTAAAGACCTTATGGAAATAGGCTGTTACTGAACAGGCATCTCTGTTCCCAAGGGTAGCAGAGCACATTTGATTAATTCCAGTGTGTTTTAGAAAGCATGAGTAGCCCAATTATACGTGATGTCTCAACCACAGAGTATTTCTTCAGTCGTTGCTTAAATAAGGAGAACACTTCCACATTTAGTGTGAGAGACTATGAAAGATTTATTTTTGGGGTTCTTATCACACCTGGAGTTAATGCTGACTCAGCTGAAGGATTTACAGTCTAGAACCTTTAATTAAAATTTTGGGTCTTTGTGCTTCCTACCACCATAAAACACAATACTCATTCCCATGCCCTTTTGAAGCTCACATGCAAAGTCAAAGTTAACAAATGAAGTTCCAAAAGTAAAGTGGCAGAACAGACTTATTTTCTTCACAGCTGTATTACTTAGCTCCCTGTTGCCAAGATCTGTGTCAGGGGATGATATAAGCAGCTGCTCAAATGCAAGATTTCCACTGTGAACAGCACAGTCACATTTTCTAAAGTGCAGCCAGATACAGTGAGCTTGCTTAATACCCCACAGGCTTGTGATAACTTACTTTCTCTGTCATTCTCTTAATAAATATGTAATAGCCAAAAAGATGCAATGATTAGCAGCAACTTAGCAAAAAAAAAATATTCTTTAGGAATAGAGACTCCTCTTCGACACAGCCCCTACTGCTTTATTACAGCCCATTTAAGCACATAGATTACTCAGGTTGTGGAGTTTTTTTGTTTCTTTTTTTGAGGAGTTTTGGGAGAGGTTTTTTTTAGATGCCCATGTGAACAGTTTTCTTGAGCACTGGCCATTTTTCATAGAGTGTAGGTTGTGGCAGTGGCTTTTAAAATAGTCCAGTGAATCAGAGCAGTGCCAAGCTAATTTGATACCAGTAGTAACAATTCCCTGTTGTGGTTTAACTCAGCAGGCAGCTAAACACCACACAACCATTCGCTCACCACCCCCCACTTAGTGGAAAGGGGGAAAGAATTGGAAAAAAAAAAAAAAGTAAAATCAATGGGTTGAGATAAAGACAGTTTAATAGGACAGAAAAAGAAGGGAAAATAATAATAATAATGATAATAATAGTAATGATGATAAAAGGATATACAAAATAAGTGATGCACAATGGAATTGCTCACCACCTGCAGACCAATGCCCAGCCAGTTCCCGAGCAGTGGTCCTTGCCCCTGGGCCAAAACCCCCAGCTTTATATGTTGGGCATGACGCCGTATGGTATGGAATATCCCTTTGGTCAGTTGGGTTCAGCTCTCCTGGCTGTGTCCCCTCCCAGCTTCTCAGTGGCAGGGCATGAGAAGCTGAAATGTCCTTGACTTAGTATAAGCACTACTTAATAACAACTAAAACATCAGTGTGTTAGCAACATTATTCTCATGCTAAATCCAAAACATAGCACTATAGCAGTTACTAGGAAGAAAATTAACTCTCTTGCAGCTGAAACCAGGACACCTGTAAATAATGACATGTAAGAAATGAACCCCACTGTTTGAATATGCCCACTGCAATAGAAGACAAGATTATTCTGCATTTCAGAAATGAGAATGATACGCATTCATTCGGAATATTCAGTGATGCTGTGAATGCTTAGTGAATGCATAGTCAGTGCTCATCCTTTTGACAAACTTGAAAAATTATGCTAAGGTTAATCTTTTAAGAATATAATGGAAAATAGCAGAGAAAACATATTTGGTAATACCTTCAACTGGTAAGGCTTTTGAGTAAATAGTCTGTGTACTATGCCATACCAGAGACTTTGAAGGTAAGTTAAATGAATGGTGCAATAATATTTCAACTTCAACTGGCATTTTTCTGCAGCCAGAACATCATCACACAAGCAGACAAATAATGCAAATAAACTCTTGGCTACATGGCTGGTTGTTGTGGTTTAGCCCCAGCCAGTAACTAAGCCCCACACAGCCACTCGCTCACTGCCCCACCAGCGGGATGGGGGAGAGAATCAGAAGGGTAAAAACTTGTGGGTTGAGATAAGAACAGATTAATAATTAAAATAAAACAATAATAACAACAACAGCAATAATAATATAATGAAAAGGAAAATAACGAGAGAGAGAGGTAAAACTGGGTGTGGGGGGAGAGGGGCAAGTAACAATCAAAACAAACAACAAGTGATGCAACCACTCACCACCTGCCGACCGACGCCAACAGTCCCTGACCTGCAATCCCTCCCCGACCCGGCCAACTCCCCCAGTTAATATACTGGTAATGACGACATACGATATGGCATATCCCATTGGCCAGTTTGGGTCAGCTGGCTTGGCTGTAGCCCCTCTCCTCCTGGCTTCTTGTGCACATGGCAGAGCACAGGAAGCTGGAGAAGTCCCTAACTAGTACAGGCACTACTTAGACTAAAACATCAGCACTATACCAGCTACAGTGAAGAAAATTAACTCTATCCCAGCCAAAACCAGCACACGTGCTGCTGCGAGGGTTTTAGCTTTTATGACAATGGGACTTTCCCCAGGAGCCATAGCCTGTTCGGGAGGGATAGAAATCACCTGTCTAGAATGGACAAGGGAACCTTTGGCAGTAGGCTGACCGGCTTGGTGAAGTGGGCTTTAAACTGAAGGACTTGGGGGGTGGGGTCCAAAGTGGCAATGCTGATGCCATCACATCCAATGGGAGAATAAGCCAGACCAACCAGAGCAGCAACAAAGGTGTTTTAGCTGCCTCATGAGATGACAATCAGAAGACCAACCACCTCAAGGGTGTGCATGGCTATAGTGGGTTCTTGTGCACATCCCCTGGGAAACCCGCTTGCTCAATTACCTCTCTGAAATGCCTGTACACCAACGCATGCAGCATGGGAAATAAACAGGTGGAACTAGAGATCAGTGTGCAGTCGCAGGGCCACGATCTCATTGTAGTTACAGAGACATGGTGGGATAGCTCACATGACTGGAATGCTGTCATGGATGGCTACGTACTTTTTAGGAAAGACAGGCCAACAAGGCAAGGTGGAGAACTTGCTCTTTATGTGAGGGAGCAACTGGAATGCATCGAGCTCTGCCTAGGGGTGGAGGAAGAATGAGTTGGAGCTTATGGATAAAAATCAAGGGGCAGGCAAATATGGGTGACACTGTTGTGGGCATTTGCTACAGGCCACCTGATCAGGAAGAGGAAGCTGACAGGGCCTTCTACAGACAGCTGGAAGTAGCCTCACAATCACAGGCCCTGGTTCTCATGGGGGACTTCAACCACCCTGATATTTGCTGGAAAATCAACACGGCGAGGCATGCACAGTCCAGGAGGTTCCTGCAGAACATCGAGGAAAACTTTTTGACACAGATGGTAGAGAAGCCAATGAGGTGAGATGTGCTGCTGGACTGTATACTAACAAACAAAGAAGGTTTAGTTGAGGATGTGAGGGTTGGGGGTAGCTTTGGCTGCAGTGACCATGAGATGGTGGAGTTCAGGTTCCTGCATGGTAGAAGCAGGATGACAAGTAGGTTTACAACCCTGGACTTCAGGAGAGCCAACTTTGGCCTCTTCAAAGACCTGCTTGGAGGAATCCCATGGGTTAATGTTCTTGAAGGCAGGGGGTCCAAGAGAGCTGGCCAGTATTCAAGGACCATTTCCTCCAAGCTCAAGATCGGTGCATCCCTAGGAGGAAGAAGTCAAGCAAAGGAGCCAGGAGACCCACAGGGAGGAGCAAAGAGCTTCTAGAAAAATGGAAGAAGGAGGTTTACAGTATGTGGAAGAAGGGACTGGCCACTTGGGAGGAATATAGGAATGTTGTCAGGGTATGCAGAGATGCAACAAGGAAGGCCAAGGCCCACTTGGAACTAAATCTGGCAAGGGTTGTCAAGAACAACAAGAAGAGCTTCTTCAAGTACATCAGCAGTAAAAGGAAGACTGGGGAAACTGTGGGCCCATTGCTGAACGAGGTGGGTGATGCAAGATGAAGAGAGGGCAGAGTTACTGAATGCCTTCTTTGCTTCAGTCTTTACTGCTAAGGCTGGCCCTTAGGCATCTCAGCCCCCAGAGGTGAGAGAGAAAATCTGGATAAAGGAAGACTTCCCCTTGGTTGAGGAGGATTGGGTTAGAGGTCACCTGGGCAAACTGGATGCTCACAAATCCATGGGCTCCAAAGGGATGCATCCACGAGTGCTGAGGGAGCTGGCGGATGCTGTTGCTAAGCCACTCTCCATCATCTTTGAAAAGTCATGGAGAACAGGAGAGGCTCCTGAGGTCTGGAAGAAAGCAAATGTCACTCCAATCTTAAAAAGGATAAGAAGGCGGACCCAGGAAACTATAGGCCAGTCACCTCACCTCCATCCCCGGAAAGGTGATGGAACAGTTCATCCTGGAGGTCATCTCCAGGCTTGTAGAGGAACAGAAGGTTATCAGAAGCAGTCAGCATGGATTCACCAAAGGGAGATCATGCTTGACCAACCTGATAGCCTTCTATGATGGCGTGACTGGCTGGGTAGACAAAGGGAGAGCAGTGGACATTGTTTACCTCGACTTCAGCAAGGCTTTCAGCACTGTCTTACATAACATCCTTATAGGTAAGCTCAGGAAGTGTGGGTTACTGTGGGTGGACAGTGAGGTGGATTGAGAACTGGCTGAACAACAGAGCTCAGAGGGTAGTGATCAATGGTGCAGAGTCTGGTTGGAAGGCTGTTAAATAGCGATGTTCCCCAGGGGTCTGTGCTGGGTCCAGTCCTGTTCAACGTATTCATCAGTGACCTGGATGAAGGGACAGAGTGTGCCCTCAGCAAGTTTGCTGATGATACCAAGCTGGGAGGAGTGGCTGATACGCCAGAAGGCTGTGCTGCCATCCAAGGAGACCTGGACAGGCTGGAGAGTTGGGCTGAGGGGAACCTGATGAAATTCAACAAGAGCAAGTGTAAGGTCCTGCACCTGTGGAGGAACAACTCCACGCACTGGTACAGATTGGTGATTGACTTGCTGGAAAGCAGCTCTACTGAGAAGGCCCTGGGAGTGCTGGTGGACGGCAAGTTGACCATGAGCCAACACTGTGCCCTTGTGGCCAAGAGGGCCAACGGTGTCCTGGAGTGCATTAAAAGGAGTGTGGCCAGCAGGTCGAGGGAGGCTATCCTTCCCTCTATTCTGCCCTAGTGAGGCCACATCTGGAGTACTGTGTCCAGTTCTGGGCTCCCCAGCTCAAGAAGGACAGGGAACTACTGGAGAGAGTCTAGAGGAGAGCTACCAAGATGATCAGGGGGCTGGACTATCACTCTTATGCAGAAAGGCTGAGAGACCTGGATTTGTTCAGCCTGGGGAAGAGAAGACTGAGGGGGGATTTTCTCAATGCTTGTACATATCTAAAGCATGAGTGTCAAGAGGCTGAGGCCAGACTCTTTCCAGTTGTGCCCAATGACAGGACAAGGGGCAATGGGCACAAGTTGGAACACAGGAAGTTCCACCTGAATATGAGGAAAAACAACTTTACTGTGATGGTGACAGAGCAGTGGAACAGGCTGCCCAGAGAGGCTGTGGAGTCTCCTCCCCTGGAGACGTTCAAAACCCACCTGGACGCAGTCCTGTGCACCCTGGTCTAGGTGTACCTGCTCAAGCAGGGGGGTTGGACGAGATGATCTCCAGAGGTCCCTTGCAACCCCTACCATTCTGTGATTCTGTGAAGCAGTATGGGTTTTGAGGGCAATTAAGACATTTACTGAAAAGCATTAAAATTTTAGATGCATCTTCAATATGATGACACTATGTCTATTCTTTCATTATATTTGTACAAAAAGGGTAAATAGAAAGAAATTAAGTGAAAGCAGTTTCCTTTTCCTAAACTAAGTTTTATATTAAAATCCAAGTTTTGGTATATTTCGAAGCACCTACAATTAAATTGCCATGGTCTGTGTCAGCTACACACAAGCCAGCTCCAGCCCAAAAGCTGTATAGCTACAAGCAATACATCACAAACCATGATGAAAAGCAGTGTATATTAACCCAAGTAAAATCAATATGCAAGTAAACATATTCAAGTTTCCAGAGAGATCGTATGTGTCTGAAGTAATTCCAGGTTTTTTTCTATTAATCTGAGGAGAATGTCCATGATAAATGGGACTCTCTTGAAACTTAAATACTTTATGAAGCACAGCAAGAACAATATGTGCTACATAACGTAGTGTAGCATGTTACATATTTTTTTCCATTAACTTTTTTCCAGACTCTAAATTCTCAATGAACAGGAGCACACCTTGACATTACACAGTATCTCATCAAATATTTACATGTTTCTTCTTCCTGAATGGTTTTGATCTTAACACTATTTACAAAAATTTAGTCACATGATCATAATTAATTTGTAATAAGACCAAGCTCTTTAACATCTGGAAAAATGTAAAGTAGAACACAAAGGATATTTTTTTTCAAAATTCTGGTTACTTATACATAGTCATATCAACATATTCTGAAACTATAATCCCTTTACACTGTCAAGCTTTATTCTAAAGTTCATTTATGCAGAACAAGTATGTGGTTGTGCTTCTCCACAATGATGTGTCTTATCCACATACAATGTTGCTGCTTATATTTTAGAATTAATTATATAACTAGGTAGAAAGCATGGTGGATTTTTTTAACTTTTGGGAATATTTCTTTCTACATATTTATTGGTTTCTCCAGGAAAAAGAATCTCAGGAAATCAGAAACCAACCTTCACATGCACATGCGCGCACACACGTATTATGCTCACAAATACCAATTAGTAATATCAGTCAGTTCTGCTACTGTTGGACGGAACATAGTCTGTGTGAAGTGGGGGCCCTTATTCCCTCCCCACCTCTCACCCCTAGATGGAAGTTGAAGGTTGCGGCAGTTCACTGTTTCACACATACAGACGCACTGCCTGTGCCTTACACATGCACTTGCAAGCAAGGAAGCTGTGCATAAAACATTGTAGGTGACTTTGTGCAGTTGTAAGTGAGCAGAGGCACTTGAGGTTATTGAAAGGCATCAGTATCTTTCTACATCATTTACTATTGTATAGTTACTTCAGAATTTATGACAGGTATTCAAGACACAGATATTCACACCCTCTTAAATCCCAAGCCCAAACATTAATGTCAGGCCCCAAAAAGAACACAAAACATAAAGGTCAAATCAGAAACTCAGTACAACACATCTTTAATCTTGCGTCCATCTGTGTCTGCTACCAGATGTTTCAGAAGCACGCAAACAAAATCCAGAAGTGGACTAATCTGTCACCTCATATTAAAAGCCAGATATTAATTCCCAAATGTAACTTGTTTGAGCCCTGACACATGCAGGCTTCTGTCTCTTCTACAGTGCTATTAATAGATGACAGTCACAATTCTGGACCCTCCTGTTTTCAGGACAGAAGTTTAATATCTTAATAAATACTCTTGAATTCTTGTATACTGGGGTTAGGCAGATTTCAGTCATGTAAGGAAGAGATGAATATAGACTACTATTCCCAAGTACAGTTTGAGAGCATATAAAAATATATCTGAATTCTTTATATACTTAGAAACAGAAAAAGGCATTTTTTCACAGTTGGAGTATTCATCTAGTTAGGGTGCTGCATCAGGAAGTGCTAGTCTTAATTTCTAGATCCTCTCAGCCCAAGCAAGTTAAAAACTCTCTCTCCTACTTTCTATCACACCACTTAACCCTAGCCTCACATTTTGATAGTGCTAGTCTCCAGTTTTGCTGCTGAGGCTGAAACAATATTCAAACAAAAATATTTATTCATGTTAACAGAAGAATCTACGAAGAAGAAAATTGATTCAGGCAACAGAGAAGATAGGACTGTCTTGAGAAGAATTACTCTTAAATCCTGAACCAAGAAATACACTTATTCAATGTGTTTTGTGCTAAAGAATACCTGGGTAGAGTACAGAAAAAAACAGGTAAGTACCTTCACACTGTGATGATGGGCAAAGTCACCAAACCTCCTTATTAGGCAGAGCCTATATTTTTGATAGATGGGTCTGAACAACACAGCTGAAACCAAAATTGAAGCCATTGGAGAGCTTAAACTGGAAGCATGAGTACATGCTCCAAATACGCCTGCACAGTTCAGTATGGTAGACAGAAATACCGCTAGGTTGTATGACAATTAGACATTGTTTGGATTGTCAATCCTTTGTCAATAACACTGATTTGCATGTATTCTTAGAAAATATATGGTCTCTCACATTCTGAGGAAAAGGGGTGTTAATTTTTTACAGCTTCATCTAAATAGACATGCATGCTTAGTTGCATCAAATTTAATATCCATCAAAGAAGAATGAGTCAATTTTGGAAATGCCATGAACCGCTGTGCTAGTATGTAGTGATGAAACAAGAAGGCACATTGCCTGTAAGGAAGAGACGTACATCAGAATGTAGATAAAAATAAGAAATGTGCTGAGAAATTTGTGTTTTTCACGTATGAGCCAGTCCTGTTTTATATTTTGAACATACTGAAGTTCTTGAAGACTGGCTTTTTTCTTCTATGTTACTCAATATACTACAAGTGCTGTTTTCAAGAGCTGTTGTACTGGAGATAGTTCAAAACAGAAATTTATAATCGTTAACTGTATCCTTTGGATGACAGAGAACTTGCATGAATCCCTAATTGTATTCAATAACTATAAAACTTTTAAGAGAACTCCAAACAACTCATGGAGTCAGGGAAATGACAGCTTTCAGCAAAGTATCAGTAGAATTCATTTGTTTCTGTCCCACAGAGACATTCACCTTAAGGCACTGCCTCAGGCTTTTGGATTTCTTAAATCTACCTGCTTTTTACTTCCCCCCAAATAAACCTATCTTAACAATATTTCAGCACCCTAGTGCAGTTCTGTGTTCTAAATTCAGTAAATACCTTTCTAGAAAGAAAATTTATAGAAAAAATATAACTGTAGTATCCCACCTTTAAACCATATCATGAGAGAATAAAAAATAAGGTAAGTGATCAGTTATATAGATATCTATATATATCTCGCTATATATCTATCTCACTTATGTTTCTAGACATCTATTTACAAACAAAAATTATGTTCTGGGTAGAACAAAGGCATTGGCCTACTCTACAAAGCTGTGCTCACGGGCGTAAATAATTCAGCACAGGCTTTTACTGGTGTTACAATAATCAGTGATCTGGTTTTCACAAATCCTGTAAGCACAGTTGTTTTTTACTGACTTATTTTATGCAGTCTAAGAGGTAAAATGTTATGCAAGAAAGAATTCCTTCAGCAAATACAATGGTTTCACACAGGGACCCTGGCAATACAGATTGAGTAGCAGAGGTCTGCAGTGTCACACACAGGGATCTGCAGATGAAGAACAATTTATTTGAAAGCTACAGGCTTCTAGAAACTGTTATCAACTCTGAACTGGCAATTTGTTTTAAATATTAGCTGCTAGTGCTGCAGCACCTACTCACAGATGTAATTGGGAACAATCAAAATATCAGGCACTGTTTTAATTTTCAATAACTTAGAAGTTGAAGTTCATGCAACATTCATATGTTGCTCTAAACTGCTCTGTAAAATGGTACTCATATTATTTTCCCATATTTCAAATGCCCACTATGTATTTGATACTTTCTAGCTCATGCTTTTGAGGTGAAATCAGAGGTGAATTTTTTCTTTT
>WEKW01019203.1:10012-21345 GCA_013389905.1 Sula dactylatra
TGTCTCAGAGAAATATCTTTGGTGAGTCGTGCGGAACCATATTCTTTGAAGAATATTGAAAATATCTTTACACATCCAAAAGGATGCAGGAAACAATGGTAAGGGTCAGACAAGAACATAAAGATACTATGCAGAAAAAAAGACGTAAGATTTTATAGTGAAGTCAATATATTCTTTTTGCTTAAAAGCAAAAGATATCCTTACATAATGAAGACAATCTGCAGAGACACAGCTGCAAATATGAAATAAATAATATGAAAATGGTTGGTTGGAGAAATAGAGAATAATTTAAAGTATTTTCACACTGAAAAAAAGCAAAAAAGAAATTAACAAAAAGAGAAAACAAAGTAGCATGGAAGAAAATGGGGTTAGTATTAAAAAAAATTAACAGGATGGATAGAGAGAAAAGAAACATGGACAATTAAAAAGTAAAAATGAGAATGTGAAACTAAAGTTGAAAAGACTCATGATAATAGTAAAATAATTCATAGTATATCCTTCAGTTTGCACAAATTGTTAGATTTTTCCAATGGTATGGATAAAGATGACATTAAATGTGAAAGTACTAGAAATAACGAAAATTTAAGAGTTCCTCTGTGGATTTCCTGAGCAATAGAGGAAAAAGCAAAAATAAGATGAGAAAGTGAAGGACAGCAAAGTGACTCAAGAATGGATGGTGAGAGGGAATTTGCAGATGTGTGACTTCAGTGAGACTTTAAAGAAAGATGCATGATTTTACCCTGGTGTCTGGAATCAAGGCTAACATCATTAATAAAATAAATGTTGAGAATTTGGGTATGAGAAGATGAGAGACTTTTTTGTTACTTTTTCCCCTGAATTACTATCATAACTGATTTTGATTAGATAATATAAAAACTACAGGCATCTGTTTGTTGGCTACTTATTTTTATGCTATGAATGACTCCATGATTCTTGACAAGCAGAAAATCTTACTTTCTGTCTCTGTCTTATTGTGATATAGGTTTACCATTTCTAGGTCTGGGCTGCTACTGAGTATCTTTACCTGACTGACTTTACTGGCTATTCATGGGGAACCATTGGGGAGATACTTTGACATGGGTTTCTGTGAAGTTACTAGCTCAGTACTACTAGTCTGTAAGTATGATGCAATGGTCCAAGTGATCCATGTTCATGTGACTGAGAGTTTTAGTACTTTGGAACAGTTATATTCAGATTTTTGTGAGTTTTCAAAACATCTGTGATGATGAAATCTGGTGAACTGGAATGTCATTGTAAAATCACCACAACAAATTCTGTGTGATAATGTAAAAACAAGGGAACAGGGGGTTTTACGGTGTGATTTTAATGTAATTTTCCAATGTTGCTTTATGATTTAGTTTATCATCAGCCTTCTAAATTCTCTAGCTGGCCAAAGAAATATCAAGGATTTTAAAGTCAAATTACTGTGGCTTTGAGTGATACAGCAGTTTTATGGGTTTGCTGACACAGCGACATTTTTACCTGTCAACACCTGAAAATTCAGGCACCCACAGTGCAATTATGAGTAATAAAATACAGCACTTCTCATCTCAGTCTTTGACTTACCACATTAAAATAAGGTATTTGACATGTTGCATTATTTTCAATCTTTCATATATAAAAATATTTGCAATTTAACACTCACAGTTTTAGTAGACTTCCCTACAGAAAGTTACTACGGTATACATAAGGTTTTACTCTGAAAACTCTTCAATTAGCAATCATCAGACTAATTTCCTGCACCTATAATAGAAAATAATGCCTGTGCATTATTTCTGTTTGGTTTTTTTTTTTTTTTAAGATGTTGTTGAGTATTAACTTTTATTGGCAACCAAGACATTGAGCAAACAAAAATAATTCATCTTGGCTATGCTCTTTACTGTGCCACAGTTTTGAAACAGATGATCTTAGAAATTTTCTTCTAAGTGGTAGAACTCCTAAAAGAAAATGCTTTTGACTTTTATTTCATGTAATGTTTATTAGAAACAATTTGCTGCTGTAGAGATCCTTCTTATTATTTTAAATTGTTATGTATGGTTCATAAAAGAATTCCTTTTTCTAAGCAAATTATTGATTTCTTGCTTGCATGTCCTACACACCAAACAGACAGTGTCTTTTTTTTTTGCATAAACTTTTTCAGTAGATGAACATTAACAAAGATAAAGAGAGAGTTATGATACCATATTAATTTCTAAAACATCTGGAAAATATAAGAATGATGTTTCTGAATTAACGTTAACACTCCCTTAACTACAAATTGTTTCTCTGTTAAAATATTTTTGACATTTCATATATACTCTATTCCTCTTCTAAAAAGACTATAAATTAATTTTGCTGGAATTCCCTCAGTAAAAGTCATAAACCCCAATGTGGTTACATGGATTCTTAATATGCTGTTCATATTTTTTTATGCTTCACTTAAAAGTATGTTGTTTGCATGATAGAACAGAAAGAAAGGAAGACAATAAATTAAAAATAATCAAAGACAGTAATACAAGTTGTTATATCCCCAGGCACCGCTCCTATTTCAGTATATTCTAAGAGTCCAAAAACTTCTTTTTCATTTTATTTTTACTGTTATCATCACCAAAATAACTTAAGTATCTGTGAAGGAGGAAGAGAATACAGTCCATTATGTGAAGGGATAAAATAAAGGAAACAAAACCAGTACTGTAAAACAAGTTTTAGCACTATATAATGCACACATAACATAAAAACCCAATTTATGTCCTTTGGTTTTAAGATGAATCTCTGTAAAATTTGTCATATGTAGGGGTTATGAAATATTTATTTATTTGTTTAGTTTTTCTGATAATTTACGTAAGAAAAAATAATGTTTCTCTCTCCCTTCCTCCTCATTAATCAGAGAATATACCTACTTATGAAGTGTTTCACTCAATCATTAAATTATTTAACACCTCTTTACCTTTTGGTATGGGGAGAAGGAAACTCTCCTAAAAGCATAAACCTTGTGGTCATTAGGATATTTCTACCCTATAATGTGCCCCAAAATCTTTTAATTCTACACTTTTGTTTTGATCTTTGTATTTTTTAGAATCTAAATGGCTTGTTGTGTGCTACAACTCAAGGCATCCCCACCACACATTTTTACAGATGTTCAATTTTTAGTGTATTTTCAGTTTGTATATGTATTTTGTATCTCATCCTTTTCCTCCTGCCTGTAATCTCCCTTCCCTTCTCCTTCGCTGCAGCAGCAAAAGTCATGGCTATCAGCTCTGCAGTCTCCCTGTGTACCTCTTGTTAAGAGTTTATCATCAACCTTGCTGATTTTGTCCCCACCTTGGTTTGCACAATTATGTCTAACTTATGTTGAATAAATGTTCCATAGCTTTTGTCAAGTTATCTGATAAAAGGCTAATTACATTAAACAAAGACCTGGCCAGGGTCAGAGAGACAATAACAGGGGGAGGAACCCCAGTGACCTGTCCAGTGGACTGAGGACACCAAGTTGGCAGCTCCTCAGGGCATCCAAGGGCAATGACCAGCCCATGAGAATAAACTCTTTCTACTGTGTGCACGAAGGGGTTGGGAGCTGGCAGCAGCCTCCCTTCCACCACACTGGGGCAGGAGAACTTGCCTGGCTCCTGAAGATGTCTGGGGATGGCAACCTCCAGAACCTTTGTCATATAATATTTCATTTTATTCTGTGATTGTGTCCACTGTCCCTTAAGAAACCCTCTAAGTAACTAGCTATCATCCTGTGTCCAGATTTTTTGCACTGTTACAGTTTCCATGCTGTTGAACTATTATGCAACCTGAAATATTTTTTACACCTGCCAAATACTTTTATTTTTTCACCTTAAGTGTAAAAACCTATGTGTAATGTCATTCCCTCCCCTGCTCCTTTTTTTTCCTCATGTGAAATCAGGCTTTGCATGCTGAATACTGGGTTCTTTCCTGCTTCAGGTTGATTTACTCATGGATTTTTGCATTTTCTTTTTCATGCACAGGGAAAAATCCATCAAAGTAATGTCAGCTGCATCCTAGGAAATGCCTGTGTGACAATCTCTGCTATTCAATAAAAAAGCCCTAAAAGTAATTAATTCTCCATAGATGAAATATGAAGGTCTTGCTCATTCCCACACAGCTAAGATTAACTCTCTGCAGTAAACTGGATGGGTCTGTGGTACATAGCAGCTAGCTCTAGCTGTTCTTCAGTTTTATAGTGCTGCTCCTGACACCCTAAGATGTAATTGATATTTAGATTTTATTTCAGTCCAAAGTCTTTTTAAGAAGGTTTCTGATGGTCTTTGCACTACTTTGTTTTTCCACTCAGGATAACAGTTTCACTTATTTTATTCCTGCTATCATCTCTTTTACAGGGATTGGAGCTGAGGACTGCAGCAGACCTAGGTTTTGTATAGACTAGTGGAGGAGCAGGGAGCTTCTGAGCTCTTGGGGAGCAACCTAATGCTGACACAGAAGTCAGCTTAAAAAAAACTCTGGTTGACATTTATCTGAGACATCTTTCTATATAAGCTCTTAAATACACTGAGGTTCTTCTTGTAGTCATCTTTTTGTAAGGTAAATACCTAAAATAAGTAAGACATTGAATCTAAAAAATGCCTGTATCCACTATCAGCTGCGAAGAAGCTTGACTGTCTCATATGCAGACATCTGTACTGTAGAAGTCTGAAATTAAGTGAGATATAACCTCCCTCAGTTCCTGAATCCAAACTTATTGGGACTGTGTAATTTGGGCTTCTCCATGGCAATTTGTTTATGCCAAAGACTGTTAAAATACAGTTCTCCACTTCCATTATCCATTTTTTGTTTGGTATAGAATATGATGAGTGTGAAACTAATATTCTATTACAGATGCTGAGGAATCTTCAGAGGCTCGTGTCTAAGAGCTGTCCACTCCCCTTAAAATATGCTAATATAAACCAGCCATATTTTATGTCATAAAGACCAGCAATCTTCAAAAAATATGTTGCAAGTAGTTCAACATCCTGTTGTTGTTCAAAGCAATTAATTTGCTGTTGTATTGATCCACTCGAACAAGTGATTCAAATAAGTCTGTATAAATTTTATGTTCTCTCCTTGGTACAATGCTGTCACGTAAGAAATATTACAGCTACTGTTTATGGCACAGTCTAGAGAAGATTAGTTCAGCTTGTGTGATAAACAGGTAATCAGTCATAAATGCCCTGAAAGACAACCAGCAAACATCTGGAAATGGCAAAGAGCACTTGGTTAGACCACAAGTTAGACCTGATCTTCATAGATATAAAGTAAAGACATCAATTTTCAGTTGAGCAGGCTTACATATTCCTTCCCAGCCTTTTAACATTTTCCACTTCTGGAGTCCTCCTCAGCTTCATAGTACAATATAATCCTTCTTTTACCAAATTGTTGATGTAACGCTTCAGTTACAGGAGACAGTGAAATGTCCTGTTAATTACTGTGCAACTATTTAAATAAAAAAAAAAAATCCTTGCAATGTAAATTTTGCATAAATATTAAAATTAGAACATTCTTAGGTTTTCAGGCACTTTAAATGAAACCTGACTTTTAATCATATGAAGTAAGTATCAAATTCTCTCTCCATTACCTTTGACTTAGATCAGAATCTCACTTTATGCCTAAATGGTTTAAGAGTTCTTCTCTTCAGCGATAATTAAAGATTAAATTCTCTAACTGTTTAAGTCAGTGGCTCAGTGCATGCTGTACACATGTAGAGAAGAGCTTTCAGCATAAAAGAACCTGAGCTTTCCAGGGAAATATAATGCAAAAAGTTTAAAAATAAGAATAGTGGAATATTATTAGTGCTCAATTAAGTGAATATTATTTACTTTAAGCTGCATCAATTCACTAAGCTTTTCTTAGTGTCATAGTAGTACTAATATATGTGGTACAAGTGTGTAAAAAATGTTCATTTATAATGTCATAAAATTATGATAACATTAGGGGAAATCTACAATGTAGAACAGCTGTTGCTTGCTGCCTTCAGTCGTGTTCATGCTGAGTAGGAATTACTCCAGGTGTAATTGCAATCCATTTGGATTACTCCAAGGTATAACTGAGCTCACAAGGTGATGATATATTTCCACAAATCCAGGCTATGATTCCACAAGAAATTTTTTTTCTGTTGGTAAAACTGATTTAAGACATCTCCATCTTTCTTTTTTTCCTTCGTCTGCTCTTATATATGCCAGCACCCACCTGCCTATGAATAGCATAGCTGTACATTTGCTTCAGGGGAGTGTTGTAAGCCTGGCCACTAAAACAACAAGCCTGACCAAACATAGAAACAAACAAACAAAAAAAAAAACTTAAACAAAATAAGAAAGTTATAATCTAGGCTGCCAAATTTTAGCTAAAAGTAGATAAGATTAATCCCATTTTTGTTCAATAAGGTATTTTGTTATTGAGTTTAAAGAGGCTTCAACTTCTTCCTTTTTATGTTTGTTGCTGGAAGAACTGAAAACAGCGGGAAAGAAAAGAAATTTTACTTATGTATTCCACATCATGGAACAAATATATGTATATACTTACCTAATATTTAACATCAAGCTTCACATCTGACAAGTAAACCAACTCCAACCAATAGTGGTTTTCTTTGAATGAACTACAAAAACGGCCAATGGCATAGTATTGTGCATGCCAATCTCTTTCCACCTTCTAATATTAGTCATTGCCAAAGATGTAACTCTGACTAATTCTGTGGTCTGAACTGTTGTGACAATACCTTCCCCCAATATTTTGCACTTTTGTTTCTCCTACTTTTGTCACAATTTTCTACATCTTTTTCCCCTCTACTATTACTTCATTGTTTTTCTTTTAGCATGATTATTTAACACAATCAGTAAATACTTTCTATCAACAGGGTGTCATAATTACATGAACAGTAAAGTTCCTTGTCTGAAGTGATACACAGTCTCAAAATCTTTCTAGGGATTGAATAAATAAACAATCATGAAGTAGTCAATAAATAGATATAGAATAAGATAAGGATGTTATTGATTTTGAAAAAAGAATTCTTAAATTGTTATTGAATATATATTAGATCTTATTTTGCTTTATGTCCAATTTTAATATGTCCTCAATAAAAAACTAATGAGACCATGCAAAGCAACATTAGGTATCCAATCTGTTATTGCTGGAAAAGGTAAAAATTTCTAACGATTTCAGTAATTTGTTGCAAAATTTTCCCATTGAACACTTCCATGCTGCTTGTCAAATGATGTTATTCAAGCAATAACCATTAAGTACAAAACCCAGAAACCAGCATACACTATAGCATGAGAGAGACTGAATCATTAAAACTGGATTTTCCCTGCATCCCAGAGAAAATCCTTTGAAGACTCCTTGTAAAGAGCCTTAGAATCTGACCCTTGAAAAACAATTTACTGATTAGAAGTTACATGGCCAGCAAGTTTTAGCAAATGTCCCTTCCCTTCCCTTCCCTTCCCTTCCCTTCCCTTCCCTTCCCTTCCCTNGCAGAAATACTTACAGTCACAACTGATGTGCCAACAGAGACTCTCTTGCTATGCTGTGAAAGGAAAGATGATGAAATGGGACAGTACGATGTTCTCTCCTTTTCCCCTTTCCCTTCCCCTTCCCCTTCCCCTTCCCTTTCCATTTCAATAAGCTGTTTTGAGGCAACACTAATAGATCTGTGGATGGCTTGCTTTCATATTTTGAAAGTCATTAGATAATTTTTTGTAAATTAGTCCTAATTTGCATTTCAATTTGACAGTCGTCATGATTAAAAACATAATACAGGAATTGCACCTGTGTTCCTAGTTCTAGTGGCTTTTAACATTATTTCACATTGAACATTCATTATGGTAATCTTGCAAAATGTGCAGAGTAAACTGATGCTTCATACAGCATGGAGTATAATGTGTCCAGAAAGTAGTATTTAACTTTTTAATTTGAAATTTTTCTCAGCAGTTTTGGAACAGTCTGACATAAATATGGTTTGCTTTTATTTTTAGCACTTCTGTTAAGCCATATCCTTCCACCATGCTGGACTGCAGAGAGAAGCATAAATTAAAATACAATTTAATTGAACAATTTCCAGAAGAATTGTGGGTTTTTCACTCCTCTCCTTTTAGTAGTTATAGACTTCTCTATTTAATCCTGAAGTGTCCCAATCCACATGAATTAGTATGTACCCTTTTAATCTCACTTTGTTAATAGTAGTCATTTCATTCCTTCTCCAGATTCTCCTCAGTTCATCTCTTCATTTCATAGCTGTTGTTCTTCAGCAAAAGAAGAGCAATTGGAGCAACTGAGCTTCAATTACTCTTCATTTTTGCTTCAGATCTCCTGTGGCTTTGCCTTTACCTCTCTTAATATTTATAAAGAGAAGCCTATTTGTGCAATCATTTTGTACTTGTCAACCAAATAATATTAGGTACCTTCTAATCATAAAGAGAAAAAAATTTTAAATGTTTTAAATCTTCCTCAGTCTTTGAAGAAAAGTTATTTATATTAATGATTGAAATCTATTATTAGTTAAATCATTAATTAAAATAATAACAATATGGGGATAACAATTCCAACAAATCAGAAAAAACCTCTTTATTTCATTGATTTCTTGTTAATGATGAGTGCTTTAGTATCTGAAAGCATGTTAATTATATCTCTGATTAACGAGCGTGATTTGTCATCACAGCATTTTTATACTTTCACATATCGCATAAGAAGCTATAGTGTAGTGTTTGTGTATATAAGACAAAAATTCCAGTGTAATACTGTCCTGTTGAAAATGGTGATTGCAGAGATTTTAAGTCATTTCCTGTTCACTCAAGAAAACAGAAAAAATGACTCAAAAAGAGTAAAACCGTATTAAAGTGCTCACATTGTTAAATGGAGTGGTTAATAACAGCAAAAGAAGCTATTTCCAGATGATTTCAGATGGCAAGCTCAATGAGCATAAGTAGAAATGAAAGAAAAACAACACAGAGTAGATGTTAAAAAGTACCTTTTCACCTGTAGAATAGTGAATACACAGAACTGCCTAGCAGACAAGGATGCTGAATTAGAAATACGAGGATAAGTCAAGGAACAATTAGAATACATCCAGGACACAGAAAAGTTTATAAAGGTGCTTTATAAAGGCCCACAGCTTTCCTGCCCTGCCTCCCTCATTTCTTCGGTTTTTAGTGCATTTCCTTCACCACACTGTTTTCAACCCTGCCAACATTTGTGATTTAAACAGGCATATGCATTGATGGATTGATTTTGTTCTTGGTTTAAAAAAAAATACAATAAAAGAAGTATATCCACAAGAAAAATTTGCAATGGAATGAATCCTCTTACGCAGAAGCCAGGAACATACCATTATGGAATTGATGAGTATGAAAACTGTTCTACTGTGATATTTATGCCTGCCAAAAGATTAGAGTATTTTAAATCTAGAATTTCCTGATGAGAATATGATATGTATGGTGGATTTATTAACCATATATAAAAGTCTTAAAAATCTGAATTGAAGTATGTTTGTTATATACTCTCTCTGGTACATACGTGGATAACTCCTAATAAAATTAAGTAAACACTTTAATAAAAAAAAACAAAAAAAAACCAAAAAAAAAAAACAAAGCAAAAACATTCAGTAGCTAACATCCTACTGAATATTGTCAGATAGATTTAGATGCATCACTTTCCTTAGGTTTTCATATTATGTAGTCACAAACAGCTTGATATTTCAGGAAAAAAGAAAATATAAATAACGTTGCAGTTGGAGTGGGAGGCAAAGCTGAAGCTGAATGAACTTAAATCTCCATTCAACTTTCAAATTCCAAGCTGTATTTTTACATTTTTTTTTTTCATCTCCCCATTCTATTAATACCATTCCCAAATGAATAAGATGGTGGTAGAATTTCCCTAAAAATTTAACTGGGGATTTCAGTTGGAACAACATGGAAGAGGAAACTTGGAAGATGTAACAGAAAGCTATGGTCACTAGGATATCTTTTTTAGTGAAGAAAGGTAAACAACTAAACATGCATGTGTTCAGAGCTAAGTTAACCATGCAGTGAAAAGTCCAGGTGCTACAATCTATGAAAAATATTTGGAGTTAGTAATCTGCCTAAACAGGGGCACCTAGTGCCATTTTAGACACCTAAGCATATTGCATCCGTAAAATTTTCATAATTTAATTATTTCATTTACATTGAACACACGATCAGTTTGCTTCTAATAAAGGTAGAAAAAATCCATGAGGCAATGTAACTGCATTAATTACAGACAACATGAAGGATATTTTTATTAGCTTCTTAAAAAAAAATTCATGCTGTGGAGTAGAAGAATATTGTCTTTACAAATTTAGCTTTTTGCAAAATGCTTAGAACAAATAAATAAATCTATTTTCTTTAGAGAATTATTTAATACTGATAACAGTTTAAATATGTGTGCATTTGTGCTAAATAATGAATGTTACATATATTTGCTGATTAAGGAGGATCGAGTTTTTCCAGTCCCAAAATGAAGAGCAGATAGCTGCTGGCCCAGGTAAGAAGTCCTTCTGATGAGCTGTTTTATTTGTTTCTTTATTTGTTTTTTTGTGTGGTGTTAATTTCTGGATACACCATTAGTCTTGCATGTTTTGCCAACAAGTTGGCAGGTCTGACCCGCGGTGTGAGTCCATTCTTCCATTCCTGCTGTATCATAGGGCTTTGCCAGAGGAAAGGCTTCTTTCCCCACTTTCTTTGTAAGGGCGTATGAGTGGTCCTCCTTAGGCAGCTATGACCAAGCAAAGTGCTAATTCTAACTGACCATGTCGGAAATGAAAGTCATGTTATCCTGACAAAAGACGAACGAGCCTATGTCCAGTAAAAGCTTTCTAATGAGAACGGTGCTAACCTTGGGAATAGAGAAGCTGCAGAAATATTCCTGTGTAGCAACAAGGATGATATTTTACTATTTATGGGAGGGAACAGCACTAGCTAGGATACTGAGCTGAGGGGTCATGCCAATGCCTCATCCAGCATCCAGTCACAGTCTGATGGTTTTACTAATTCACAGTGACTATTTGAATTATACATTCACTGAAAATATTTAAATATGTTCAGGCAGGATCACATAGATTCAACAGCACTATTTGTTACACAACAGCCTGAAGAGATACTTCTAGTTATTCCCATTTCTGTCTGACCTTTTTACCAAATATTTTGCTTCTTTTTAGAACTTGCACTTGTGTATTCAGACAGGCAGGGATAGGAACTGGAAATCGAATTATTTTGTGTAATGATATTTTAAACTGCACTGTACTTATTTTCCTTTTTTTTGCAACATTCATTTCTTATAACGTTCATATACGTCTGGATGGAACTGTATTTCCTTTCCTGTTTTTTTTT
>WEKW01019203.1:22115-45600 GCA_013389905.1 Sula dactylatra
AGCCCCCTGTCTCATTCATATTCTTGAATGCAAACAATAAACAAACCTTCCTCAACCAGCCTCTCCAGGCCACTTGAAATTCAAAAACTTTGATCATCTTTCCACTCAGTTGTCTCTTTTCCAGGGTGATCTGGACCAATCTATTAATTGGTTCTTGAATGAAAATAATCTGTATCCGTCTTGCCCCTATCAGTGACTTTTTCTGTCTTCTCTGTCTGTTAAATCCTATTTGAGAACAGGGGAAAAATATATGATATTTAACTTGCAGGTACATTGTGAACTTGGACTGAAATAGTGCACTTCATTTGGTTTTGCTCTTAGTTATTCTCTGTGACTTTTTTTTAAGCTATTTTTGAACATCAGTTTAGACTGCTTTGCAAGGCATTTGTTATAAACTTCTTATAAGCAATACTATGATTCCTTTTTTTTCAAAAAAAGTTCTTTAGATGTTCAGGATAAATGACACAAAAACAGCCTATGACTTTCACCTTGCTGTAGATGCTATTACAGAATTAATTCTAATGAACAGTCCTGACATTTTAAAGTTAAAATAACTGCTGCTTAGATAGAAAATTAAAGAAAATTAATGGATATATAAAGTTATGAACACGAGCATTAATATTATCTATATTAGTGTGGACCAGTTTAAGGATAACCACTTGGAAGTCTAACAACTTTGAAATGAAAGAGAATTATTTTTCAGCTTAATTGATGGTGTGTTTCTAAGAGGTTTTTAGGCTTAGCTGTTAATATGAATTGCAGTTAAGAATTATACTTGTTAACCTGCAACTGTAGATATAAACAATGAAAAAAAGTGCCTTGTAATTGTGATAGTCACAGTTCCATTTACTTCTGCAAAGATGTTCAAATACTATGAATGTCACCTTCAATACTTGCTTTAATAAAAATAGTTTACCATCAAGAGAACAAATATTTGGTGCCTGGACAGACTAGATAGCTGAATTCCAAGGAAAATTAAACAATCCATTCTCCAGTTTCCTAAGGCTCTATGAGTATATATCTACTGAAGAGAATATATAGAGATGTAGCAGATGTTATCATTACCACCACCATAAAACAGAAAGAGCAAATGTATCTAAAAGGATGTTGTAGGAAGCACTTTCCTAAGCTTAATCCTTTATTGCCATGAGGCTATTAGTAGACTTCAGACTGTATTCCTTGCTGTGTTGTGCTAGAAATTAGGAGTGGAGGCAACAAGAATGGTGTAGATAGAGATCTCTATTACTTACCCTAAAACTTGAGCTAGAAAAATAAATAAATAAATAAATAAATAAATTCCTTTCCAAAAAGCCACATTCCAGGGATTTGCGATCCTACATTGTAGGTGTTATGCTGCAACATCAGGGCCCTTAGCAAACAGTACTGACTCGTGGAGAAGCAGGCTGGATGAACTACTTTATCACAGAATCTGTCACCTGTCTTGATAATATAACATGCCTTCAGAATGTTAATAATACAAAACGTGTCATGATCATGCTTAAGAGATAAATAAAAGTTATTTCGTTTTATTTTTGTTCTTTGGTATTGGTAGATCCGCAGGGCCTGTGGTTTGTGCTAAATATTCTGCCTGGAGTGGGAGTAGGTATAATGGACGTTGAATATCATGGATGATAGCCAAAATTTCTCTAAGAAACTCAGGCTCTGACAAAGTTATCTGTATTTCTGCTAGCTAACAAGAAGGAAAACAATTGGAGAGAAATGAGAGAGGAAACTGCACTGGGACTAGAGATGTTCCTGTAGGATTATAGATTTGAAAGCGAGGCCATCAGACCTCAAAGCTCCTGCATGCCACAGACAGAAGAGGTAGAGGAAGACATACAGATCCCAAAGGATGCATCATCAGCCCTTCCTGCTGAGACTACTTTAAAAATCAGTAGCACTCAGTGAGTGCTGAGGAAAGTATTCAGCAGACGTAAACTGCATGAAGAAATACAGCCTTTGAGATACAGAAAGATACAAGATAAGTAACACTAAAAATGTGAGCAGTGGGGAAACTAAACTGGGGTTCTGGCTTATATTTTCTTTGTTTGTGTTGTTTTCACTTACACAGAAAAAAGCCTGACCTATTGTTTAAGCCTGACCTATTGTTTCAACTTTGTAGCAAGATGTCTGCCCTTAACCACTGAATAATAAATCTTTTCTACTTGATTGAGATGGTTCCATACTATGGGGGCAAAATGAAACTGAAAAATATTGAATCCACAGTGAATCTAGAAATAGCTACTCCAGAAGATGTATTAAATCTCCATAAAGAAGGACATGCATGTACCATGAAGAAAAATGTGCGTAGAGTGCTGGGGACTGATTCTTGCAAATTGCTAGAGAAGCTGCTTTTTTTCTGATGATAAATTTTAGAAAGATGATTAGTAGCTCCTGTAGCTCTAAGCAAGCCTTAAAATGTCATATGTGCTTAAGTAGAAATTCCAGAAAACCAACTATTCATATATATCCTTCAGTAATATCTAAGGATGGAAAAAATGAAGTGGAGAAATACTTGGCATTAAAATGGTGTAGGGGGGTTAAAGTCCCTTCATCCCCTGTTGATCTGTGCTTGAGATATATATTTAATTATCAAGTTTTCTTAATATAAAAAATTTATTATTGTTGCCATAGGACTCAGCCTTATAAATTATGGTGCATAGTTGCTCCCTGCTTGAAGCCCTGAATTCCAGTGGACATGTCTGTAGTTTGCATTTTTGATGCAAAAATTAGAACTGGATAATGGCATAGATGATTTAGA
This sequence comes from Sula dactylatra, assembly GCA_013389905.1. Classification (NCBI taxonomy): domain Eukaryota; kingdom Metazoa; phylum Chordata; class Aves; order Suliformes; family Sulidae; genus Sula; species Sula dactylatra. The sequence goes on from WEKW01019203.1 coordinate 24,877, forward strand.
GAGGAATTTTGGTGAAATATTTATTTATTGTATCTGAAAGCCACATAGATGCACAAGGCCATTTCTTGATGGCAGAGTGCAGCAGTATTTTAGAGACCCTCAATCTATTCTAGAATAAGCTGAAATGTCTGCCTTGTACAGTGTAGCCCTGGTGAAGTCTCAAAGTAGTAGTTGCATTAGAAGGTAATTCAGTCCTTTTATTTCTACTCCCATGCCAATGTGCATAGTCCAAAATCAATCTATTGTGCCTCACCTTGGGAACTACGCCTTGTGTTCTTCTACACAGGGCAGGCAGTGCTTGGCAGAGTGTTCTTCTCCAATTAACTAATATCAAAAATGCATAGAACAAAATGAAATTTGCTAGTGGCCCCTCAAGACTGAAGACTTTCAGTTATGATATTATGACAAATGTCATATGTTTGTGCTGAAGAAGAAAGACTGCATATGCAGATATGTCAGTGAAAAAATCCCCACAATACAAGTATTTTTAATACTTTTTCACCACAAAAATTAGAAGACATTGTTTTGCTGATGTTGCTTATTAGGTACGTGACCAACACCTGTGTTCTCATTCATGTTTCACTTTGCAGGCAAGGTATACCAGTGACAGTCAGAGCTAGAGCATTGTTAAGCATCACTGCCAAAAAAACAGTCTGCCAGAACTTAAACTTTTTGTCTCAGTGCATCTACAGTCATACTTACCTCATAAAATTTCCTGCTCATTCTAATCTAAGAACACTGCAGGAACCTGATACCCTGGATTCTTTCCCAGTTGTTGCTTCATATCTGCTCAGGGAAAACAGTTTCTGCAAGAAACAGAGTGCTGCAGCAAGCTCTGTTAAAGAAAAGATTTCAACAGGTTCATCCAAAACTCTTCCAGACCAAATACTGTTTTCTCTTCCCTCAGCTAGAGTTGCATCTTTGCTGGTGTGTCAAGGATCTGCATGTGCAGTCTGCGTTACAGGCACCTCTTCCCTTGGGCCTAGGGGAGCCCATGCCCACCACGATGTTATAACACTAGTGGAATTTTCCCGAGTCATATTTCCCTCTTGCAGACTGTCTCCAAACCCTGTACAACAACACATTGGAAAAGGAAGTGTACTGAATCTGCCTATCTTCCTATTGAGAACCCCACCTGAGGAAAAGTATCAGTCTCCACTGTTGCCCATACTACTATCCATATGTATGTAGAATTGTAGAGGGAGTCACTAGCTCATCAGTTCTTGTTACAAACTGAGATAGAGATTGCTTCCTTTCTAATTATCTAGAAGCTACTCTTGGTTCAGATTAAACTTGGATCTCTGAAAAAGCTATGTGAATAAGAGAGTTCAGAATTTATCCCGGGGAAAAAACTGTAAATCTGTTTGTTGCAAACAATAATTCACTGAACTCAGCAGGTGTCATTCAAGACATATTTTAAGTTTAATCTAAGATGGGTTCTGAGAAAATCCTTTTTGGATTCTCAGTAGATATACTAGAATCATCATCGAATAGCCCAGGTTGGCAGGGACTTCAGAAGATTATCTGGTTCAACCTATCATGGGAAAGGGAGCCTAGATGAGGTTATCTAGCATCCTGTCCAGTCGCATCTTGAAAACCTCCAGTGATGGGGGTTTTACCACGTCCCTGGGGATGTTATTCTAGTGAACGGTTGTTCTCACTGTGAAAAAATATTTCTTTTTTATATAAAGATGAAACCTCCACCAGTGCAGTTGGTAAGCGGTGTCCATTGCCCCATGTCTTCTCCATGTAGCACCTTTTGAAGAGAGAGCCTCCATTGCCTTTGTAGACACTCTTTAAGTACTGGAATTATGTCATAAATTCCCCCCCGAGACTTCTTTTCTCCAGGGAGAAAAGACCTAGCTCCTTCAGTCTTTCCTCACAGGGCAGCTTCTCCAGCCCTTTGATCATTTTTGTGGCCTTCCTTTGGACCCTCTCCATTCTGCCCATGTCTTTCTCTAATTGTGGGGACCAGAACTAGACACAGTACTCCTGGTGTAGCTGGACAAGTGCTTAGAGTGGGACAATCACATCTCTGTCTCTGCCAGTAATGCCCCTGTGGATGCAACCCAGGATCTGATTTGCCTTTGTTGCTGCTGTGGCTCAGTGCTGACTTACGTTCAGCTTGTTGTCCACCAGCACCCCCAGGTCCCTTTCAGCAAGGCTGCTCCCCAGCCACACAGATCCTAATACAAAAGGTTTGTTACAGCAACCTGAGGGACAGTTGGATGAAGCTGGACTAGCAGGTCTTAAGCATGGTTGGGGACCTCCAGCCAAGAGTTGATGGTTTCTCATCTTGGAACTATTGCACTAAATGTGGTCCCACAGAAAAATATTCATCTGAAAATTAGTAAAATTAAAATTCTTAGGCCAAGTTCTCCAAAACTCCTAATTTTAAAAGGTTCTTCATTATTTAAAAAAGTTTGATTCAAACTTAAACTGAAGTAATAATATTCAAAATGCTATAAATCCTGTTTTTGAAAAGAAAAGGAAGAGTCTGCTAAAATAATTCAGAATAACTATCCAGGGTCTAAATGGTCAATTAGAGCAAGCACAATTTTGAGTAGGTGCACATAGTACAGGTAAAATACCTTCAGGTGGCATATCCAAGTGCCGGAGATGAACTTCATTTCAATACAGTTAGATCACAGCACTCAGAATGGACAAATGATTTCACTGAACATCCCTTTGCATTTATGGCTTGAGACTTTTTATCAAAGTGAGTAATACCCCAAGATATGTGATGTTCATCTCCTTTTGCCTCTAGTTCCCTTTGGAGGAACTAACATCTGGAAGAACTGATTACTGAAATCCCAACTGTTAATAAGAAAAGAGCAGCATGAATGATTGCCTTCTGATTATAGGAGCAAAAAGAGGGCTGTGGTAACTTATAACTGATAGATATTCTAAGAATATTTGATGTCTCTACAGTTCAGCTGATTTTCATAAAAATCAGAAATGAAAGATGTTAAACTTCTTTGAGCTCCTGATTCATACTGAATGTACAGGAGTTTGGCTAAACTGCAAAGTTATTTACTTTGAATTTTCTCATTCTTGGCCTTAGGTACTGTAACCAGCAAAGAATAACCCTGTCTCAGATATCTTGTCACATCTGGCAAATTCATTTTATCATCAAAGTAGATCTGTCCCTGTCATGCATATTGTTCTCTAAAAGACTTCTAAAAATGTGCAGACTCTTCTGTAGACATTTCCTTTGTGTATGAGAAAGTAAATAATCATACATGTATGTACATAAGTGTCATGGTTTAACCCTGGCCAGCAACTACATGCCACACAGCCGCACTCACTCCCCACCCCCTGATGGTATGAGGGAGAGAATCAGAAGAGTAAAAGTGAGAAAACTCATGGGTTGAGATAAGAGCAGTTTAATAATTGAAATAAAAGAAAATATAATAAAAATAATAATCATAATATACAAAGCAATTGATGCACAATGTAATTGCTCACCACCTGCTGACCGATCCCAGCCAATCTCCAAGCAGTGATCACTGCCCCCTGGCCAACTCCCCCCAGTTTATATACTGAGCATGACATCATATGGTATGGAATATTCCTTTGGCCAGTTGGGGTCAGTTGTCCCGGCTGAGTCCCCTCCCAGATTCTTGTGCACCTGGCAGAGCATGGAAAGCTGAAAAGTCCTTGACTAGTGTAAGCACTACTTAGCAACAACTAAAACATCAGTGTGTTATCAACATTATTCTTATGCTAAATCCAAAACAGAGCACTATACCAGCTACAGTGAAGAAAATTAACTCTATCCCAGTTGAACCCAGGACAATATGCCTACAAATATGGGTTTTGTGTATAAAATCAAGCTCAAAGAAGCAGTCATTTCTTGGAAGTGTTGTGAATAATGGGGTTTAATTCCTTCAGTTTAATGCAGTTGTTATACTGCAAGGAAGTATATTTTGGGGGTTACTTAACCGTCAACCCCAATTTCTGTCAAATAGTTTACTGAACAATCAGAATGATGAATTTAAGCTCTTAAAAATTCAAGGTAATTGAAATTTTGTCATTTATGTCTTCTTTTTCAAATCCTTTGTCTCTCAGAAAGTCTTTACAAATTTTAAACAGGTACTTTTAGAAAGTGAAAGTGGGGAATCCTACACCATCTAATTTCTAATATTTTATACTTCTCTATCTACAAGCAGCTCCATCAAAACGGTTAAAGAGGTAAACCAAAGGACACTAAGCACAATGTCTCAATCAGTTTAGGAAACATAATCTATAAGAGTACAAGGACAAAAATAAAGACAAACATTTCATTCAGCTTTATCTACTATGACTTAATTAAAAACAATTTTCTGCTCCTTTTCATAAGATGAGAGGTATCAAGGTTAATCGTCTGCTTAAATTACACTTTGATGATTTCTCCTTTTCTCAATCACGTGTCTATAAGTGGAATGAGCTCTTTTCTTCCTGCCATATACATTTCTGTAGAAGAAAATCTAACTTCCAGAGTCCTACTTTTTTTCAATCTTTTCTGATTTCATAAGTTAAAAGCTGCCAGCATTTTCAGAAAATTTGCAGGGTTTATTGGTTACATTCTTACCTATTTAGACTACTGAGTATCTCATGAAAATATGGCTTACCATTCCTTGCAACCAATTTGTTTTCTACTGCTAACCTGTAGAAATTAAAGGGGTAATTTATTCTTTTAAAGACTTTTTTTAGCTAATGTATCATATACTCCTAGATAGGAGCATCCAAATGGTATTGCTAAGATGAAGAAGGAGCCCAGAGTGCACTGAAGTGATGGATCACTGATTTTCTGTAACTAGAATGAAGAATTAACTAATTCCCTGTTTCCAGACCTGTTCAACTCACTCTCTACCAGACAGATCTGTCCCAGAGGAAGGCAGTCCTAAACAGTGTGAATGCCAACCACACATGTCACTTAAACTCAGCACTACTCAGCAATGCTTTTACAGCTTGAGGCTATGATTACACTAGCAAACTTAACATAGATGAGACGCAGGACTAAGCACTAGTGAGTCCATTACCTGTTAGTTTGTCCACTGGTGCTGGGTCAGTAATCATTCCTGCAGTCCAGAGTTGCAGTAGCTCTATGTAACACCTTGGCACATTTCAGGGGATAAAATGGGCCAGAGAAGTATTGATTAAACCCCTTTGCTTTTTGAGGGAAAAAAGAAATATCTAAGTATAGGGGTCAAGCCACAGCATATGACTTGATTTCAGGGTTATAGAATGGGCCCTGGTTCATTGTATTTACCAGTTAGATTATGGCTGAGAACACATAGCTGTGTGGGACATAGTTAGAAGGACAGAAGGAAGATAAAGGAGAAGATACTTGTGTACCTTTGAGAGGGATTGCTTAAAGATTTGTGGAGACCAAGAAATGGATGAGAACTAAAATAGTTACTGAGCACAAGAATTTTAAAACTGATCCAAACAGCAGATCTATACCAGAAAGTATACGTAAACAATGGAAGATACAGTCAGCAAAGCCTCAATACAGAATATTTTAGGGGCAGCATCTTTGTTAAAAAAAATTGACTTCAGGTCAGGCATGGTATAGACTCTTTATAAGAAATTTAAGATATATTTTATTTCAGGATGCGTAATTTATGTAATTTATGTAATTTATGTAGTATAAGCATAATTTAAAAAGTCTTACATTACAGGGCTCCTTGAACAGAAGGAGAGAAAAGTAATTTTGTCTATTTATTCCTATTTGACCCAGCCAGCCATCCTTCTGACAAGGATGCAGAAGTGTATCACTTTCAGGACACAACAGAAGCTGAGTGTACCATGACTACCTCATGCAGGCCTCATTTTGCAGAGCTATGCGCTGTTGGAATCAATTCACTTTTCATGTGTTAATGTTGTCTTATCCTAGACACAGCAGAATAATCCTTATTTGGAAAATTTTAAGTATTGCAAATACCTTAGAAGATTGTTGTCTAGAGTATTTGTTATACCCTAGAGTATTTGTTTCTCTGAAGATAGTATTCAGTTTTAAGAACAGATTCTAGAGACCCACCTGCTGTTTATGGAATGTAGTATGCTTAATTTCCAAGATCCTGATTGCGATATTCCACAATCTGATAATGAAGTCCGTTTAAAGAACTGAATGATATTTTGAGTCCCATCAGTTTAAATTGCTTCTACTTTAAAAACAAAATTAAAATATTCTTGGACTATTATGGTATCTGAATTTTTCCCCTAAGTGAATATATACCAAAGTCAACAAAATAACTCATTATTTATTTTCATCTCCGATACTTTTTCAGCCTTCATTAGTTGGAAGTAAGAACAAATTGCTGGATGTAAAATTACTTGCGTATAGTATTCCTCAGTATTTCTACTTATTAATCTCATTAAAAAAAGTTACTCTCTTAGACAGTCTGTTTCAGGTATATGGCAACATTTTATTTCTCCAGAGTGTTGGTTAAAATACTCTAGGTTGGTTCAGCTAAAAGCTGCAATTAGGATAAAAAGAGTTATTCAGCTTTGGTAAATATGCACTTGTTCATGGAATTCTGTGTCCCTGAAATAGAAGGAAATTGATGGTAACTATAGCATATGTCACTAAATGTTGCCTATTACAAGATATGCACTGAGGTTTAAAAAAGTTCATAGCAGATAAAAAGAAGTAATTCTGAGGCAAAGGAACTTTGTCATTGCACCTCTCTTTTTGTGCTGTCAGGGTACATATTCAAATACTGTGGTATAATATCTGGTTGGGTGGAGGTATTTTCTTTCTTTTGCAATAGAAAGTATTTAACTGCTGCTATACGTTGACATACAGTGAGGTGCAAACACAGTTTTTTCCTGATGTAATACATTATTTGTATTTTCATAACTTACTGAAACAGAAAAGTTTTTCAGACAATACTTTGCTAACAAAGTGCTTATATTTTACTGTACATTTAAGTATTGGGTTTGGAAAGATTGTAAATGGCATTTTGGGTCACCATTAGTAGTTAACTATTTGTTTAAAGCTATTTACAGACTAATATTAAGCATGCATATGTATATAAATGTATTGGTCAAAGACAACCACAGAGCTATTATTCCTTTCTAATAAAGCTGGTGAACTCAGATTGTCCTGGGCTTCATTCTAACTCTAACACAGATTTTTCATCTGGCATGGGAAAAGAGTAGTAACATTTCTTCACCTTAGGACTATTACAAAAATAATTTAACTTTACCCATGTTTTTTTTGCATCTTCTCTATTTAGATTGCACAGGTTTTTGCAAAAGAGATTTTGTCTTTTCTTGTTTAAGTGCAATGTTAGGCAAAATTAAGACTTACCTTTAATGGTAGGCTTAAAATAGAACCATAATAAAAATTTAACTGTTTAACCATAAAACAGAGTTTTGTTATAGATTAATCTGTGATGAACTTTTCCTTCTTACTTTAACAGAAGTTATCGACTCTTTTCAGGGTTTTTTTACTAATTTATAACAGGATAAAGATATAAATGTGATTTCACCATTGATTTTTAAAATATCATGATGAATACTAATAGTATTCATAAGTTAAGAATGGAAAAGAACAGAAATAATACTTTTTATGATTGCAATTTTTGACTAATATGATTGACAGCCACTGAGGCGAAGGGTTCCGGAGCAGAGGGTCACGCCGGAGGATCCTTCCTGAAGCGGCACAACCGCAGCAAAAAGCACAAAGGCAAAAGCACAGGGAGCAAGAGGGTAGCCCAGCCCCACCCCAGAGCGGGAAGGAGTGCACTCCTGATGTGAGGCAGCTCTGACTTGGCATGGGCGGGACACAAGTGAAGTTGGCAAAACCCCCTCACGTACAAAAGCAGCCCCCAGGAGCGCGGCGAAGAGATCGTGGCACCTCAGAAGGGTGTGGCGCGGCGGTTTGCATAGGCAGGGCGTGTGGGCAGGGCATAGTCCCTTTCCTGGCTCTAAAGAGTAACTCAGACAGTGGCAGTTGTACCCCTAGGAGATGCGTTAGCTATGGTCTCCACTTGCCTAAGAACCATCTCCAGAAGGAATATGGTGGCCCAGGAGGAGGCCCCACACAAACACACAGCTGTCCTGGTCTCTGGCTGCAGGGAGTGCCTGAGCCTGGCACTCGTACCGGAGGGCAGCAGGGACAGCAGCTATCTGCGGTGTGCCCAGGTGGACGACCTACTCTGCCTGGTGGCTGAGCTGAAGGAGGAAGTGGGAAGGTTAAGGAGTATCAGGGAATGTGAGAGGGAGATAGATTGGTGGAGCCGCACCCTACCATCCCTGGGGCCAAGGCAGCAGATGGAGGCTCCACAAGAAGCTCCACAAGAAACAGAGGATCCCTTACCCTCTTGCCACCAAGCAGAAGAAGAGGACCTAAGAGATGGGGGTGAATGGAAACAGGTCCCGCTCGGGGCAGCAGGCAAATCCCCTCCCAGCCTCTCTCACCTTCCCAGCTGCCCTTACACAACAGATATGGGACTCTAGAACTTGAGGGGCAGGCAAATGAGGATGCAGGTGAAGGACCATCCAGGGGGTTGCCTGGGGAGACTCAGTCAGCCCCACGCATTATAACTGCCTCTGTTAAGAGAAAAGGAGAGTAACTGTTGTAGGTGATTCCCTTCTGAGGGGGACAGAGGGCCCAATATGCCAATCAGACCCATCCCACAGGGAAGTCTGCTGCCTCCCTGGGGCCCAGGTCAGAGATGTTACTAGGGAACTCCCTGGTCTGGTATGGCCCTCTGGTCTGCTATTGGTTATGCAGGTGGGCAGTGATGAGGTTGTGGAGAGAAGCCCAAGAGCAATCAAAAGGGACTTCAGGGCTCTAGGGAGATTCATTGAAGGACCGGGAGCTCAGGTAGTGTTTTCCTCAGTCCCATCAGTGGCAGGGAAGAATAATACCAAAAGGAACAGGAAAGCTCATCTGATTACACGTGGCTCAGAGGCTGGTGTCATCAGAGGAATTCTGGTTTTTTTGATCATGGGGAGGTTTACAAGGCACTGGGTCTGCTGGCAGCAGATGGAGTTCAGCTATCTCAAAGGGAGAAAAAGATTCTTGCACATGAGTTGGTGGGGCTAATTGAGAGGGCTTTAAACTAAGTTCGAAGGGGGAAGGGGATATAGCCAGGCCCACTTGAGGGGAGCCTAGGGGTGGCATGCCGAGATTGGGATTGAAATCGATAGCCCAGCTCAAGCGCATCTACAATGCATGCAGTATGTGCAACAAACAGGAGGAGCTGGAAACTATTGTGCAGCGGGATAACTATGACTTAGTCGCCATCACAGAGACATGGTGGGATGACTCTTACGACTGGAGTGCTGCAATGGATGGCTATAGGCTGTTCAGAAGGGATAGACAAGGAAGGAGAAGCAGTGGGGCTCTGTATGTTAGGGAGGGTTTCGACTGCAGATTGTTTAGCGATTGTGATGATAAGGTCGAGAGCTTATGGGTAAGGATGAGGGGGAAGGCCAACAAGGGAGTCTGTTATAGACCACCCAGCCAGGATGAAGAGGTAGATGAGGCATTTTACAAGCAGCTGGGAGAAGTATCACAATTGTTTTCCCTTGTTCTGGTCGGGGACTTCAATCTACCAGATGTCTGCTGGAAATACAACACAGCAGAGAGGAGACAGTCTATGAGGTACCTGGAGTGTGTGGAAGATAACTTCCTGACACAGCTGGTAAGCGAGCCTACCAGGGGAGGTGCCTTGCTTGACCTCCAGTTCACAAACAGAGAAGGTCTGGTAGCAGATGTGGTGGTCAGAGGCCGTCTTGGGCTTAGCAACCACAATATGATTGAGTTCTCAGTTCCTGGTGAAGTAAGAAGGGGTGTCAGCAGAACTACTACCATGGACTTCTGGAAGGCAGACTTTGGCCTTTTCAGGGCACTGGTTGGGAGACTCCCTTGGGAAGAAGTCCTGAAGGACAAAGGAGTCCAGGAAGGCTTGGCTTTCTTCAAGAGGGAAGTCTAAAGGTGCAGGAGCAGGCTGTCCCCATGTGCCACAAGATGAACCAGCGGAGAAGACAGCCAGCCTGGCTGAACAGGGAGCTTTTGCTAGCACTCAGAAAAAAAAGGAGCTGAACACCTTGAAGTCCCAAGAATTATCACATGTATTATCTTCTGTACAATGCCTCTATAATGTCACTTAAAGCCCCAGGCAACCCTCTCTTTCTGTAAAATATCACTTTTCAGTCTCCCAGACTGTTGCAGCTGGAGCTTTTAGTTTCTTTGCTTTCTTTGAACCCTGCAGTACTGGCATAGATGAGGTATAGTTCACAGCTGGAGCTGTTCTTGGCCTCAACATGGAAATGGCCGCTATTGCAGTACATAACAGGAGAAAGGCCATTAGGACATGACTACAAGGCTGTGATAAAAGTGGGCCAGAGAATGAAGTTGAACACTATTTCACAGATAGTCCACACTGCACAGTTGTTAGCTTATATCCTGAGAATATTTTGGATCAAGCTATCTAATAAATTTTTTTTCCTCTTTTTTTTTTTTTCTTCGGTAGCGAGATAGATAGGTGGATGAACTTCCATCATCTTCCACAATTAGCCTCAATGGAGATGCATCTTTTATTGACACCACTAAGCAGGAAATAACTCTTGAAGAGCTTAATATCTGAGAACTATGGTTTTTCAGTTTCAACATATAGGTCACTGCAAAAATATGTATGTACATCATAATCAGTCAGTTAATCATATCTGAAGTGTTCCCACAGAGATGTTTTGAAAACAAATAAACAGCTGAAGATAGTGAGGTACCTAAGCGTTGAAATACTGGACATCTAACAGCTACCTGACAGACTTTAAAATGTGTGGATGAAATTTATGAAAAGTACATTTTAAGTAGATAGCCCTGAAAATACACAGTCGAGTTCTGAAAAGAAGACAGTAACTGCTAGTCATGTATTAACCTTAAAGATAACATGGTTTAGAGAACAGATCAGTTATTTTTGTTTACTAAGAAAACACATGTTGATTATGAAAACCTATTTGAAATGAGAAAACGAAAAAGGCAAAATATATATCACGTTACCACAGATCATTATGAATTTAATACACATTTGGACTTGAAAACTCTATCCACTTCTAATTAATAACTTGCTGAATGGTATTAAAAATGAAACATCTGTTTTCCCTTGCAAAAAGAATATGTTGTTGTTAAATTTATAGAGGCAGAAGATGTGAGCTCAAAAGACTGAAGTTACAAAACTATCTGTAATACCCTCAACAATCTTCAGTTAGCATATTTATGAGCTTAAGCCTCATCAGCACTTAATTCATGAGACTCTAAAATGCAGAACACAATAAAATTAAGTAGCCGAAAGGATGAGATGAAAATTATTATTATTATTAATAATAATAATAATTATGTTGATGATGATGTTTAGAAGCAGGGAAAAGCATAAGAATGAGAACAAAACACTGTACTGTAATTTGATATAAATATAAAAATGAAGCTGCAATAAAATGTAAGCATCAGAAGTAAAAACATTTTAATCAAAATGTAAAACTTCAGAAGCTCAGGATTTTTGGCTGTCATGAAAGATTCTTTTTACCTTTTACATGTAGGAAATACATTATCACATGCAATTAATTTTCTGTGTTCTTGATGTACACAATGAAAATTTAATATGAAACAAGACCAGTTTATGCTCACAGAAACTAAATGCCACTTATTATGCTACAGCAGCCACACATTATGGTTTCCTAGAGGAAATAATTACACTAATTTGGAACAGGCCAGATTGCTCAGAGGACATCAGTCTATCAGAACATGTAAAAACCTTCTGCAGGTTAAGTGTGAATAACACACATTGAAGCCATTGAAAATACATACGTACATTCTTATCATGCTTACGTGCTTTATTCTGTGGGTAATTAGGCTTCCAGTTTTATTCTCCCTCTTTCGTTTGCCGGCAATATCAGGCTTGATTTATCTGCTGAAATGTATAGCAGACTTTGAGATGCTGTTGCAGCAGGGCTGGAAGGACTTTGGAAAAATCATGCTACCCCTGGACCAGGACTGGGGGCCAGATGAGGGACTTGAGGAAGCCTCAGAAGGCACTAGACCACTACGGGCAGCGGACTCAATCAACCTCCATCCTTACTGTTCACATTTGAACACAGAGGATTTACAACCAGCCTTCAGGCAAGAATCTTCTCTTGGCTGCAAACAGGCCACAATGGTGCATGCTGACTTCTCTAGCCACACCTCATGGTGCAGTGAACTTCTATGCAATGTCACTGAAACACAGCGTAAAACTCTTCTTACTCTCCTGAATTTAATGAATTGTGTCCACAAGACATTTCTGACAGTAGGTCAAAAGGTTCCCTCACAGAAAAGCAGGGGGAATTCTTACTAAAAGAGGGACAAATCTCAATGACTACCATCTAAACGTTACTCATCTCTTCTTAGTCATCCAGTCTCCTTCCGTAGTTAGTGGAGGCACAAAGATTCCTCCAAAGGGCAAATAATCCTACACATAAAATTAAGCAACTATTTTAAGATAGGTTGAACAATCTTATGTATGTGTATCTTTCTTATTGTTGTATTTTAGACTGACTAAGGTTAATTTATTATATGCTATTATCCTCTTCTTTACTTACACCAGGGACAAAAAAAAATTTCTTCAAAATTAAATGGGTCTTTATTGCTGTAGAAATGTGAAGACGTCTTTTCTGTCCCTGTGCTTATCTTGAGTATCTATACATCTATTGCTCTGACATTTTCACTAATTGTAATTAATGCTTGATTTGATGATTCAATTCTGATTCCACTCTTTTCTTTCTCTAGGAGAGGGTATGAGTGGGTGATTGTTAATATCTTAACATCAAAATATTAACATTCTGGCTTTGTTCATTCATTCAGTTCCCTCACCTACAAGGTCATGATGATTCAGCTCAGCATTGGATTTTAGGATATTTGTAACAAGCTAAACCAAAGTCCAAGTTTTGCAGAAGGATTTTTAAAATCTGTGACATTGTCAGTATGGTTGCTGCATTTCCAAGTATCTCTCATGTCACTGGTAAACCATTTTGTTGTCAGGGTAAAGACAAAAAACCTTTCAGCCAGGTGTACTCACTGGTTGAATCTTTCCGTATGGGAGGAGAATGGAACACCGATTAGAGAGACCACCAGTACTTATGAAGTATAGAAACAGCCAGAGAATGCACTCCTGGCAATGATAACAAGAATCCAGCATGTTTTGACAAGCATAGTGTTGTGGTTTAGCTCCAGCCAGCAACTAAGCACCACACAGCCCCTTGCTCGCTTGCTCACTCCCCCACTGACAGGATGGGGGAGAGAATTGGAATGGTAAAAGTGAGAAAACTTGTGGGTTGAGATAAGAACAGTTTAATAATTAAAATAAAACAACAATAATAATAACAACAACAACAATAATAATATAATGAAAATAATGAGAGAGAGAGAGAGAGAGAGAGAGAGACCCCGGGGGAGGGGAATAAACAACCAAAACAAACACCAAGGGATGCAGCCGCTCACCACCCCCCCAACCAATGCCATGATCGCTCCTGGCCCCAGCCAACTCCCCCAGTTAAGATACCGGTCATGATGTCATATGATATGGAATATCCCATTGGTCAGTTTGGGCCAGCTGCCTTGGCTGTGGCCCTTCCCCTTCCAGCTTCTTGTGCAGGTGGCAGAGCATGGGAAGCTGGAGAAATCCCTAACTAGTGTAGGCACTACTTAGTGACGCTTAGCCGCTACTTAACAACAACTAAAACATCAATGTGCCCTCAGCACTATACCAGCTACCATGAAGAAAATTAACTCTATCCCAGCCAAAGCCAGCACACACAGTAACCTCTTTGCATAGCCCGAACTCTTTGCTAAGACTTTGTAAAGAACAGATGCTTAAGCCTTAATGTTAAACATTTAATTTTAATAAATTGCTAACCCCATGTGTACTCAATATACTTATATGCAAGTATGTCATTTTATTAATTTAAAATGCACGGCTATGTGGTCCTTGTTCCCACAGAAGACCTGAGACATTTTACAGACCATGTTAATTAAGAAACATTGAGATATGACAGAAGGTTTGTAAAATAAAATACAGTAGGTTAATGACAGAAGTCAGCTGGCCCATCACACAGGAAATACATGTGATGGGTAGAGAACATTAGGGCATTTCCGTGGATCAAATTACTGTTTGCCGTAAGAATAAGATTTTGAATGCTTGGTACTACCAAAGACATAGTAAAACTAAGCAACTGTTGATTCCAGATGACAACCAGGCTATTTTCAAGGACAGGAAACCAGACAACCAGACAGAACCATCAAACCATGGACTGGATACTATTGCACAGACACTCAAGGGCAGAGTGTTTGTTAAAAAAAGTAATTGACTGGGACTCCTGCATGGGGAATGAGCTTTCTCAAACAGAATGATCAGCTGCTGGCTGGCTGGTGACAGAAGTCTGTGTTGCAATAGTCAATGTTATCTCCAGCTGGAGAGCATGTACCTGCTCTGTCTGGATGTCTCAAATGTCCCATGAAGTCCCACATGACACTGAACATTTTTCTGTAGGTAACTGAAAGCTCTCTGTGCAGCACACTTTAAGTGTTTAAAGTTAGATGTCTAGAGGCGTTTTAGATGTTGTAGGGTATCCTTCCTGATTTCAAGATGTAATTTCACAGATCTCCCATAGATCCTATGTCAGTGATACCAGGTCTATTTGAATATATAAAGTATTCTAGGGCATCTAAAATTGCTTTAAATATATATGTTTAGGTAAATTAATTGCTTTCCTACATTTATACATATAAATTTAGTTGTATATAGTCTGATACTGAGAAATACCATGAGGGATTTGATTTTGTCCTCTAATGTTTTCAATTTGTCTGAACTCTCTTTGAACTCTGTGTCAGGAAGAAATGAACCCAGTATTAAAAATGCTGATTTTCTTTGCACTTTAACACTGAAGATGACCTTGTATTTTGACAAACTGAGCATTTAAACTCACAGGTTGTAATTACATGAACAAATGTTGAATTGCTTATGGTAGTGTACATATCTTTTACAGGCTCTGGAGAAAACCAAAAATTTACAGAACACCCTGAAAGAAATAAAGTTCCAACACTGTAGCAGCAACATAGCGCAGTGCAGAACCTCATAGGAAGGAAAGATTAATGTATTTTAAAACACAACCGATTTCAGTCTCTCACTCTCATACCCACAAACCTGAAGACACATGTAAGCACTTTGCAAGTGTGCAGGCACTAAGACATCTGTATCCAAGTAGTCTGTGCAGGGTTGCTTGCAATGGCATGGAGGAGCCAGGGCATCAGGTGTTGAGTCCCTCCCCATACTTCCTGCGTTCCTCCTGGGGGTGTGCTGGTTTTGGATGTACCTTTTAGGAGTGACAGTGATTAATATCTCTATCCTGCCCCACCTCTGTGAGTTGTCAGCATTTAGTCCCTGTCTCTGTTTCAGATATGGTTGTCCTGAGCAATTGCAGGTAGTGGTGTGCTAGGATCTTGTTGACCTGCTATTGTAAGTATTAGCAACACAACATTTTTATAACCTTTATCCCACTGATATTTTGCCCCCATGTGTTCACATTCATTCTCCAGACATACCAATATAAACCAGTTTTACTGCAATTTTCCACAGCTCTAGAAGATAGCTGGGCTTTGATTTTCTAATGCATTGATACATTTTGATACCTGCTGGCAAAAAAATTGAAAAACATATTTTATGATTTATAGGTTTTCTTCTCAAGCTCCTGGTATTGCCCCTCAGTATTTCAGCAGTATAGTATGGTAAATTTTCCACCTTTCTGGCCCAGGATTACAAAAAAAGCTGACAATTCAGTTCCTTTTATGCAATCATTTAAACTCTAAATTCCAGTTTGAACAAACCTTTATAGTGTCCCTCTCCATTTATATGAGTCAGCAGAGCTTTATGGTAGGCCTTCCCACTTTTTATTTTCCATCATTTACCTTACATTATCACTTTTTATACATGACAAACTGGAAAAAAGTTTGAGAGGAAAGGAAAGCAATACTTGCCATACATAGGACATACAGAAATAAACCTGTTCAGTAATGGAAAAAAGCATTTTTTTCACTTGTAGATAATATTCTGAATACTTTTTCACTGACTGTCCTGATCATATTTAACAAGGACTACTGCATTGTTTAATCAGAACTTGGTGGTTGTAATAGAGATATCAGCTAACATCAGATAAAGATCTTGATCCAGGTTCTATATGTGGGAAAAAACACTTAATGATAAACTATCAATGCCTGAAGGGCAGGGACATCCTGGATCTGCCTCGGCCCAGGAGCAGGAGAGGCTCACCTGCAAAGAAGCTGCACCAGAAGCAGATAGTGTTTTCACAGACCTATATCAGAGGCTAGCTGGTGTGATGCTGGCCAGTGCCATTATGCTTGAGGCAGGGAGCAGGCAGAAGAAGCAGGGTGAGTCACTAAAACAGAAATTTCCTTGCTGACTGTGTGGCTGCAGATGCCCTAGTCATGGTTTGACAGATCTCTGAAGGTCCTACCAAGATGTAAAGGCACACCTCCAGGAGATAAAGTATGGGGAAAGGAATAGCCCTTTCCCATGGGGATGCTGCACAGACAGTGGGGAGGGTGACTCCTGCTAGCACTGACCAAGTGGTCCTCCAAGCAATAGAGGGTGTGCCTGGGGCTTTGACTGCTTCTTCCCTCACAGAGTGCTCTGGTAGCAAGGACTCTTGTCACTCAGCACCAAGTTGGGCAGCTGCCAGCTGGGGTCATCTCAGAGACCTGAGATGCCAGACACTCTCTTGCTTAAATCCATTTGCCCTTGGTTACCTCCTTCAGTGTCATTGTCAGCCTCAGCTGCTGTGGCCTCCAGCCCCTTTGCTTCTCCAGGCTATGGCACTTCCTTCCTTGTTCTTCCTGTGATGACAAAGGTACCCACTGGTGTTGCTCTGCCTTGAGGGACACCACCACCATGTAGGAGTGTCACCACTGTTCTGGCCAGGGCACCAGTAAGAGGAGACCTAGGTCCACCCAGAACCCCCCGGCTAGAGCAAGTGTCCAGGCAAAGCCTGGTGATGGGTGCTCAGGGTGGGGTTGTCAAAGCCGCTTTGCCAATGGGAGGACTGGGGGCACCACTCTGGCCTCTGGGGTGTGGGACTGTACTGCTAACCTTCCTACCTCTCTTGGCAGTCCCCAGCACACAGCCAGAGCTGGCCAGCACCAGCACAGCCAGCCAGGCTGCCTCATCCCACTCCTCTCCAGCTCCTGAGAGCAGCAGCAGGTCAGACCAGACTGGACCAGATCAAAGGCCAGCTCATTCCCAGCTGCAACATTGGTCACAAAATCCTTACAAATGGCCCTGAAGAGGCAGCACTTCCTCACCTCAGTCAGGATCCCCTTGGCAGCTTTACAGGTTGGGCCTTGTGGCAGCCCCAGGGGATGGCAATGACACCCAGACCCTGTCAGTGGGATTTGCCGTGGGGCTGGTGGCATGTGCCCATCCTGGGGTACTGCCTCACCTGAGAGGGACACTGTCCTCCAGCCACAGGGAATCATTCTGGGTCTTACTCTCAGTAAAGAGAACTGTATTCTCACATTGTGGCAAGAGCTAAGGAATTTAAGTTATACATGAGATTTAAGGATGAAACTCCACTTTGTCCTGTAGTTAAAATTGTGGTGCTGCTAGGTTCAGATTAATACCAAGTGCACTAAAGTCATTAATTCCTGGGTGGCCCAGGAGCTTCCCAGTTTGTCTCTGCACTGCTGAAGAAATGGATGGATTCCAGATGATGGACCAACTTGAGATGAAGTCCATTCATCTGCTAGCTGGAGACTTAAAACATGTTTTCACCTGATAAATCTTTGTTCAAACTACTCATCTGGCAGAATTCAACAACATGAATTTACAAATAAATGTTCTGTCAGAGAAATGTAATTTCTTTTTGGTTTAACCAAATATAAAGTGTTGTGATGCTTGTGTTAGGTTCTGCTCTTATACAATTCCTATTTTAAAACATATTAATAATCAAATTAGTTTTATGATATATCATGTTGAATGTAACCATAATCATACGTGGTGTTACTTTGAAGAAATATTGACCTACTGTGCTGGTTGTGGCTGGGATAGGAGTAATTTTCTTCATAGTAGCTAGTATGGTGCTGCATTTTGGATTTGTGCTGAAAACAGTGTTGATAATACAGGGATGTTTTAACTGTTGCTGAGCAGTGCTTACAGTGTCAAAGCCTTTTCTGCTTCTCACACCACCCCACCAGTGAATAGGCTGAGGGTGCACAAGAAACTGGGAGGGGACACAGCTGGGTCAGCTGACCCCAACTGACCAAAAGCATAATCTACACAATATGACATCATGCTCAGCAATAAAACTAGAGAGGAGGTTGGAGGGGGGGATGCTGCTCGAGGACTGGCTGGGTATTGGTCTGTTGGTGGTGAGCAATTGTTTTCATTTGCATTACTTGTCTTTCTTGGGTTTTATTTCTCTCTTTTTATTTTCCTTTGCTTTATTATTATTATTATCATTATTGTTATTATTGATGTTATTATTATTATTTCAATTATTAAACTGTTTTTATCTCAGTCCATGAGTTTTCTCACTTTTACTCTTCTGATTCTCTCCCCCCATTCTCCTGGTGGGGTGGGTGGTGCTTAGTTGCCACCTACTTAAACTACAATTTTATTTTTTTATGAGAAGACACACAATTATATTGGTTCCTAAAAGGTGTCTCTGTGTGCTCCTTTCAGCAGACTTTCAGATCTTGCCATCTTCTTTATTGAGTGCGTTAGCTTTCTTAGCCAGCTATCCTGTTAGTATCTTGTGGAGCTAAGATTTAGTCTTATTTGTCTAAATTGCTTTTGCTTGATATAGAATTTTTTTGGTGTAAATAAACCCTAGAAAAAAAAGATTTTTGCCTGCGCGTACCCTCCTGTATGTATACCAGTGTGGGGAGGAGTCTTTTGTGCAGAAGATTTTTTTCAAATAACATTGTAATGTAAGAAGATACAAGATGAAAACTGTGTCACCCACCTAAAACAACCTGTCCTTCAGACCCTTCGATGTGATACATGCCATGGTTGGCTGATTGCTTCCCTTAAGTCTCCTGCCACAGAAAAAATGGAAGTAGATCTTTTCTATAACACAGAGCAAATGTTGCCTCTAGGTACAATCCTGTGACATTTTACAAAAAGACGTCTTTTTTTCAGGATGTCAGATTCTCAGTGATTTATTATCTAAAGTTTTTATTCCCATGTTCCTTTTCATCTGTAGGGTTGACTATTATATGTTGATACTTGTTTACCCCCAGAGCTGTTTGATTTACTTAAGGCAGAGAAACCTGTATTTACTAATGGTAATAGTAAAACACCTCAATATCAAACTACTAATGACGTCCAAAATCATTTACTCATACATTGGCATTGAGAGTATTAGATCTTAACTTATCACAGTGAGCTCAATTACAGCTTAAAAGCAAGGACTTCAGAAATATATTTTCTAATGATATGGTGAACTCTATTGAAAATAGCTTTGGCACTGTCACATGAATTCTTTCTTTATCTGGGGCTCTTGAATGTTGCAACAACTGTGAAAGAATCATGGAATCAAAAGCTGCACAGCAAACTGTTTTCCTTGATGCAAGCTTTAGGCAATGTGACTTAGTTCATTCCTCATTTATGAAGCTTCTAACAACCCTTGGCATGCTTGTAGAAATGGGAATAGTAAGTGGGAAAGGCAGTGTTATGCAGGACTTGAGGTAGTATCTGTGTTTCCACACAAATACCCAAAATATAATGGCATGAAAGAAATAAATGATGTAAATTCACCTGGAATCCATCATAGAACTCATGTTGGAGTTATACAGGCCAGGTATTTGCCTTGTTTCTTTCTAGAAAAATGTAAGATTTTGGAACATTTCAAGTAAATTCCCAAGATAACAGTGTGACTGGCAGTGAAAAGTAAAAGTATTTCTTAGTATAAGTTCTTTATTTTAAAAATCTGAAGACTTATCTGTTAGAATAGTTGACTTCAAATGGATAATTGCCTTTTTCATAAATTTCAGCCAAGTTACCGTTTCCCAATACATTGTGCTTTCTTGGTGTGACTGATCAATAAACCCCTACAGTGGAAGAAAGATAAACAAGGACAACATGCTCATAAAGCTCAGGGAAAATTGTAGGGCATGACTGATCACAAGTGTTGCAAATAAAGCTGAAATCATGTCAGCACAAAGGGAACCAGGGATGGCTTTTATTTTACATAAGTGGCTATAACAGTTGAGTGGATCAACTGGCTATATTAGCTGATCAAATCAAGCAGTTATACCAGTTGAGTGAATCAATCATTTGTGTTATTCTTTGTCCCTGAGTTAACCAGAAGATTGCAAATGTCTTCCTGAGTTAGTCAAACCAGTATGGTGGGGGAGAGTGTATATATGGCTTAGTCCAATGTGTAATAAAGAAAATAATCAACAAAAAGAACTTGAACAGAAAAATGGGCTTCAGCTGTCTCAAACACATATGTTCCCCTCCAGATTTTGGGGATATCTAGCATTATGATAGTGAGTATATTATAGAAAATGGTAATGAAAATTACATTTATATTGTAACTCAAACTTATATTGTAATTGCTGTACTCTGCTAAACATACTTGGTGCTTATATTGTGATTTAAGTACATTGCTGTATTGCTCTGCTAATTCAAAACCCTATGTAACATCAAATATCTTCAAGCAAGTAAATTTGGTATT
>WEKW01019204.1:1458-28284 GCA_013389905.1 Sula dactylatra
AGACAATAGCTTTTGGGAAGCATTTTGTTCTTTCTAGCTTAAGTGATCACTAAGACTGATGACCAGTAAAAACAAATTGCACTGCAATATAAAAGGAGACACATTTTTTCTGATTTTGCATTGTTACTTTTTTTTCCTCCCTGGTGTTTGTACTACACTCTCCAAAGCTTAAAAAGTAAAACTGCTGTCATGCATTTAATGTCTTTCCATGCTCAGACTTCTGCCTTTGCGAAGCACATTGCCAACATCATTATTGGCCTCAAACTTTGATACAATGGAACTGAATTTTATTGAGTTAGCATTCATAAGATTTTTTCTTAACACACAGAAGTCCTAACAAATGCCTGGACCATAGTTAAAATACAGGGATAGGAGCCACTCAAAATCTGTAATTAGCAGCCACAGCACCTTTGTAAACAGGTAATGTCAAAGGAATCATAGGCAAGCAAGCATGAAATAGTAAAAACAAGTGGCTTCAGTGACAAGCAATCAGCATCACAATAGGGAATATTCAAGAAACAAACAGAATTAATTTTGAAAGCTCCAGTCCTTTAGACTAACAAAACAATCCACACACTTCTGCATATGCTTACATTTACCTCTGTGAGAGAAGTGGAGAAAGTTAAAGAAAACTTGCAAACTTTTGCAGGAGCTGCACTGATGTTTCAGTGGCAACAAGATCAAACAAGCGTGCAAATTCTGGGAATGAAGTCTAGCACAGTTAGCATGGGTACACTTCAAATCAGGAGTCTTTACTAAGTACATAGGGACAGAAAACCAGGTTCAGTAATAGTGCAGTCAAAACAAAGGAAATTAAAAGACCTAATACTCTACAGTGACTTTCTGAAGTGCTGTGTAGCACCATCTCAGGAGGTAGGCACAACCCTGTAAAAAAGAACAGAAAGGCAAAAAAAGTCCCAAATGCCAAAATATTGCTCAGTAAGGAAGTCATTCTGGCCAGAAAGCAGAAGTCAAAGCTCTATGAAGGCAACCAACAGAAAAGTAGCAGATAGGTCATGAGGTGTCAAAGTATGTACATTAATTAAACACTTTGTAAGCTTGAGGGAAAACTGGGTACAGAAAATATATATCCAGAAGTCCTTTGGGATTTTGTATGGGACTGCAGTATTCTGATCTCTGTCAAAATTAGTGCTGCTGGTTTCACAAGTGAACAAATAGTAGGAAACTCACACTGATGATAACTTCATTAGAGTAGGGTCTTAGCACTGAGAACAAGAGGGACTTTGACTGCAAAAGCAGAATTATCTGAAAGCATATGAATAAGGTAATTTAAAACTAAAAGGAAGATACCTGAAACATTCAGCTGAGACTGTCATGCAGTATTTCAGCAGCTTTCTATACTGCATATTGTACTGACCTACATTAACTTTGGTTTTTACTTTGTCCTGTATGATTTCTCCCGAGAAACCATGACACACATACAGAATAAGCAGTTGTTTCTATATGAAAAAATTGAGCAAGGTCACCCCATACTGTGTTGAAAGAAGCATTAATGGCATCTCAGTATCTTCCAATTACAAACCCATTTATGTATGTCATCACAGTAAAGTACTAAGCAGTCGCAGCACTAAAGCAAAATTAATCAATATGCAATGTACTGGACTCCGAGCAAAATTTTAGTGCTGTTTTTAAAGGTACCTTGAGGTATGCTTTGGTAAATGGTAACTTGCTAAAGGTAGCCTGAAACCATAACAACAGGATAAGCACACTTGCTTAATTTTCTTTTCAAAAGACTAAAGTATAAAATAGAAAAACATATATCATGCTTTACCTAAGCAACAATATCCTTTTGCAGATGACAAAATACATGGAAGGTATTTCTTAAACTTAAGTTGCCTGCAGTCAAATATACATAGAAAATGAATTGTCTGTAACTTGCTCACAAAGGGAATAATTTCCATTAGGTCAGCTTAATGTGATGCCCCTGTTGACTTACAGGTTATACTTTAAACGTGTCTCCTATTTCTTGAACTAATTTCAGGCTCCTGAATGCAAGCACATAGTGGGAGCAAGTCTGAGGACGTTGACTGGAGGACACAGCAACTTTTTGCAGGAATGCCACTTTTTAGTAACATTGTATGGGACCCAAACAGGGCATGTGTTCAGGGTAGATCAAGTACTTGATCCCAGTCTGACCACACATGTAGATAAAGTGCATATAAATATGCACTATAGTGCATATAAATCTATTTTTTCCCTTTCTTTTCTGTCCTATTAAACTGTTATCTCAACCCATGAGTTTTACATTTTCTTTTTTGATTCTTTCCCCCATCCCACTGCAGGGAAATGCGCGAACATCTGTGTGGTGTTTAGGTGCCTGCCGGGTTAAACCACAACAACAGTACATAAATAAATATTAATATGACACTGGTACGATCAAAAGAAATTGAGTTACCGGTGCACCTAATCACTTTACGGTATTGGACAGAGAGTAATCCTTTTTTCCCAATAGTTGACATCCTCCTGCTATTTTCTGAAGGCCAAATGCAACATACCTAGAGGTACACAGAGTTCTTCTGCCAGAGGACTTGCTTCATATTTAGCTTTAGTCTACCTTCTGTGTGGGTAGCTCATGCTATAAATTTCTTTAGCAAGCATGAGAAGTGTTGCACAATTCAACTTCCTCATGTCCCATTCCCCTTTCCTCTAAATGCCCAGAGGAATTCTACTGGTTTTCATCAGGTTTAGACCAGGATGCCTCAGGACACCCTGTTCCTGACACACAGCCCCATGCAGTTTTTGAACAGGCATTGTTTTACTCAAAGAGACCAGGCCTTTGCTTCAAGTTCAGTATCATACTTGCAGCCTTTGTGTACGTATGACTTACATCATGATTTATTCACTAAAAATTACCCCTCATGAGTTGATCTACAGAAATTTGCTGTCTTCCACTCTTCCTCTTTCCCCTTTTCCTACCTCTAGGAGTTTGTTTGGGTTTCTACAGTCTCTGTATGATATCCAAAATTCCTCTCCCAGAGCTAGTGCTGAGCCATAGGTAATGCAGATAGGCAGGTATCTCTCTCTGTGCTGGTTTTGGCTGAGATAGAGTTAATTTTCTTCATAGTAGCTGGTACGGGGCTGTGTCTTGGATTTGTGCTGAAAACAGTGTTGAGAATTCAGGGATGTTTTAGCTACTGCTGAGCAGGGCTTACACAGAGTCAAGGCCTTTTCTGCCTCTCACCCCACCCCACCAGCAAGCAGGCTGGGGGTGTAGAAGGAGCTGGGAGGGGACACAGCTGGGACAGCTGACCCCAACTGACCCAAGGGATATTCAATACCGTATGATGTCTTGTTCACCATATACAGCTGGGGGAAGAAGGAGGAAAGGGAAGGATGTTTGGAGTGATGGCAGTTGTCTTCCCAAGTAACCCTCATGCTTGATGGAGCCCTGCTTTCCTGGATATGGCCGAACACCTGCCTGCCCATGGGGAGCAGTGAATGAATTCCTTGTTTTGCTTTGCCTGTGTGTACAGCCTTTGCTTTACCTATTAAACTGTCTTTGTCTCAACTCACCAGTTTTCTCACTTTTACCCTTCCAATTCTCTCCTCCATCCCCCAAGGGGGGAGTGAACGAGCAACTGGGTGGTGCTCAGTTGCCAGCTGAGGTTAAAACATGACGCTCTCCCAGTGTTAGACTGGAGAGTCAGGGCTTCAGGAGACAAATCCATCCAGACAGAATTCAGGTTCTGGGATCTTCCCTGGGATTGGGTCAAGAGGCTCTTCAATTTAGGTCTCTGACTTCAGTAGCTACTATAAGTAGTATGTTAGGTGACACCACTATCATTAAAAAACAAGGAAATAAACAAAAACACTCTCTTTGAAAGAATAATGGCAGCTATCTGTTGACAAGGTATTGTAGTTGAGAACTGGAACAGAGAGAACACCTTGGCTTTTTCTTAAACACCGAAAAAGGACGTCAGCAAGAACCACGCTTTAGGGAGACACTGACACTTTTGAGTAGGATGTTGGAGGGTTTTGTCAATTCATTAGTATTCCCTGCATACTTAATTGGAGACAGAAGCCTAAGCCTGGGATGCAGATTCCTTTCAGGAAGCCACAATAGTCTGATTTCTGATGCACTTAGAACTTTTTCTTGATCAAGTCCCTAACCTGTAGATACTATCATGAAAATTATCCAGGCAAACAAGCAGCAGACTCTATTTAGGGGGAGCTGCCAGGCTGCTTTCTCTCACTTTTTGCACTTTCTTCAAGGATTACCAACTTAGTATCTAGGCAGCTTCTCTCATTGTGTCAACAAGCTCACCTAGCTCTTCAGGGTTTTCCATCCTGTCTTCAGCAAAATACTAGCATTTTTCTTATTAAATGTTCAAGGACTAATAACTTAAGCAATTTTTTTCTGTTTAAACAACAGAAACTGCTTAATCTGGTATGAAACTAGGTCCCCAGCTAACTTTCAAAATCTGACTAATAAAGAGATAAAGGATTCACCTTTATCAAACAAAAGGTTTGTTTGGCCATTAGGGAATAGAGAAAAAAGTTAAGAATCTAAGCTAAAGGTACATGAAAGGAAGATAAAAGATGGAAGAAAAGAGGAGGGAAGTGAGCGAAACATAACCTTTGTAAATGTTCCGAGTTCTTTCTAAAGCAAACACAATATAAAGCACTGTATGCATTTGGGCCCCATCAGTTTGAATAATCCAACTGTGATCAAAGTGATTATTCACAGGAATTAAGTCAAATGCACATGGAAGTATTTGCAGCATAAGTGCTGTTGTTGCAACAAGATGACACAAAGTACTAGCCAGAGTCAAGAAAAGCAGGGCTTCAGGAACTCTTTTAATTTTTAAAAGGAAAATCTGTACTGCAGTAACTAGTGAGGAATCAATATTTTCTTCATTGAAACTTTCCTTTGCAATTTCACATGTACTATATCACCAATATTCCTTTTTAACACAATAAATGGTGCAAACTTTCAACTGTAATTTTAATGTCATTGACTCTGTCATAAGTGGGGGGCGACATCAAATACTAGTTCCTAAAAAATTAATAAACTTGCAGCCAAAACCAATAAGACAAACATTGGAGGCTGACAAATTCCATGAGGAAAAGATGTGATATCCTGCCCTTCTTGAGAGAATAACTGCAATGGCAAGGTCACTAAAAGTGTCTCTAAGTGGCTTGAGAAATGTCAATAACTTTTAAATTTAATATTAAATATAAAATGGAAACACTGAGGGATCTAGAGAAAAGCAGTACTGTGGTTTAGTAATTTGGAATAAATTAATAAATTGTGAAGAAGCATTTGGACTAAGCATACTCCTAGCATCAGCATAAGCACATTCTTTGACTATACTAAGATTAACATTGTCAGTGACTAAAACATCATCACTCTGGCAATGGAATATAAATGGTTTCTCTGCAGCAGAATTCTTTAAGTGATAAACCCATCTCTCATCAGAATATGTATGTTACTTAGCCTTAAAATAAAGACATTCCAAAAATAATACTGAGATCTTTAAGTGCACAAAGAACACTGGACTATTAAATTACATGGTTGAAGAAGGGGTTGTTGCGAGTGTGTGCCATGAGATAATTAGTTTTACTTCCTTCTTGCTCAAATTCATTTTAAAATTAAGGTGTTCAGTTCTGAATTTCTGCCAAACACTGCGACAAAACATAGGCTACAGCTGAAGCATCAGGAAAGAGAGAGAGGGAGCTGGGAGCCATCAGCAAAGCAAAAGAACATTATACTGTGATGGTAAAAAATTGAAGTAGGAGACAGCATATAAAAAGAAGAAAATATAATGGCTGTTATGCAGATCCCTGGGATGGAGCCATTCCACATCAAGCAGAATATAAAGGAAAAACAGGAGGGAAGAATTTGGTCAACAATCTAATGATAGTTTCAAAGATTTTAACATAGTCTTTTTAAGGCTATAAACAGTTTCCAAAGTGGCAGCATATTATGGTTCAGCAGCACAGAATATTAATTATGGCACTGACTGGAAGGTCTGGTTTAAAGTAGAGAAGCATATGCCATGAGAAATAAGTAAATACAATGAGAAAGAAGAGAAATAGGATGTCCAGGAGAGTATAAACAACGTCTCAGCAATGATATGAAAATAAGAAAAATGGTGGTTTTCACTTTCCTCATTGGCGTGGAAAGGATCTGTCCCATTTACAGATACAGAACGCAAAACAAATCAAAGACAGACAGCAGATAACATCAGAAGAGTTAGCCTAAGGTGGCAGTAGGTAAAGCTTGTCACTGCTAAGTACCCACTGGTATGTGAGCTATGTTGACACAAACAAATTCCTAACAGTCACAAGACAAGATCCCGAAGTCAACAAAGGGAATTTTTAGTCATTAGCTCTTTATGCTTATAGTCAGTGTCAGAAAAGAATGAAGACTAAATGAACATGGAAAACTGAGCAGCCCTTTCACTCTTGCGGCAGCTATGTGTGAATGAAGAACGCAGCACGTGTACAAAAGCAATAAGAGGAAACCAGTATTCCTGTTGACTGCAAGATTCTCACCTGTGCATAACACAGGATGGATGGATGGGCAAGCACCCTGCAAAATACTGCATTTTTATTTTATTTTACAAATTCATTTTAAAAGGTTTGCAAAGGACTTGATTGTAGGAAGTTTAACAAATACTGGCTACCAACACCAAAATCATCTTATCAGCAAGCAATTGAAGGATAAAAGTGTCCTTCTTGCTGAATTCTAGTTGGAGGCAGAGAGCTGTGAGGTCCTTGAAGGATTTTATATTCAGATCCAGCAAAGGATTTGCAGGAAGGCCATTTAAATATCACAAACATTTGTCCTGAGAACAGAGCCCAGAGCTAGCAAATGATACACTGGCTCCCCCATGCAGGCCACACTGAGCAGGACTCACTTTTCTCTTGATTGTTCACAGGGGCACTCAGTGGCTCCACATTTCACATAAAATATCTGTCCAAAGTCTGGGGTGCTCCTCTGGTGTAGGGAACCCTGAATTCAGTGTCTTTCTTATCAGACTGTCCTACTGTCTTACCAAAATCACTTGTTGCATGTATATGCTTCTCTTATCTGTGAGGGCAGTCACATCAAAAAGAAGCTAAAGCAAAACAACAATGCACAGTATCACTGCAGGGAATGGTAGGAGGGAAAGAGAGACTGTACCCTAGGGGATGAACTGGAAGATGTGCGCTCTTTCCTTTCACTTAGCAGTTTTTCAGTTTTGGGGGGTTTTTAGTTTGGGATTGTGTTTTTTTTTCCAATGACAATTGGGAAAAAACCCAATGACAAAAATCCAGTGATAAACACTTCTGCCAGGATATAGGTAGGACATGTGGAGTTAGTGCCCTCTCCAAAGCAATAGAAAATTAAGGATCACATTAGTGGGATGGCACTCTAATTGTGAAGCTATCACGAGGTGGGCACTGCTACCTGTATGCTGATAGTGCATGGAATAAAGGCTTTGCAAATGCCTATCAAACCAGGTCCTTTGAGGATTTTGCAATCTGTTCAACCTGTTTCTGAATCCTAATCACATTTAGCCCTAAGGTACATGCTGACCTGCTCAGCACAGTGCAGTTCTACACATGCTCAGAAGATGAACAGTCAGTGCCTAAAGAACTACAGGTACGAGGACAGAACACATAGTGCATTTAAAACTTAGTAGGGACTGTATCTTACAGCAAGAACAAACATATTTCATATACATAGTAACACAGCTTGGGTTACTGTACGATTAAAGAAGTCATCAGCCAGTTCATTGTCTTTGTTTTGTTATAAATTTCCCTGAAACCTTTAACATCAGCACTTCAAAAAAAAAAATAGGCATATAAAGCAAATTTTCAGTGTGAATTAAGTTAAATAAAATCATCATGCAAATGGGTGTCTTCTTTAAAAGAACGTAGGAATAAATATAAATTATATAATATATATAAAACAAGGCAGATGGCTGCACAAAAGACTGATCCCAAAAGAGTGAGACCTGCTTTTATAACTTATACACTGCAGGGCACAAAAACCAAGCTGGAATTTAGAGGGAATGTGTTCTCCATTTCAGGTGAAGAAACATAATGAAAACTATTTTACCTGGGTCAAACAATGTCTGCACTTTAACATCTAGAGCAACAAGCACCAGAACTCAAATGGAATCAGTTGTCTCTTGGAATAAATTACTTGCATGTTCCTACAGATATGGTTACTATTAACAAATGGAAGTGTAGGATTTCATGAGCTGTCAAAAGTATATATATCTTGTCAGAAGATCTTAAAGGTGACCTAAGCAAAACTTATTCTGTTCTTTTCGGCATGTATAAGTGAGAACAGATTCCACAATCAAATCTTTAACTACGGAATAAAGTAAAAAATTAAAGTATTAGCCTAGTCAATGTTTGGTTTACTGTGCTGATGTTCATACCTCGTTTATATTATTATTATCTTTATCATTGTCATAACCAGTTTATTATCATTATCAATTAATATTATTATCATTGTTGTTGTTATTGTTATTATCACTTATTCTGAAAAAGCACTGGAAAATTTGGTCTCACAATATGTATACAATTCTGTCCTAAATGATTGCTTGGAGAAAAAGGACTTATACATGTGTATGTTGATACCATATGAAACATGGGCAATGCACATTCTGCAAGAACAGTGTTCAACCTGACTCAAAGCAAAAATCTTAAAAATGGATACTTCAGAGCTAGAGAAGGAATTAACCAAATGTGACAATTTCATTTTACTACATGCAGGGGCATAAATCAATATTAAATAAAATTTAAATTCTATTAAAAATGTCTTTTGTGAAAACAAGCTCTAATAAGAAACTGGGCAGTGGAGTTTTAGGGTAGAATTTATCCTCCATTAGTTTAAATAGCTACAGTATGGACATTGACATCTGAGCTTCTCACCCTAGCCTTCCCATATAATTGATGTGGAGCAACAGGCACATTCAATAAGTCATTCATCTGATCTACTTCCAATGTGTACTGTAGGATAACATACATCAAACCCTGGGGAGGCCTATTTAGAATCATAGAATCATTAAGGTTGGAAACGACCTCTAGGATCATCAAGTCCAACCGTCAACCCAACACCACCACGCCTCCTAAACCATGCCGTGAAGTGCCACGTCTACGCGTTTTTTTCAACACCTCCAGGGATGGTGACTCCACCACCTCTCTGGGCAGCCTGTTCCAGTGCCTGACCACTCTTTCAGTGAAGAAATTTTTCCTAATATTCACTCTAATCCTCCCCTGGTGCAGCTTTAAGCCATTTCCTCACGTTCTAGATGCATTTCTCTGCAATGAATATAAAGGGAACCTCAGGTGACTAATTCACAAAATACTATAGGTATCTACATTTGTTCAGATAAAACCCACCTTAAATGCATTCTTGAAGACGAATGTGATGTATCTTAATGCAAAGAGAATTATGTAGAAAAAGAAGAAAATGTTGAGGAAGTAGGTTAGAAGGAGAATTTAAATTTCCAGGATCAGTTCCTAAGAAATTACCATAATCAAATCTCTCATAAGTTCTGAGCTATGTCTCGTTATATTATAAAAAATGAACCTTAAAAATGAGCTTATTAGCTTATGCTGGCAGCCATGACCTTGTAAAATGTATGGAGACAACCTGGAATGATGAGTCAGAATCCATAAGGAGCAGCTGGATTAACCACTGTACATCCAGGTATGAGAAATAAAGACCATAAACTGGAGGCATGGACACTTGCTTCCTTAAAGACTGGCCTTCTTTAAAGAAAGGCCTTTACATTGCTAAATACATCACATGCATTCCTTTGACTTTCCCCAGGTCTGTTAGGCCAGCATGAACAAATCCTGAACCTTTCCATAATATAAATTTTAGTGAAATACTTCAGGACAAGGCAAATAAATTTGTACATGAATGGTACACACTTATTTGGTAAAAGGTAGGCAGTGCATGAATGCCTGTTGGTTAGGATTTATTCATCTGCTGTGGGTGGGACATTCATTTACCTGGTAAGAAGGAGCTATGAGGACAACCAAGCAATGGAGGGAGTTGCCCAGAGTTGTGTTATCTCTTGTTTTGGAGGTTTTAAAGACTTGACAGGACTAAATAAACTTCCACAGTCCCTTCCAAACTATATAATTCTAGGATTTGTCTCTCAAATACACACAGATTTATATATAAAGCTATTCTGATTTATAAATCAAGCCAACATAAATTTCTGATTTTCAAGGAAAAATGCATAGTACAAATATTCTAAATGAAATAGGGACAAAAATGTAATCAACTATGGCTAAATGAATATTAAAACTCTGACACTCTACTTTTCCTTTTGTCTAACACTAAAAGTGATACTGCCAAAAAGGACTAAAAAAATCATGCCACCATGCTTCTGTTGCATGTCCACACAAGTCAAAATANTTATTTCAACTACTTATAAGTTGTGAGTAATTTCCATTTCTGTTCTTCAGGGAGCTGGTCCTCAAGCCAGCATTTAATTTATAGCTACTTTTATGGAAACTACCAAAATTTTGTAAGAATTGTCATGATTAGATTTATTTCTCTTCTTTTCTATTTACTTCTTTTAGGTTATCTTTCTTGCCATTTTTCCAAAAGGACAGTTCAGAAAAATGCAAAGAAAAAAATCCATATTCAATTTACACTCCTGTATACAAATGCTACTTACCCAAAAGTTAAAATCTTGAGCTCAGGCTAATTAGTCATGTGAAGATTTTAAAAAAAAGTATATAAAACACAATTCTTGTAAGTGCACTAAAAATCTGCCAGTAGCTTCATTCAAGAGTAGCAACATTTTGTTTCGTAAAGTTTATAGATTACACAGGCAATCTCTAACATGCTTGTCTATATCTAATTTGGCAGTCTAGGATTAATGAACTCATAATGCTTTTCTCAGTTTGAAAATTTGGGTATATATTGTAAATAACAATATGAAATTACAGCAATGAAATCAAAGTACATCTTTAAACATATTTGATCAATTAAGGTTTTTTATGAGAACAGTAGTAACAGTAGTGTTTTTTGGTTTTTTTTAATACGCATATAATTTCATGGACCACTGCTCTGTACTAACAAATAGTAAGTCATAAACTTCTGTTAACTCATGAAAAGGAATTTGCATTTTATCATTGGAGTTGTGAAGTTTTTCTGTGGGATCTGATTCTGACTTCATGCCAGCCACTACCGCTGTAGTTAAACTAACTTCAATGGTGTTGCTCTTGATATTTTTCAATGTGCTAACAAAATCAGCTCCTAAACAGTTGCATTCAAGGTGGTCCATTAGTTAAATCTGAGAGCAACATTCCACTGACCATTTATTTCAATGGTAAGAATCTTTCTGAGACAACTGGTTTAGCATTTACTCCAGCTTAACCTCTACAGATAATTTCAATCATTGTGGGTAGAATTCATCCACTTCATTTTAGATGTCTGAGAAGTAATCCAGGTGTCTAAACATGGGTGTCTAGAGCCATTTTACATCTTCTAGGATATCTAAGCCACCTAGATGGAGCTAGCAGGAATGACACAGAACCTACTGGAAACCTCTGTCTTTCTTTACTAGCAACTGGAGACAGGGATATCTGGGACCTTTGAGATGATATTTAACACCTAGGTTTAGGGAACAGAATTCCATTTTGAAAAATATTCATTGGTATCAGTACTAGCATTAGCATTGGTATTATTTAAGTCTGAACTAGTTTCATTAGGGTCCCTTTATAGTCAATGGGAAGAAGTAAACTGTTCAGGATACAATTCTTAATTAATTATCTTGCGTATCTACACCTAGGTCAATCGACATACCAGAAGTAGTCATTTCTTTGCACTGAGTATAAAGGAAACCCTGGTAACTGCCTGGCCCTCTGTGCTTTCAATCACTTTTACATCTACTGAACATATAACAACTTAAAGCATTATGGTATCATATGATTCAAATAACTTGCTTTCTTCTATCTAATCTAAATGGCCTGGCCATTAGTTACTATAGCACTGCATGGTGAATATAGAGGGAAAGAGTAGAGAGGTAGTTGAGATATCTGTTTTACACTGATAGCACACTTGAAGAGACAGAGAGAAGATTCATAACAACGATGAAAGACGTATTTATTCTGCTTCACCATGTGTTAAAAAGAAGCATAATCACAATGACATTACCAAAATACAATACATCAACAAATGTGCAGTATCTCCAGGTGCAGAGTAAATATAAGTGTGATACATGGGACAACTGATTAGTCTCAAGTGTACCTCTCAAAAGGGATTATTTAAGATATTCTGCTCCTAGATGAACCATTTGTGATCATATGCTTGTTTGTAAATGGTTTACACTGAAAGATTAGTAGATTAGCATTTTAATACAAGACACTTTTTCCATCAAAGACCTTCATTCAAATCTTGGTTTAAATAAATTGTGTTTGGTATGTCACCCTAACCCTCTGTGAATACTGACTACATCACATTTGCTAGAAAATTGCCACCATTGGCAATCCAACAAGGAAAGTCAAGCTTTGCTGATGAGTCAGGGATGAGATTCAGTGAGATAAAATGAACAGTACAGGCTCAGCTCAGGACACGGATTCCATTCTGCCATGAGATGTACATTATTGATCTCAGCAGTTTAAAAGAAGAGCATGTATTTGATGTACCTGGCAGCAGCCTTCCAGTTAAATTGCTCTTCAGCTGTCAGACTATTCTGTGAGCTTTGTTACAGAGCAGATCAGTAAATGCACACATTTTTTGTATTTCCCACAGTAGCTAAGACAGTGAGTAATCTGAACAACTGTTTAAACATTTTCAGTTACTACCTTAATCAGGTGTAGATGGAGCCTGCATGCATGGATCTTGCTGCTTGGCAACAACTGGTCAGGAAGAATTCACCGCACGGAGTGTGGTCTTCCGTTCAGCCCAACAAGATGTGTCAGAGAACACGCTATAGAGAAAATTGTTGAGTCCATCACAGATTTGGGCCTAAAGTGCTTGGGAAAAAAGTCTTTGGGGATGCTGTTGATATGTGATATACTTTGGCCCAGATTGTTCATAAATAGATTTCCACTGTTAAAGATGCAATCTTCTTCCTTTCTTGTCACTCAAGAAAATTGAGAAGGGGAGAAGACAGAGACAAGGAAGCTTTTCCTAAAACTGTAGAAATGTGAAACATTGCCAGAAAAGGATTATGAAAGACCTATGTCTAAAACTTAAAGTTACTTCTGTGCAACTATTTGTACCTGCTCCTTACAAAACCACTCCTGCCTTACATTCTTAATATAGTATGTGTAAAGAAGTTGAAGCATGTGTTTGTATGAAATTATCCCATTGTACCCTAAAAGAATTCACAGCTGAGGTCTGAAGGATGAGATCACAAACAGCTAAAATCTGAGGGAAAGCTGAGAGAAGAGAAATACACAGGCTGCGCAGAAAAGATAGTTGTCCAAGGAGAGACAGAGAGCGTGAAGAGCTTCTGAAGAAAAGTAGCAGTTAAGAGTAGCCTCTGAGAAGGAAAAGCCCAAAAGACAGACACAGCTTTTAGTAAAAAGACTGGGAGCCCAGCCAAAAGGAGGAACAGCACTTGTACAAACTCTCTAATGAGGGCATACTTTAGGTGTCTGTAAAAGATTTTCTTGCAGGAAGAGCTTAACAGATAGAGAAGGAATCCATTGATGGAGACAAATACAGGTGGTGTCAAATGAATCTCCTGGGCATAACAGTACCACCCTTACAAAGAACTCCCTTTGAAGTTGAAGGTATATTTGTTAACATGATCTACATGGTTACCTGAGGAGAGACCATGTTTTTATATTTTGTATATATAACATCCCACACAGGAGCACTGAACACTAGGTAGACCATCTTCGGTGTGAACATGATAACAGTGATAACTAACAGGATCAAATGCAGTCAGCAACTGAATGGCAGGAAAAACAGGGGGGACTAGATGGCTGTGCAGACATTCTCCATCCAAGCACACCATAATAAAGAAGGACTAAATGGGAGGAGTTTTACTGTCTCCCCTTACAGCTCCTTCCTGGTCCAGGAAAGCCACACTTAAATAACACCAAATGTTACTACAATAGCAGCAGAGTTTTTCCCCACCTGCTTCACCTCTTGGGTAAGAATTAGCACAGTGATGTACCTCATGTTTGTTAGTGCTTATAAGATGATTATAAGTATAAGAAAGTAAACAGCATGATTATGTCATAAATCACTGTACTTTGCAGAAAATGAAGCTGAACTCAGATAACTTAGGAGCCAATTTCATGTGTGCTTATCACTGTAAGTACATTGTGTCAAGCCTTTCAGTTGTTTCTCTGCAGAAGGCTGAAACCTTCACAAGCAGGGTCTAAAAGTTTGGGCTATTCTGACTATATCATTTCCAAATCTGTTGTGCAGCCACTGCTGTTAACTGGCTGACATGATGCATGACGCCACCGGAGGATAATAGCTCAGCATGCTGCATGAAGCCCACTTGAACTGGTCTGGCAAGAACAAGTGAGTCGTTAATTATCCCACAGCTGAATCTATTGAAGACTTATTAACACTAATTCACAAGAAAGGTGCTTGTTTGATTCCCAGCAGGGATGAAGAAGCTGAATTAGACTGTTATTAAAATGCACCTAATATTAAGGCACTGCCTCCCAAAGTAATGCGATTTAAAAGAGATATTATTAAGATCATCTGAAATATCCTTCACTTCTCTGTAAATATTACTATCATATTACATACAATTACTGTTCATTGCCAAATCAAACTTTCCTTAACTATGACATTTAGAATAACCTTTACAGCACCAAAAATTATCTGAACTTATTCCAGTTGTTCACGGCCAAAAGCTAAGTCTGCCAGTTAGGATTTCTTTAATGCTTATTTTAGATATTCTAACTGATTACCATATAGAAATCTGTCACGAATTAATTCAGAAGGAATTAAAGAACACTTCCAAAGTAATTCAAGGAATAACTAAATACTTTAAAAAATTACTATCGCTGGCAATTTAAAAATTGCTGTCATAGGAATCCAGAAAGTAGAATTGATATTAATTATATTGATAATAGTTAAGAATTTTTCTGAACTATGAAAACCAATAGTAATTAAAAGCTCTTTGGCTGAAACTGGAAGCAGAAGCTGGAAATATATTTTGCATTCCTTTTGGAAGTTTGAAAACCCAATAAAAAAACCTACAAAGCTAGGTTTATTTGTACATTTGCATTGAAATAGCAGTTTCTGTTCTAGTTGCACCATTTTGATCTGTGTAAATCAACATGCAGGCATCATTTTGGGATAAAAGCACCTTTAAATATTTTTTTAAATCAATAAAAATTAATCAGCAAGAATGATATAGCAACCTAGAAGTCCATAATGAGTTACATTTTCCATTTTTTAAAAATATATCTTTAGACCATTAATTTGAAATAATTTTTTAAATATTTAATAATAAAAACACCTTAGTTTTACTTTGAAAATTAGTCATTGCTTAAACAACTTTACACTTTTAACTTAAGTATTCCCTGCCATGATTCTTTAATACAGTCTGGTGTCCTGTTGGCACATTTTGAGAAAAGCTGAAGTGTCTAAAATAGAGTTAGCTGGAAGTTGCAGTCCTGAAAACTGTGTGGATGATGCACAATCATACAACTGCAAAATTCTAAAGAAATTGTCAATCCACCTCACTTTTTAATTAAGTTTCCCAAATTATTTTTCTGGCCCTGTTCTTCAGCATTTCATTCAGTCTTATGAGCAGCTTGGTAGAAAGCTCATGCCTGACAATGAAGCATTCCTTTGCTTATATTAATTGACAAAGTATTCTCAGGGCGTCCTTAAATGTAATTTAGGAATAGAGTATCTATCTATATGTAGTGCAGTTTATTTTTGTTTCTCAGAATCCTGAAGAAAAAAATGGTCCTCAGAAGAGGATGGGATTCAGACACTTAAGCCTTTTTGGTTTCTCATACTTCCTGTGCTCCTTCAGACAAGCTGGAAGCATTAGCCTACTAAGCACATCATTTCCTGGAATCCTGTCCTGCAATGCCTAACCCCTGCTTTGCTCTGCTCAGGGAGCCTTCATGCCTGAAACACAGCTCTGGGGTCCACTTCAGGGAGCAGGCTAAAAGTCAGGGTCTTCAAAACTCACTGACTCAGTTCTTTTTGGTTTTAAGTAAGATCATTTGCCTGACAAAAGAGAAAACGGGTTCATTGTAGGATGAAATAACTTTGTCTTTTGAACCACAGTTTGCTTCGTATCCAGATAGAAAAGATTTCATAAAGATTTTTATCATACCAAAAACATGGACAAACTTTGCAGTCGGCAGCTGGTTTGACATAATGCTGTATTACGGTATGTGGAATCAATACTCTGTAACACTTAAAGCACTATTTATACAGTGGAAGGCTGTGGTTCTTTAAGAGAGACAGAATGATCACTTTTTAAATGTGAATAAATGGTTAGAGAACAACAAAGCTTTTTCTGAGCTGTAGGAGAGCCTCATAATAAAATGATTATGTCAGGCTGTCTATCATAAAATCTTCCTGTTTCTGAACCACTTTTAATATCCCATACTGAAGCTGCACACTCAGGATCTGCAAGCATTTCCAAAAGTGGCCATGAATTTTCAAACTGATTATAGCAACCTGACAGAAACATTTTTTAAAAGCTTGACCCAGCAAAGTGCTGAGCAGTTTTCTAAGGTGTTGGGCAGCCTCAAACCCAATTGTTTTTAGGGAGAGCTGTGGCTACTCACTGAATTTTAGGAATACTCAGCATTTTGCAAGATTTAACTCTGAAGATCCTAATTGAAAGTCAATGAGAGTTAGTTTCCTAAAACTCAGCGTCTCTAAGATATTTCAGTACTTGAAATCAATGGAGTCAGCTCCCTAAGTGCCTTTGAAGCTCAGAGTTTTCACTTTGCAGAGTGCATTGCCATGATGCCTGGCTCCAGCATAACTGTCCATAATATCTGAAGGATATACTGATGGATAAGCATATCTGCCATCTTCTGCAACATATTTGTAACTGCCAAGGAAGCAATAAGTGGGGGGATGGCTTAGCAATAAGCCCAGACAATTAATCTTTTTTGTGTGTCATTTGTAGAAATCACAATTTTACAGTGTTAAAGGAGAGGAGAATGGAAAGAAGGAAATAAAGTTGACATTGGAAGATGACAAAGGAAACCTGGTTTAGCCAGCCAGGTGTGTTTGTGCTCCTTATAAAAGCAATACAGATGCATTCTAGCTATTTCATGTGGAAATAGTATGCTAGTTAAAAAATTCAGCTTTACTTTGAAAAAAATGCATCACTACAGTACTTTTTTGTAGGTAATACCAGAACTGGGCATTCAGCAGATATGGCTCATTGCCCCCAAAAGAGTAAACATATGAAATTTGTATACCATTTTGGCAGAAGACAAAACTAACCAAAAATACACCACCACTCTGTTTGAAGAACCTGATAAAGCATTCTCTGATGGTCCCAGCTCTGAGTCCCTCATCTTCCATGACTCCCCTCTTCAGCCCTTTGCAAACCAGTTAGAAGGGAAAAGGAGGAGGCCACCATCCGCACAACTGCCAACACATGGAGGAATTTAAAATCCCTCCAAGACACAGCCTCTAAGGGTCTGCTTGGCAGATGCACCAAGCTTTGTCCAGAAGCTTCCTCAAGGACTGTCTCCTCCACTTACACTCCCAGCAGCATAGGCTCTCCCCCACATGTCTCAAACAGGGAAAAGTAATGATCACAATTCAAGTACTGGTAACTCTGGCAGTATTGCCCCCAGCAAGGTCATTATTACTCAGAATATTTTACAAAAACTTTGTTAGGGCATAGTAATAATCCATGCCATACACGTGCCAAGCCTTAGAGAAACAGTTGGGGTGTTAGTCTCATTGTCTCTGATTAACTGACGTGCCACACACTGAGGCACCAAGAGTGCTGGCCTTGCCAGAGCCCCAGCCTGGTGGGGACGCGCTTCTCAGCTGCGTCCTTGCCGAGACCCTGTTCAGGAACAAGAAGCACACAGAGAAGCCAGCTGAAGTTATGAGTTTGCAATGTTTTTTCTCTTTATAAAAGCAGAGTTTAGCACTACAGTTTTGGATTCATTTGGGGTAGGCATTTTGTCATGCAGTTAAAATGCATTTAGAACACCATCCTCTTGCAATATTGATTTTATTTATAATCTGCTGCTTAAGTCAAATTATTTTAATATGATCTCTCTCTTGACTCTTTCTCCAAATACTACTTTTTATTACCACATGTATTTTAGAAGACATTTAATCTCATTTTAAATAAAAGGAAAAGAGAAAGTGAGTGCAATACATATAAAAGCAGACTTTAACCATTTTTGCAGTAAAACTAATCAAGTCAGGATGACCTCAACAGCTATATTAGGAGCATATCAAGTGTTGTCCTACATGGTTACATGTGGTTTGTTTCTGTCCCCCAAATCTTAGCATCTGGACAAAAATGAACACAGTCTTTGTTATCAGCAAACAAAACCTGGAGCACTCAAAAACAGCAGAAATGCTCAGACACTCCAAGCAAAGGAGTGAATCTATGGTTCCACCTGCCCTACCTTGTCAACCCACAGAGCAGGGTGCTGGCTGTGAAGGGTTGTGGCAGCTGTCACTGTTCTGTTCATTCTTTCAGGGACAGTGCATTTGATTTTGGATAATGCTTCCATCAGCTGCCACAAGAGCTTCCCTTCACACGATGCATAGCAACCTGGAAAAGTTGTAAAGTTACAATTTATTGTTAAGTATTTGTGAGCTTAGGTCTCAGCTGAAGATGATGAGTCAAATGAACTCTGAAAGGTGAATCTCATCACTTAATCCCAGTCTATGCCCAGCAGTATCTAGGCCTGCTACATATGCTTGGGATTCACCACACAAACCTCACCAGCTCAAGCTATACCTTATCTTGCAGCCTCACATGGGTAGAAAATAGGACAGGAAAGAACTCAAAACTTCAGCCTAATGGTCTGAACTTTGACCTTAGCTAGCTCCACTTCACTTATAAAAGCAGGAACAAATATTTTCTAATTGATTTAGAGATACTGTTGAGGATTTCTGTTTTCTAGTATAAACAATTCATAGTGGAGCACATAGTTGTGTACTGAAGTAATATTTTTAATATGTCCACTTCTATTTATCCTTTTTTCATATGTACAGTTGAAAATATTTATGTAATACAATTAAAAAAACCTAACTCATACATTTCAAGTTTACCTCAGTACAAGACAATCTTTAAATAAGTGTACATACTTGTGTATATACAACTAAGAAAAGCTAAATCTAAAAAGTTTACTGGTTTGGGAAAACTCAGAATAATTTTTATTGCTCTCTCATTTTTTTGAAATGATTTGAACAAAGCAGTTCTCTTGTTAGTATTTATTTATACAGTGCCCAATATTGTGCTATCTGCTCTTCAGTTGCTTGTCAATATGTTTATTTATTTAAAAATCAATCTTTTCACCATTACATCTACTGTTGATGACAGATTTTGTACACGTAATAGTGTAGTTTTAATGTTGCTTATATATTTTTCAGGAAAAAAACAGCCATCATGTATTATTGTAACCACTTTAGTGCTGTCTTCTACATAAAGTATTTTTAATAAAACACATTTTAAGGGTGGTTTGAATCATATGGGATCAGCAGGCAGTTCATTGTGATGCCTGTGAAGAGACATCCAGTACGCATTGATTTTAACTTCTGCAGTAATAAACACAGTAAAGATCTTGATTGTTAAAAGCCAGGATACTACAGAAAAAAAAAGAAAATAAAGTTTAAAAACTAGTTATAGATTTTTCAAGGCTAGGGTTCCTTGCTTCTGGCATCAAACACATTTCACCATCCAAAGAAGTTCCACTCCTACTTTACCTGTCAGCAAAAATCACATCGAATGGCTTCTACAGACTCAGGTAACAAATGTAAGACTCTGCGTTCCTACGCAAGCACAGCACATTACAAGTAGAGAGCCTTGATCAAGCAGTGACTGAGGCTGAGGTGGGTGCAGAGAAACAAAAAGGAAAAAAGCAGAAACTGAGAAACAGGAATGAAAAATCAAGGAAATAACATGTTCATCCATCTGAGACTGTTAAATGAAAGGAGAGTATCTTCAGAAATGCCCTTGATAGATGGATCCCCATGCTTTAAATAAAGCCATAAAACATTATACAGTGAAAAGTGTTGAGGGGGCAGCTGAAGCAGCAAAATATTCCCAGTGTTGCTCATGAGAAATATATTTTCAGAATTGAACACAGAAGGCTCAAAATGTTATACATGCCTTTTTGTATTAGCAAGTGATATCTGGTGTTAGATTCACTGCTAAACTATGTCAAATAATTCCATAGATTTTTGAAGGATTACCTGATAAAATCCTAACTGATAACAAAGACAAATTTTGCAGGGAGCTAGAATTCACATAGCACAACTCTCTGAAAACTGGTCTAATAGAATATATTTACCTCAGGCGTAATATGAGCTGTGGAAGCCGATAATCAGGCCACCAAATCAGATGCCAGGGTTAGAGCTGCCGATCCCTAACCGTCAAAAGATTGCAAATATTGGCCTTTGTCTGTAGTACCACCTAGTGTCAAAACCTCTTATCTCTGAGCTGAAAAGAACTGGGTTGAACTCCATCTATTCTCCTTTATTTCCTCAGTCCAAAACAACACCAGACTATGTAGGAAGGGTGTCCGAAGGGCCTCTTTCATGATGGCAAGCGCAAGGAAGTGTCTTTCATACTTTTGCTTCCTTTATGGAAACAGAATTTGGGGCCTAAAAGTAGTTCATGTTTTTGGCACATCAGACGAAAATTCCCCCAATATTCTGCACAATTTTAAGTACAGCTCATTTTTTCCACAGTATAAAGCAGCAGAAGTGCTGTAGGGCTTCTCTGCACTGGACATGAGAGAAACCCTAGAATGAGCTAGGCTGTGGTGGCACAGTCCGTGCACTGATTTGCATTTGTGGGCAAGGCCCAAAGTGGAATCAGAGGACTCACGAAGAGAGGCGTTCTGCCTGCACACCAAGGGAGTCCTCACGCAGAACAAAACAGAGCCAGCAACACAATGAGAATTCGTCCTCCAGTTCTCCGCATGTTCATTTGTCCGGTACATTTTCTTTCAAAAACAAAATGTTCTCCCAGAGATCCCAGGTTCCCAGATTGCCTAGGGAGGCGGTCACACGGGGAGCCTGCCTCCTCCCTGCCCATCTGGCAGGGAAGCCTGTGCAGCACAGGAGCAGGCGAGCTGGGCAGCCCAGGAGCCAAAGCGCCTGCCTGCCTGCCAAGACAGGCGAGCTGCCTGCCTGCCAAAGCTGGGCACCCGACAGTCCCTCCAGAGCACTGAGCTCCCAGGCAGCTGGCAGGCTGCAGGAGCAGGGCAGCCCCGTGTCCCTGGAGCCCCAGGGCCGGAGGAGTGGGAAGCGGAGGGAGTAGGGCTTGGTGGCCACCCACTCTGGGGGCTGCCAAGGAGTTGGGCAGCTCCTGAGCCTGGCAGCTGGGAACCAGCCAGGTGGGCAAGCTGGCAGGTTGCACCTCACCCAGCCTAACCAGGGCTTTTTCGATTTCTCCCCTCAAAACCTTTATAGTGGAAACCGGTTTTGCCCCAGAATTTCTTACCTACTCTGTTTGGGACTTCCAAAAACATGGTATCTAGAAGAAAAGTTAATAATGTGACTGTGGGTACAGAAAGCTCACAACATGACTTCAAATTAAGGTAGAACAGATACAGCAAATGTGAAAGGTTACACAGCAGACACATTTACTAAACCAGAATGGATTGTGTCGACTGGAGATACAGCCAGCCTATGTACATAGGCCTCTAGTTGCAATTCCTGTGACTAATGAGTAACTGCCATGGCAGCTCCATGTATAGATTGTAGATTTACTTATAAATTTAATATAGGAGCAGGCCAGAGAAACAAGATCAAGATTAAATGCATAACAAAAATTTGTAGCAACATCAGTTAATTGCATAGCTGAGGCAGGAGGTGTTAATTACAATTATAGATGAGCCAGCTAGTAATTCACATTAGTGAGCATAGAGCAATTATCAACCTGCTGGTTTTCTTGCTACTCATAATATACATGTTTTCCCAATTTTGATGGAACATAATAGTTGTACTGAATGATGTAACAGAACAGTAATGGATATAACGCTTATTTAGGTAACCTACAGCTGTGATGTGCAATATTATCACAAAGATATTCCGTTTCATTTGGATTAAGTCACTATCCAGAGAGCTGAGTATCTTTACTGCTAGCCTTGAGTAGAAAAAAACTTCATGGGCATTTCACAGATGGACAGACACACTTTGTTTCTTGCATTAGGATTTACAAATACAAATTAACCTTGACTGGACTTGAGGCAAAAGTACAGTTTAAATTAAGCACCAGTAAGAAATTAAATCTGAGAGTATCAACTTCAGTACATCTGTTTCTAAGTGATAAATTGGAAGAATTTCGCTGACATTCGGTTGAAGAAATATAGTCTCCACGCCTGGCAAATATGTTATTCCTATGAGCTTCCAACTGACTTGGTTTAATATGGCTCACCCAGGAGAGACCATGTCATCATTGTGTTAGCAGCCTTATCATGTAACACATCATCGTATGGGGTACTAGAAAGAAGGCATTAAAGTCAAGGTGCCCTTCTCAGGAATAGGTCACAAGAGGGCTTTGTGCTTACAAGTCATACCCATGTTCTTCACCATGTATCAATTACAGTGGCAAGGCACTGGATGCACTGTTAGTGCACAGTTTCCCAGGGGAAGACAGAATGTTGGTATCCCAAGGGTCCTGTAGATAGGGGACTGGCAAAACTATCCGTTCTCCATTTACAGAAAGGTGAGGTGCTTTACAGCTAGTCTGGCTATTTTACTTTGTCAGTGGTTTGTGCTTTGCACTGTGTACACACTACAGTGAAAATCCTTTTCAGGCAAAGGGGAGTTACTCATCTCCAACTAGACTTCTTTGGGATCAGCTCTCCACATTTGTACAGTATGCTCCACTGGTATATTCCTGGCAGTGGCTTGCCCTCAATCACTCAAGCCTTAAACAAATGTTAAAAAATACTATTTACTTCATTCTGAAGCAGAACGAGTCACATTTTGAACATATAATGCTGCCATTTCACATGCTTTCCATATAGTTATGCCATTAGTTCAGTTGCATTGAAATTCTATACAAGGATATCAAGCAACTATACAATTTTTGTCTGAAAATTACCATCTTTCTGGGCAGATGTTTATCAATTAACAGGTACAACTGGGATATTATAACTAAGCTACACATTTTCTGTTTGTTTAACAATAATTGAAGCTGAATTCAGTGTTGTATCTTTATCAAGAGAAAATCAAATCCTTCCTACGTTAATGTACAAAACAAAACTTCACAACATTAGTAACATTATTTTCTTACTGTTCATGGTTTGAAGTATTTGTAAACTTCAGTAGAAGGAATAATGGCTAGAATCAACTAAATAACTAAATATTTTGAACAAATTCCATGACTATTTGCTCAAATTTTAAAAGAAATTTCTTTTGAGTTGCACCTGCACCACTTCTATGTTTCACTTCTGGCTTACATTCAGCAAAACCACCTGCCAAGCAGAAGATTTGTGTATTAAATAAGTCAACATAGCTGCTATTTTGAGAGCTTAGCTGAGATATAAAGGAAGCATACCCTTCATACTTTCTATGCAGCAATAGATATACCTAGAAATATGATATATCTATGTGTGCTTCTTCCTCCAAGTATACATAGGTTATTACCCTGTCTTAATCTGGAATTTTTTGATGAGCATGATTGAAAGGAACTGATCAAATAGTTCTGACATTATGTATCGTCCTGGACTTCCTAGGTCCCTGAGGGTCTGACAGTGGAATAGGGATCACATTAGTACCATAAACTCATAAATACTTATGGACAACTGTAAAACATCCAGCAAGATTTTGAGACCAAAAATTTCTGTGAACTTGAAAAATGACTGTTAGTAGACACGCTGTGTGCT
This sequence comes from Sula dactylatra, assembly GCA_013389905.1. NCBI lineage: Eukaryota > Metazoa > Chordata > Aves > Suliformes > Sulidae > Sula > Sula dactylatra. The sequence goes on from WEKW01019204.1 coordinate 25,450, forward strand.
TTTCTCTAAGAAATTTCCATATAAGGCACTAGCATTTTCAAACTTTTGAGTCTGAATGTGTTTCAAAGCATGTTTCCATCATCCCTGTGTCGAAATTCTCAGGATCTCCAGAATGCTGCTGGGACTCCTGTGATGCCAGAGCAGAGGGCTACTAATAGATTGTGATTTTCATCTCTACCTCTTCCCTCTCTAACACTCAGAATTAGCAATATTTTTACTTTCTTTGTCGTTGTTGAAAGATAATGTTCTTGACAATAACTGTAACTGCATATGTCTCAAGCCTGTATTATCAACACTGTTTCTAGCACAAATCCAAAACATTGCCCCATACTAGCTACTACAAAGAAAATTAATTAAATCCCAGCCAAAACCGTGACATAGTCAAATGGCAAGAACCTGTACCATACCTGAGGTGTGATCTGAGGTAGCTGAAACACTGAGCACAACTCACTTCCAAATGGGAATTGCCTGTGTTGGGGAATTTCTATGGTACCCCTCAAGGTGAATTAAACACGTTTGTGCTTAAATATAAAAGAAAAAAATTTAATGAACGTGCATTGGGCAGAGTCCTAACACAATACATGGTTCTACATGGAATCTGCAAAGACACTTCACAAGCAGATTCCTTATATACACGTGCACCAGCACCAATCCCAACAGCAGTTGCATGGGGCATCTCAACCTGCCATGGATCCATCCCCCAGCCCAGCTCTGCTGCCTAAAGGTGGGCCCTGAGCTTGGGCCCCTGAGCATTCCTATTCCAGGCTGAGGCTGTTTCTTATCTTATCACCAGGGGAAACTACTCTCCCTGGCAAGGAGTCTTGTTCTGTCTCTGGCATTTCTGCTTCCAGCCAGTGTAACCCCTTATTGCAGTTGGACCTTCTTGCCCTCCATGCCAGATCATTCCGCAGTCACAAACTACCACTGCTGACCAGTTACAATTAGAATTTTCCCTTCACCTGGATGTGCTAGGAAAGCACTCTCTGAGACACAAAACAAAACTCTGCTTTACTTAGTTCATTTGTACTAGAACTCAAATTTAGCCTTCTCACGAGACATCTGTAGAGGAGTGAAATCAAGCTGGCAAAACTGAAGTTTGGATGCTCAGAAAACACCAATGACCATTGTCTCCCTTAACACTCAATGTACATCACTCTTGTAAAAATGATAGATATGTTCATCATGCCATAGACAAGCAGAGCTGCTGACACTTAATGCCATTTCTGTATTTTCTGAATTTATTAACATTATGTGAAATTCAGCATCAACCATTCAATGCATAAAATTTTTATTTGTTGGACAGTCAGGAGAAAAAATTAGTAAAGAACACAAAGCCTCTCTGTGTATGCGTATGTACATAGTCCTTTACGGTTTGAACAGCAACTATCGTTAATTTTAGAAGTCATTCAGTCATATTCTTCCACCAAGCTTTAAGAGTGCAAGAGTAAGCTCACAGGTACACAAGAATGATAAATGTATTCCTGTGCCTCACAGATATTATTTATATTCACCAGTGCAGTGCCCATCATTTTTATGTAATGCAATGCATTGTAATGACTTCTAAGTAAATAAATGCTTTAAAATAAAATAAATCAGAAAACTTCAAGCAAGAGCTTGCTGGAATTTTTCAGTTAAACTTTTATTGTTTGCGAAAGCCCATTTATCAAAGTTTTTTGTGGGATTAGCATGAATGACACTTACTGGGAAAGGCTTCTGATATCTAATAAGGGCATGCTAGAAATACAGAAAGAAATGCAGGCAACAGAAGCACTTGCAATTGCAGGAGGTCTTTCTATGTACCAGACTCTTAGGAGCCCTTCTTTCTCATGATACTTTTTTTCTGTGTGTGGTACATTTCTTATATCTGCAATTAACTGTTTGGTAGTCCAGAGAGAAAGAAAAGCTATCGCACATATACTAAAGCAGTTGTCTCCAAACTGCTTTGATTGCACATCCTTTCAGTAAAAAATTTGTGAACACATATACCCAATATAAGTTTGTTTATTTATTTATAAGTTATATACATTTACTCCTGTACTAATATATTATATATATTATAAAACACACACAAAAATAGCAATTTAAAAGGATGAGATAAAGATAAAACAAACACAATTTTAAAATTTATTTTATTTATTAATGATATGAAAAATATTTTATTTCGCTGAGGTGTGTGCACACCCCACTTTGGAGACCACTGAGCTAGAGTACCGACCTCGAAGACATGATTCCAACTCCCTCATATGAATCTAAAAGAGCAGGGACTTGGTTTCCCACAGAAACTTCTTTCAAGGATTCTTGACTTTGCTAAGACAGTTAAGACAGTAGTACCACATTCCTTTTGCCCAAATTCTTCTCTCACACCACTAGAAGGAACATGTGTTGTCATTTCAGCTATCATGAGCCTTGATCACTTGCGAGACAACTCACTAGATTTTCAGTATGAAGTAGTAATGACATGTCTATATTCAATAAAACTGCCATTATCCAACAGAATTACTCAAAAAGAGTTATATGTCTGTACTTTTGTAAGAACATCAGAGTTACTCTCAAATTATTCTTATTACCCAGCCACCTTTTATACATACTCAAATAACTCTCAGACATAGATAATCGTTCTTGAAGTTGGACACAAGAGAACTTATTCAGTCTTGTTTAAGCTCAGACATAATTGCTTAATACCCATTTCTAAGTCCCAAACTGAAAGTCCCCAAAAGCATACCAGTCTTTCTTTACTGGCTGTCTGTCTCTGCTTGCCTGATTTCCTAGATGCTCCATTCAAGTCACTAATATGTGTGCAGAGTGCCTTTTCCAGAGAGATATGCACCTCTTCTC
>WEKW01019204.1:28310-53156 GCA_013389905.1 Sula dactylatra
CAGCAATACAACTAATTTAATCTGCTGTGATGATAGGTGGTACACGATTTGTATAATGACTAGGTGTTAGAGAACTCACCTAATGGTTAGAAAACAGAGCAGCCTCAGCTCATCCCAGGAGATGTGGGATTAACCATCTGGCTTTCAGTTATTGTGAGGTGGAAGATCTGCCATCTGCCTTCAAAACTGATCTGCTGAAAACAGAAAATAATCAGAAGATGGGCCAGGCTAGGCCCATCTCTAATGGCTAGACAATTTATGGAACAAAAGCATCTAAAGCTCTGAATATGGTCTGGAGCCATGACTCAAAAGTCTGTTTTTTAATAACAAGCGTTCTCACTGCTACAACCAGACTTACCCCTGCTGGGTCTTCATCTGGTCCTGTGACACTTTTCACTATGTAAGGGTTCAAGATGTAAGAGAAAGCATGGAAGGTTCATTTTGTTCATATTGGAAAAGAAATTAAGTCAGTAAATTTTAAGTCATGTAATACATGAACATGAAAAACTACTGATGAGACCATAACTACAGCTACCTTTTTAATATGTCATTGTGAAATCCCAGATATGATGCAAAGTCATAATTTAATCATGGCAGTAATAACATTACCTTTGGTAATCAATTAACACAATGAATTTTACATTGCTGATATAAAATCATTAATATATCTTGTCATTCCAGTGCATCAGCAAGTAGTTCATTTTGCTGTAGAGTCATCCTGCTGCACCAGCTAAGAGGAAACTTGCCCCAGGGCTGTATTGTTTATACAGGGTTCTTGCTCCCAATGGAGAGACTGGTTCCAGGCAGGTACTGAGTACTCTGCCTCCCTTTTAGGTATGTAAAATTGTAGAGTTTTAGCTTGAAATACAGAAAAAATGGTTCTATTTAGAAATTAAATTCTGCTTCACATACGTTCACGTTTCTTTTACAACTGCCTTTTCTGAACATTTGGATAAGCAAAGCTTCATCTATATATATATGCCCACAGAAAGCCATTTCTGCATCCATAAAAACCATGTATTTTAGTTTGGTGCCAAAACAATAATTGTCTTCAGTGGAAGCAGAAGTGGATACTGGTTATATGCTTCAGAGCGAATCAGAAACAGTAGATAGGGTTTGGCTGTCCAGTCATAGCTTGCATATGAATCTAGTCCTAAACAAACTGGTACGATCACATGCTCTTTGACCACTCTGAAATGTGAAGAATTATGTTAAAACCATTGGCATGTACAATGGATAAGTCTTGAATAGGTGAACTGTGTCCTGTTTGCCCTCCCAGCACTCCCAATAATAAATAATCCAGAATTAATTCTCTGCCACAGAATCTTGCCTAGAATATTATCAGGCAGAAAACCCTGGAGAAGTATTTTTAGAAAAAGGATGACTTTGGATTACATTTCTCCCATACCTGACTTCCTGAGACCCCATGAAAGTACGAGAAGAGTTGGCCAATGGCCAGCTGTATCACACAGCTCTTCCTGTCCAAAAGTACTTAATAAACATGAATTACTCACTTCAGACACCATCTGAGTGTAGCAGTATACAGGCCAAATTTGGGGAAAACATTTAAGTGTTTGCATATTGTCTACCTACAATATTGCAATTAACTTCAGTATATTCTTATATATGGATACTTACATGAATTTGCATATGAAGCTCTTGCTTATCCTGCCTTCATTCATTCTATGTATTTATTCAATGTAACTCATTCAGCATTCACTGAACACTTATTTTCAATACATAAAAGCTTTCTTCCATCGACACAATATGTATATATGTTTTCTTGCCACAACTGCCTTCAGTCTCTCCCATCCACTTGCCCCTTGAAGCCAGTCCCTATCTCCGATCTTCCTCATGCCTGTCTCTGATCTTCCTTAAGCAACTAAAGTTCTGATTCCTTTCTCCCCAAGGGCTATGGGGCAGGCAACGAACATGGGATTTACAAATGTTGGAAGCAGGGAGGAGGGGCAAGAAGCAAATCAAAAACATGCAAAGGATTCATAATATAATGGAAAGAAAAAGAGTGCATCAGGTGACCTGCAAAGTATCAAGGATAATCAGGAGTTTATTTTCTGACTGTACAAATTTTCAGATATAAAAAGTTATGTATTAGTTGCTTTCAGAGTAGATCTCAGACTATTGTTCAAAATACATATACATGTACATATACAATCCTTTCTTCAGGGTAGGAAGCATATTTGCTTCACACTCTGTGAGGCTCAAAGACATCCTCAGTGCTGAGAAAAGTACCTATTGACACAATCATGTCTAGTTGATCTCTAGGCTTGGTCTCACTGTCTGCAGTAGCAACATTTATTGAAAAACTGCTAAGAATTCTAAACAAAATGAACATGGAGGGAATAGGGGAAAACAAAGAGAGCAGGCACAAGCAGCAGACCATGGGTTTAGGACTCTTCTGAGCACTCAGAAAGACAGCTAATAACCTTGCCAGTACACCTCAAGCCTAGACTTGAAAACATCCATACCCCATGTATTATGTCAGTGCACACAGTTTTTTGAACCTGTTCAGGGATATGTCTCCTAATATGGTCTCCTCAAAGTTTCATGGTTAAAATGCCTCATAATACTAAAGTCAGAATATGTTACATGTTATATCCATTTGTAATGTCAAAGTTACACAATAAAACAAAATGACATTTTTCTGTTTTAAACTATTTCTTCTGTAGCAAGCCACAGATCCACAACAGTAACTGGCACTGTGACTTATTTTTTTTTTTAGATCCATTTCCAGAAAATTAAATATGTGTTTTATATCCACTTTTATGCCTAACATAACAGCAGCTACATCAAAAAGTTAGTAGAGATCTGGTCCAAGCTTTCATACATTATTCTCCAGATGACTGAACCAAGTCCCATAGAAATGTTTTCAAATAAATATAAATATTTATTTAAAGTAGTTACTCACAGGACAGGGGATTTTTTGTGAATACTATTACCTGCAGTCTGTTTCTGGAAGCAACATCTTGGCTTAAAGTGGTTTCTGTAGTGTTTGCAAACTCTTCAGACATACAGTCCATTGAGAATACAACTGAAACTGCATGTTGTCTCATGCTACAGCAGTTTGTAGTATTGCCTACAAACAAAAGTAAAAGCCAGACCAATTATGGCTTGAACACTACCAGTGTCACACTGATAACTGACTACTTTCTTCATTCTTGTATTTTTCTAACACCTCAAGCATAGGATATGCTTTCCGTTCAAGCTGCAGCCTATTCCTGACCTAACAGCTCTCATTCAGTTTGGAAATGATAGCTCTCATAGCTTTTATGTCCATTTATTCCATGAGGTCAGTCTCCACTGTACACTTTTACTCAATTTTCTAACAACATTTTCACTTTGTCCCATGCCAAATTAATGTAGAAATTTCACTAAGCACTTGCAAAGATTTTATTTCTCCTTCAAGTCAGTTGTTGATACTTTGATTTACAGCTAAAATCACTGTCAATCATGCTAACCAATATCTCATTGTGTCTTTATGTTCACCCATCTTAAGCATCCTTTCTCCTGCACAGACTGTAAATGGCTTAGGAATCATAGAATCATAGAATCATTAAGGTTGGAAAGGAACTCTAAGATCATCAAGTCCAACTGTCAACCCAACACCACCATGCCTCCTAAACTATGTCCCACAGTGCCACGTCTACACATTTTTTAAACACCTCCAGGTATGGTGACTCCAAAACTTCTCTGGACAACCTCTTTCAAGGCCTGACCACTCTTTCTCCTAATATTCAATCTAAACTTCCCCTGGTGCAACTTGAGGCCATTTCCTCGCGTCCTATCGCTAGTAACTTGGGAGAAGAGACTGACGCCCACCTCACTACAACCTCCTTTCAAGTAGTTGTAGAGAGCAATAAGGTCTCCCCTCAGCCTCCTTTTCTCCAGGCTAAACGACCCCAGTTCCCTCAGCCTGTCCTCATAAGACTTGTTCTCCAGACCCTTCACCAGCTTTGTTGCCCTTCTCTGGACACGCTTCAGCACCTCAATGTCTTTCTTGTACTGAGGGACCCAAAACTAAACACAGTGTTGGAGGTGTGGCCTCACCAGTGCTGAGTACAGGGGGATGATCACTCCCCTACTCCTGCTGGCCACGTTGTTCCTGATACAAGCCAGGATGCTGTTGGCCTTCTTGGCCACCTGGGCACACTGTTGGCTCATGTTCAGCCAGCTGTCCATCAGCACCCCCAGGTCCTTCTCCACCGGGCAGGAACTATCCTTTTGTTCTGGGTTTGTATACTACCTGACAGACAGATTATGGCTAGCATTCCTATGTACAGATAGGAAGATAATACGTAATAAAAAATGGTAATTTTTGTGAGGAATATCAAGAAGAGAGGCATTCATAGGAGAAGAGCAGTACTTCATGATGCCCCACTGGGGCTTTTGATCAGTCTCTACCCAGAAAGAAGAATGCCATCCACTAAGCTGGTAATACAGATGAGTCATTAAAAGCATCCAGGAGTCTTTTTACAGTAATCATTTGACTTAAGTCACGCAAATCTACATAACATGAGCGGGAAAAAAAGTTCAAGATAGCAAGGCAAAAGAAACAAAGTGGTGGAGAGTGTTTTTTAAAAAGAATTCTTTTGTTTATCTAACATAGAGCTACACCATAAGAATATGAATTTTTCCACAATGGTTATTCCACATTCATATCGAATGACTTGTAACATAAAGAGCTCATTTAACGTAGTCATTGTTTATGGTGTTTAAAAATTCATGAACTCACAGTATAAGTCCACTTGCTGAGATTCATGCCAAATATTCTTCCCTGAAAACAGTGCCACACCTGCGTAAAAGAAAATTGGGTACAAATCAGGGGAAAGAAAGGTACAAAAAATGATGTGCAGAACTATTTCTGTACAATATTTACCTGTCTCAACTTGCACAGAAGAAAATACTATCATTAAATAACTATGGACCTTATCAGAGCAATACATTTTATAACATTTATGTATATCAGACATATGGTTGTAGATAACAAGAAGCAGCATGTGCCACAATGCTTACTTCCCATGCATTTATGTTATACAGATTGTTCTACAGAAATAATAGAATAGATTCATTGTTTGTTTTTTTCTAAATGGAACCCTCTAAATATCAAGCATTCTTTACAGAAAGCATAAAGTTAAAATAATATTTGAGGGCAGCATTAGAGAGGAATGATCAATGGGTAGAATAACAATTTTGCTCTTTTATTTATTATGGTAGCATTTGGGGACCCCACACTTGGACCAGAAAACCATTGTGCTTGGAACTGTGTGAGAATATAAAAAAAAGAGAAGAAAACATTGCTGATCCTGTAACCCAACTTCATCATGACTTGATTTTGATTTTATAACACATAGGTATACTGAGCTTTGTACTCCACTCTGAATGCAAAGCGCAGATGCACTTTGTAGTCAAGTATCATTTTTTTGCTTTATTCAGGCTATAAGAGGAAAGGTCTGCTTATATGTACAAGTACTTCCAAAAGGTTTAGATAAAAGCATCTCGCTTAGGTAATTTATAATACTTTTTGCACAACAAGATGAAGATGAAAGAAGTTTGTTTTCTAAAATCGGGACAGAACATCAAGAAAGCATGTAGTTTTGGCTCTATATGCAACCTGAACAATTTTTCAATATTAAAAGTCAGGAAAATCTTTAAAATCTCTGATATGTTCAAAACTTCTGGGTACATCAACACTATTTATTTGAAACAAGATATTACAAGAAATTCCAGCTGTGGTAGACCTTTAATTTTGTGATGATATAGCAAAAATACTGAAAAAAATAATGGTATGGAACCTACCTCAAAGTATTATTGTCTACAGACATCAAACTTGTTAAATACAACTAAGCCTGGGGTTTGCATGATGGCAGAAATACTTAAGAAAAGAAAAATGTGAACACATAAGGTAAGGTAGTCATTGCAGTAGACTGAAAACATCCTCCAGAAGTTTCATCAGGAATGCTGTTTGCTAAAACATCTGCCAAAATGAGAGGTTTCATCTCCTTGGAGCTTTGCTTCCTCTATGCCTGAATGACTCCAGGAAAACAAGATTCTCTGCTTAACTATCTCAGAAATCAGAAAGCATGCAAAAAAGTTATTTTAATTACCACTCAATAAAAATTAATATTCAATTTTCTTGAAGTTTTCTTCATGCTCACAATATTCTGATGGCAAGTACTGCTCTACTTTATGTACCTAATGTCTTCTTTTTCTTGTCTGTATAAATATTATTTTCAGTCTGACCACAAAGAGGAACTGACATTAATTTCAGTAAATAACTTACCACCAGTAAAATAGTTGCTTTCTGGAATTTGGCAGAGCAAAACACTGAAACCATAATCCTCTGCAGTGGTCTTAGCCTGAATCAGAAAAATCACCATATAGATGTAAATATCCACACTAAATTTATGGCATGTTTATCATTTTATTTACACCCTCAGCATAGTAAACCACACACAGCTGTTAAGTTCCCCTCTTGTATGTGATCAGGCAAAACTATAAACCTGAACTTCTGATATTACACATAATTTTAATGACTGTTAACAGAGTTATGATTAGGACAGTCTGTCCACTTGCCTACTCACTAATTAGGGGAGAAAGATAGAAGTAATTGTGGTGAAAAGTATCACAGATAAAAGGAGAATGCAAGACTACTTCAAAATCATGGAAGTCCCAATAGTCACATGTTATTGCTTCTGAGATATTGATTTCCAAAAGCAGCATTTGTGATGCATGATGCTGCAATATTGTCTCCTTATAGGTTAGGAGATCGGTAATTATTGTTCTGGTCAAATCAACCAGTCAAGTCTGCAAACAGCAAATATTTCTTTCTTGCTGCTGCTCTCCCTTGTCACCTTATCTTGGCACATATCCCTTTCCCTTCCTAGCCAGCAGCTATTTGAATAGCATAGTATTGCAAATGCCAATAAGGGTTGTTTTAAACTTTTCCAAAGGTGTTTCTCATTTTTCTTTTGCTGGACAGACAAGTTAATTTGCAATTTTGTAATAAACAATTTTAGCAAGACAGGAGAATAATTGAAAAAGAAATCAAGTGTTAATAGTGTGATTAGTTCTGATAAACAGTATTCAAGACAAATCAATTTCTTCACACTCTGTGGGACTGATTGGACATACAGAAGGTTAAGATACCAATATGGTTGTTTTGGTCAAGACTCTTCCTTTGGAGCTGGCAACGACACTCAGTGATACTTTCCCAGCATCAGCTGGGATGGCTCCCAAGGAATCAGCAAAAAGGTTGAAACATACCCTCTGCTGGCCTCATTCCACTAACAAATGGGAGTTTCTGTCACACACCTTTCTCCTTTGTATGAAATCTAAGTGACACTGTGGTAGCAGTGCTTCTTAGCAAGGTACTTCTCTGGGGTACCAGAAAAGGCAATTTTTGCCTTATGAATATGCTGTAGCATCTTTCCCAAACTGAATTCTTTAGGTTTAGTTGAGAATGCCTCCAATATCTATCCACTGTGCTCCCTTAGGTGCCATGGTCCAAGGCAGGGGGAGAAGGCAGATGCAGGCACAGCAGAACCCTCTTCTCACCCATTAAGCTGCCTCCAGTGTCTCCCCCTTTGCACATGGATAAAAAGAGGCAGAATGGTTGGATCACCTATAGTTGCATACTTTGAAAAAATTATCCAGGCAATGAAGTTGAAAAAAAGCCTCTACGAACTATGTGGACAGCAGTGGATAAGTTAACCTTGTGGGTGAATCAAAGCTATGCTTTCTCTACAAGCTGCTCAGTGAATGCAAGCTGAATGCAGGCTGCATAAAAGCTGAATACTCAGTGAATGCATCAGTTAGTTAACTGATGTTTCACTTGCAATGCATATTCCTCAACTAACCTATCAATGTCAAAAAATTTTGTGAACAGTTTTCTTAAACCTCCTGTGAAAGTATTGCTTCCTCTTTTGGATTACTTCTCATCCCTGATTTACACCTTCTGTAGCTGCTGTAACCAAAATAACTCTGTGGAGTTTTAAATCTTGCAAAGATATTTTTAGTTCAGAATTACCAATGACTCTCTTTTTTTGTCCCTCTTTCTGTAAGACCCTTTCACTATCATGTATCAAATATCTGCTGTGACCATTCATACAAAAACTGCATTAGCTATTGCTTTCATTTGCCCTTCATTTCCCTGTACTTCATGAATTTACAAGGAAAGATGTGTTAGGGAGCAGACAAAAGCATATATCTGGCATATCTATTTCTCTTTGGCTCATGTTAGGAGTGGAGAGCCAGGAACTCAGTGATAAGCATTAGAAGTACTGCATCTGAAACATTATTTTTGAAAGCAGAAAATTAAAAACTTTAGCTGGAGTTGTGAAGCCTTTGAATGGGTGGCAGAAATCAGACCATACAGCCCTCACTAGTACTTTATTTTATTTTGTTCTTTCTAAAGATATACTGCTCAAGCCATCCTCCCATGCACAATCACACACAAAAACACCCACGTATTCTAGTCCAATGATGGGGTAAATCCCATGGCTAAAAAACCCAATATACAGCTGTGAGCAAGTGATAAAGCTACCTGCCAGCTCAACTGTAAAGGCATGTAGGAGGGGTTTTTTCCTCCCTCTGGAACAATGTGAATAGGTTTGTGATAGCTACCTGTGGAGTTTATCACATAAAGAAAAATGCCTGTGTTCTGTTGCAACATTTCATCAGTGTCTCATCACTCTTTATTGGATATGTAATGAGAGTTCAAAACTGCATGGCAACCTTTCTTTGAAATATGATGATGTCAGGAAGCCTGACACCATGTTAGTACCCTCCCTCCTTTTAAACCAAAAGCCCAGTCCTGCAGAAGCTTCATGTGAAAAATTCCAAATCCAAAGCAAGGGTTTTTTCAAAAAATGCTGATTCACTCAAAATTATTTTGTATAAGCATCTTGGTTTCAGCTGTTTAAAAGGATTCCAAAGGACGGTCTTACCAGTGCACTGTACAATGGCACTAATACTCACCTTTCTCTGCTGGAAATACTTTAACAGATACATCCTTGCGTTACCTGCCCTTTTCACAGATTTGCCCTATTGTCATACCCTGGCTGACCCAGATCATTCTCCTTTGTTGCCATTTCCAACTGATCAGCTCCCAGCTTCTGGAAGAAATTCTTGTTATTAGTTCCTAACTGCATGACCTGGCACATTTCATTATTAAATGCAATACTATTCTATTACTGCAGTCCTTGAGGTCATCCAGTTTCTTCTTTGTATTGATAATACTTCCCAAATTTTGTCATCAGCAAATTTCATTACCACATTCCTACTCTTTCTGCCAAGATCATTAATTAAACTATTATATGAGATCAACCTCCAAAACGAATCCTTGAGGAAGTCTACAGGCAATCTCTTTCCATCACAATTCTTCTACCAAGCAATGTGTTGCCATATAGTCTTTAGGCAGTTCTCCTCTCAGCTCCTGTATCACTGTCCATTTTCACTATTCTTCATTTTAACTAATAACTTCCCAAATGGTGGTGTAGTGAATACTCAGATGAAGATCAGATAGAATGTATTGAATTTCTATCACTTTGTAAATCATCTAAGAGTGATAAAGAGCTTTACATTGGCATGGCTCATAGTCAGGAGCCTTAAACTGGTTAGTTGGCAAACCTAGTATGATTTGTATTCATATAACAAACACTAGGACAGTAGGGAAATTTCAGAACACTAAATACACGATCATCTCAGGTAATATCTCTAAAGAAGTAAATGTTTTAGACATCTGAATAACTAGATTTCTATCAAAACCAAGTGAAATTGCAGAGAAACCCAGAAATGCTGATAAAGGATTTTTCCAAAAACTTAAGACAGGAATACAATTAATGTCAGGAATTTTGGTTTTATGGAAAACGCATCTCATCAAACAAAACTGATTTCCTCCTTTTGTAAGACTGATGAATGGAATTATATACACAATATATAGACCTGGAAAGCACTTGATGCACTACATTACACTGTGATTAATAAATGAGCGTCATACAATATCAACAAAGCACATGGTAAATAGGTTAAAAGCTACCATGGACAGTGTATACTGAATCGTAGGCTGACCTTGGAGTCACCCAAAAGGATGTGCACTGCCCTCTCTGGTCTGTATTATACATTGTACCCCCCAGCAAAGCCACCCAGGTTATGGGGAAGCTTTTTTTTTTTTTTTTTTAAAATATGCCGTGGAGTGGAATCAGAGAGGTTAAGAGAGATGAAGTAGGGTGCAAAAATGCCAGAAATCATTGTTACTTGGAAAATTTTAATACTCAAATCTTACATATGCAAGTGAGCTTGAAATACCTTTTGAAAATGTATGAATTTATTAAGCAAGCAAAGTCAGATTCATCCTGGAAATTCAAGAGAGTCTCTGAAGTGGGGCTGGACCATCCCTATGATCAAGCTAAAAGACTGACAAACAAGGAAGGCTGAGAACTTGGACACAAGGGCACTCTGGTTAAGATCCAGTATAAGATGCTACCTTACTGAAATACCTAGAATACAAGAACTGTTGTCACTAAAAAGCTTTCCATTGACTAAGAGTGTTTTTCAGGCAGTCCCATAGGAAATGGTTCAAGGCTTGATTCAACATTTTCATCAGTGAGCTAGTTAAAAATTATTACACACGGCCATAAGTTCAAAGAGTGATAAATAATGACAAGGAAAAGGAATCATACAGAATGATGTCTCACCTGCTAAGTTTGGCCTCTATTTAAGTAGCACATAATTTAGTAATGCAAAATGCAAAGCTGTATTTCTAGAAACCAAGAATAGAGGTAAAACCTACAGTTATGACAGACTGTATCCTGAAAAGCAGTGACTAAAAAGCATCTAAGAACCATAGTAGACCAGCAGCTAAACATAAACTCCTGGTGCATTGCTATCACTGTGCCAGTAAGAGTAATCCAAGGAGATTGCATCTAGGTCTAGAAGTTATGTCTAGAAAAAGTTGTTGAAAATTCATCAATATAGAAATGAATACAGAATTATTTGACGGTTATAGAAAATGCCTTTCAGTGAGGGACAAAACAGATCCATCCAGTTTTATCAAAAAGATGAAGCTATGAGATGATTACAGAATATAAGTGCATTTGCAGGGAGAAAACACCAGGTGTTAAGGCTATTTAATCTAGCAGGAGAGAGCAAAGCATGAACCAGTGGCTTGAAGTTGAATCCACAGAAAATCAAGTGAAAGCTAAAGCACAAAATTTCAGTGATGAGAATGTGTAACCATTGAATTTTCCCATTACTGTTAAAATGCTTAAATTACAGATTTGATCTATTTTCAAAAGATGTGCCTTATAAAAACAATGTGAAGTGCAATGACCTGTTATGAGCAACTAGATGATCTAGCAATTTTGGCCTTAAATTTATGCATGCTAAACAAATGAAAAAATAATCTCTCTATCATCTGTCAGGCTTTCTCTGCATTTCTTAGACTTTACCAAAAAAGACAATGCAAATATTTTTTCTATTTAAGAAATATTATTAGCGTCACTTTCATCCTTCTCCAGCAGTAACACAAATCCTCTAATATCAGAAGTATAACTGTGCAGACATCTAAAGAAGAGTGAAACGATCACTAACACATTGTAGAAATGTAATAATTAAATATAAATTGCTTTTTCACACATAATATGGCAAGTGCAAGGTCTGATATTTCAGCAATGACATGACTGATAGAAAGTACTGCACACATTCCATTTCCTTTCCAATGATCTGCCCTGCCAATGGTATACAGCTCCCATTTCCACACTGATGGATCACAAAATACTGGATCTTAATCCTGTCACTGGTACATTACAGAATATTGCCTGTCCTGGGCTTCAGGCCATATTGAAAGAAATTCAGCATTTGTGGTGGAAGCAGAAAGAATGAAATATTTCTCTGGCAAGATATTTTTTCCCCTGCTTTTCAAAAGAGAAAGTGCATCTTGAAACTAATCAGTAGCTTAGAATGTTAAAAAAAGTCCCAGCAGAACTTTATGGGCAAAGCGGAGTAACAGAAATAGGTATCAGATGGATATTACAACCACATCATCATCTGTGGTATATGGAAGACTTATGAAACTATGTGTTTAGACCTTAAAAGACAGCCAGTGGAAACAACTGAAGTGCAAATGAAGTACAGAATTACTATTGATAGCAACATAGAGAAGAGAAGAGAAGAGAAGAGAAGAGAAGAGAAGAGAATGTTTCAGTTGGAAGGGACTTACAACAATCATCTAGTCCAACAGCCTGACCACTTCAGGGCTGACCAAGTTAAAGCATGTTATTAAGGGCATTGTCCAAATGCCTCTTAAACACTGACAGGCTTGGGGATCGACCACCTTTCTAGGAAGGCTGTTCCAGTGTTTGACCACTCTCTCGGTAAAGAAATGCTTCCTAATATCCAGTCTAAACCTCCCCTGGCACAGCTTTGAACCATTCCTGCATGTCCTATCTCTGGATACCAAGGAGAAGAGCTCAGCACCTCCCTCTCCACTTCCCCTCCTCAGGAAGCTGTAGAGAGCAATGAGGTCTCCCCTCAGCCTCCTTTTCTCCAAACTAGACAAGCCCAAAGTCCTTAGTCACTCCTCATAGGACATTTCTTCCCTTCCAGCCTTTCAGCAGCTTTTTTGCCCTCCTCTGGGCACATCCAAGAACCTTCTTAAATTGTGGGGCCCAGAACTGCACACAGTACTCCAGGTGAGGCCGCACTAACGTTAAATACAGCGGGGTAATCATCTCCTTTGACTGGCTGGTTATAATGTGTATGATGCACCCCAACACATTTGTTTTATGATGCAAAGAATTACATAGATTATGTGATTTATGCCAGATGTGGGATGGATATTCATACAAGTTATTTAGAAAAAATGCAAAAGATTGTGATGGGATCCACTCCTGAGCAGGATGACAGACAAACTTAACACAAAGGACTGGTTTACTAATCATCTCTCAAAAATCCTTAGATCAGTCCTCGACACTGTACTCACAAAGATGGATAATGTTTGGAAGCAAACATGACATGAACAGTTATTTTGCAAAGTCACTCTAGGAAGATAGGACTAGTTGTGGAAAGCACTTGCTGCTAGTTAGAGGTCTTCAGGACTCATGTTCAAGGAATACTTTCTATCAAATATTAATACTCCACAAAAAAAGCATATGTGCCTAGAGCTAGTGTTGAAGTGGATTAAAAAACATTAAGACACTGTAAAAACATATAGATGTACTTTTATGTTTCTTATGAAAATTCCTCTTCAATTAAATGTTTTATAATGGGTAAATGAAAGACTATTTTTGTTTCTTTTTCTAAAGATAATATTCAGTTTTTTTCTGACAGGTTCACATGCACAAAAATTAGCAGGGTCTGTATCAAAGGCATATAGCAAACTTAACAGCAAAAGTTACTTTTGGGAAAAATGAAAACAAAAGGGGGTGGGTGGAGAGAAAGAAAGAGAAAGGGGAATGGAAGACTCCCCAGTGGCCAACTGAGAAGAGAAATCATGGGAATTCCCGGGCAAGTGTCCTCCTCTAGAAGGTGTCCAGCAACTTGGTTGAAAGTTTACAGAGCTGCAAGCAAACAGCAGACAATGGAAAGGGAAAGAGAAGGCCCTTAGCACTGAAAAGGCCAAGGGACCTAAGGCACTGTGCAATGTCACTGATATATGCCAACATTCATTTACAGAAAGAAAAAAAATCTCAGTAATTGTGAGGAGCAACAGAATTTGAACTCAAAGGAAGATTCTTGGGGTTATCAATTAATTCAACAATTCCAGTCTTTGGGGAAAAATGTGTCTTTTCATTTGGCTTCTCAGATGTGAATCAATTCTTAATTATCTTTAAATTTATTGACGTGCTCCCACTGTTTGTGCCATATAGATTAATGAATGACATTCTAAAGAACACAATATCACACTTTGAGAGCAAGGGATTCATGTATTATTCACTCTACATAAATATATACTGTTACCCATTTTTGACGTAAGCAGTTAGCCAAATGTTAGGGCTAGCAGGATGTTTATGTGAGGAGACACTGATAATGCAATCTTGTTTATTTATATCTACATTAAAAAAAATACAAAACAATTTTTCTTTGAGCACAGAAAGAAATAAATCTCAGTTTTCAGCTCTGCCCTGGAGTTCTCTATCCCAAAAGCTGCTTTTCTCAGGACCACATTTCCAAGACTGGCTCAGGTTATGTCTGGTACTTCCTTAGTAGCTCCTCTCTTTTCTCTTCTGAGTTTTCTGCCTTAATAACAGCCCAAAAAACCTCACCAGCCTTTCATCTGCTTTTCTTTCATATCCAGAAATATGTACCCAGGTTTGGGACTGAGGCTGCAGTCTAGTTCTTTGAAGAACTAACTGCTTTTTTTCCCAGTGGTTGTGCTCCTCTCTTTTCATGCAGAAACAACACATTTGGAGAAGGCGAGGAGCTTGAGAGGTCAAAGCACAAAACATAAGAGGAAAAATGCTGTTATGTAGGCAGAGTAGAGAAAAGGACAGAAGTCACTGTACATAAACAGAGAAACACATGCCTCAGGAAAACCCAGGAAAGAAAGAAAATAGGTTTCATGAGATGAAACTGAAACTGAAGAATTATTTGAGTGTTAACCCATGCTGACAAGCCTTTTTCTCCCATGGTGTCCACAGCAAAGTGCAACAAGCTTGTGGAAGACAATCGCTCCCCATATGCTATATTGAAAAAAATAATCCTAGTTTTGTTTGTAATGCTGAGAAAAAGGGGAAGGATATTCTGAATTTGTACTTTGTTCAGCTGAAGATGGAAGTGCCTTTCTGTTTTCTGCTGTCCTTTCCCTAAGCTAACCTAATTTCTCCTGATCAGCGACTGAGTGATTTACTCTGGCTTCTGCCAAGTGCCATGGCAGCCAAAAATCTGTCAGAGCCTACCCTCACCTCTTCCATGCTCTGCTATTCCTATGACAGCAGTTGGGACAGGTGCTTGGAGAAGGGTATTCTGACTTTATGGAAAGGAAAGGTTGAGGTCCTTAGGTCACTTTTTTTTTTTTTCTGCAGCTTTAATGGTTTCATACCAAACAGGAATCTGGCTTCAGAATAATAATGGATGAGTCCTTTGTCTGACTCGCTGATCTGGACAGGAGTGAGATAAGTGAGAACTGGTCTAGCATTTTAAACCAAGGTCTGTAAAACAAAGAAGCATTTTTTTTTAATGTTGATGTAAATAAAAAAGGTTACACAGGGACACACCAGATACACAGAAGACTCAGCGATTTACCTATAAAAGTGCGCAGAATGAAAACAACTCCTGCACACAAAAGAAAAAAAAACAAACAAACCCTGTCTGACCTTTATGCTCATTTAGAACCTGTTTTGATAGATGAGGTGGGATTTGAGCCACAAATTTGGTGCATATCCTCTCCTGAGGTCTACTCTAAAAGCACAGTTACTTTAGTTCTCCCACACAGAATACAAGTGCGGTAACAGCTTTCAAAGACTGGCAGGTAATAATATCATGCCAGGAGACATGTCACAAATAAACATTGAATTGAAAGAGCATTTGTAGCACCTTGGTATAGCAAGCATTGATCCAAGTACTTATCACAATTTAGAGGTTTAATCCTGAACTGTACATATTTTCTGAATTTAATACTTTGAAAGGGATAAATCCCTCATCAACTATTGCCTTTCTCAGAACCTTGGACTTTCCAAGGATAGATACATATCTTTGTGTGTGGTGACATGAACAGTGATAGCACAGTTTACAAATCCCTCTCCAAAGTAGATTCTATTCCTTACTATGGATCTTCCAATGTTTTAAGTACCTTTAGATATTCTGGACCATACAGTCAAACTCTTCACAGGAATATGTGCGCTTATGTAATTGTTGCTGCATTAAGGCCCATATGCTTGCTTTACTGCATGAAAACACAAATGTGCTATTTTAATTCTCTCTTTACTGCTTTCATCTAAAGAACAACATTTTCCCCTTCTGGTCCATGACTAAATACGTAACCAGAGTTACTATAACCTGAAGAGAAGTGAAGGCTGGGGGAAGATGAGGATGTGTCCAGGAAAAAACATGAAGGAGGGGGTTCTTGCACTCTGCCGCTAAGTGCAGCATGAGTGGAGGCCTGTATCAAGAGCCTCTACACAAACAGATGCAGTGTGGGAAATGTCAAAAGGAATAACAAGTTCTTGTGTATCTGTAGAGAAGTGATATCACTGGGACAGAGAAATGTATTGGGACAGCTCACATGACTAAGTGCTGCAATGGCTTTTTGTCCAATTTTTTTACATCGGAAGACAGACCAACATGGGTGACATTGCGGTACGTATCTATTACATACCGCCTGATCAGGAATACAAGAAGATGAAACCTTCTTTAGACGCATCACTTTCACATGCCCTGGTACACATGGGGACTTCAGCTACTCTAATATCTGCTGGGAGAACATACAGCTGGGTGCAAACAATCTGGGAGATTTCTAGGGTGTCTTGACAGAAGCTGAGTTCCTTCTGATGAAGGGGATCAACTGACTAGGGAGATGCTCTGCTGGACCTCACATAACTAAGAATTGGCCAAGCATGTGAAGGTCAAGGGCAGCCTGGGCTGCAGTGACCTTAAGATCATGGATTTTAAAATTCTGAGAAAAGTGAGCAAGACAAATAGTAGAATTACAACCCTAGACCTAGAATCATAGAATCATAGAATCATTCAGGTCGGAAAAGACCTTTAAGATCATGGACTCCAACCATAAATCTAACACTGTTGAGTCCACCACTAAATCATGTCCTTAAGCACCACATCCAAACGTCATTTAAATACCTCCAGGGATGGTGACTCAACCACTTCCCTGCGCAGACTGTTCCAATGTTTGACAACCCCTTTGATGAAGAATTTTTTCCTAATGTCCAATCTAAACCTCCCCTGACAAAGCTTGAGGCCATTTCCTCTCATCCTATCACTTGTTACTTGGGAGAAGAGATCAACACCCACATAACTACAACCTCCTTTCAGGTAGTTGTAGAGACCGATAATGCCTCCCCTCAGCCTGCTCTTCTCCAGGCTAAACAACTCCAGTTCCCTCAGCCAATCCTCATAAGACTTGTTCTCCAGACCCCTCACCAGCTTCGTTGCTCCAGCACCTCAATATCTTTCTCGTACCGAGGGGCCCAAACTGAACACAGTATTGGAGGTGTGGCCTCACCAGTGCTGAGTACATCGTCACTGCCCTACTCCTGCTGGCCACACTATTCCTGATACAAGCCAGGATGCTGTTGGCCTTCCTGGCCACCTGGGCACACTGTTGGCTCATGTTCAGCTGGCTGTCAACCAGCACACCCACGTCCTTTTCCACTAGGCAGCTTTCCAGCCACTCTTCCCCAAGCCTGTAGCGTTGCCTGAGGTTGTTGTGACCCAAGTGCAAGACCCAGCACTTGGCCTTGTTAAACCTCATACAATTGACCTCGGCCCATCGATCCAGCCTGTCCAGATCCCTCTGTGGAGCCTTCCTACCCTCAAGCAGATCAACACTCCCACCCGACTTGATGTCATCTGCAAACTTACTGGGAGTGCACTCGATTCCCTTGTCCACATCATTGATAAAGATATTAAACAGAACTGGCCCTAAAGCTGAGCCCTGGGGAACACCACTTGTGACCAGCCACCAACAGGATTTAGCTCCATTCACCACAACTCTTTGGGCTCAGCCATCCAGACAGTTTTTTACCCAGGAAAGAGTACACTTGTCCAAGCCACCAACAGCCAGTTTCTCCAGGAGAATGCTGTGAAAAATGGTGTCAAAGGCTTTACTGAAGTCCAGGTAGACAACATCCACAGCCTTTCTCTCATCTAGTAAGTGGGTCACCTTGTCATAGAAGGAGATCAGGTTGGTCAAGAAGGATCTGCTAGAGTCTAAATATGAAGACTAAGTGGTGCTTAACATTTGTGTAAGACGGATTATATAATGTATATACTAATTATAATGAACATCTAATATATATATGACAGCTTTTAAAAATCCATGTGTCATAGCTGGCCTCTAAATATATATACAACCATGTAAAGCAACAGGGAAGGCTGTTTAGAGGATACAACACCTCTAAATGTTCATTCAAGTGAATTATGGGCTTTAAAGATTTTTTAAAATCTAGCCCTCATTAAGGTATAGATTAGGAAACCTAACCTCAAATAAGCAAGTGTGGACAGAGGGTGGGGCAGGCTATACAGAAGTCACAAGACTTTAAGCAAGGAATGTTACTTCTCTAGGCTTGTTGTAAACAGTAGAGGGAGAACATTTTCTCCAGAAGGCATCTCAGAGCAAACTAAACTAGGCTGCTACTCTGAAGTATTTCATAAAGGGACCTCCACCAAATGCTGAGGAAGCCTAGAGAAATTAGCTTCCTGTGCCTGAAGTTAGTCATTGTAAATACCCCCGATGTCCTGCTTTATACTATGTCTTTATTTAAAAGTAGATCAAATCACTGGACTGGCATAAAAACATGGCAAAGGTACCTCTGCAGATAAGGAAGGCTTCTTTGATGTAAGTTTGAATTTTGAACTTTAGGAGATGTATGATGATATTAAACTAAATCAGAAAGAATCCCTGTAGTTAGGAAGACAAAGATAAAAGCAGGGTATGGATTTATTCTGCCTCCATTTCTCTCCCTTTGACCGTGAGTTGGAATCCTAAACTAATGAGTAAAGGAAAAAATCTAATGTTAATATTTAAATATTAACATTTCCTTACTTTAAAAAAGTAGAGTCTATTTTCCTTACCTTTATTTACTATTTAATTATTCAATTTGTGTAGGGAACATTTAGACCCTCATTCTAGGATACTTATGAAGACAAATACACATTTAAAATTTGCTTGGGTACAAACTGCAGGATTGGATTCTTTGTAAGTCAGAATTTAAAGCAGAAAAAAAAAACTCTGCTAGACTGTAAGACAAGTTAGCCAAATGTCTAATGAAACTTGTTTACACAGCACTATAATAAAAATATAGATGTTATGTATGTGCATCCTAAGCACGCCACATCACCAGTCTAAAACATTTTATATCACCCTGAAGGTCCTTTAGACAACAGTTTGAAGCCAATTTTTTGCTTACTCTAGGTTTTTCTTTTCCTATTTACATGCCTTGAATATGTACAAGGTTAACTTTTAAAGAGGTGATGCATTCCCTCTGTGCTTTCCATATTGGGAAAGATATTTTGGATATGTATCTGTTTTATCTTTATTTGGAAGGATTTCACAAATAGATTGTTTTATATTTTATGATCAAAAGAGAAAAAGACCTGGATAAGCCATGATCAAAAGAAATTTAAAAACAATCCCATAATAATTCATTTGAGCATAAATGAATAAATAAATGCAAGTCAGATAAGACTGAACAGACAGATGGCAAATAAAAATCATAAATAAATAACAATAAACTTATGACTCTGCGTAAGACCTTTCATGCAGTACAAAAGATCTAGAAAGACAAAATCAGTAGCAAATGGTGTTTTTACTCTTTCTATGTAAAATAAAATTATCTGCTTAGAATTGAGATGTTTAGTAAAGATATCTTGTTTCTGTAACTTTTCATGGACTATTGCATATCTATTATAGCCTGATACGCAGAATGACTTTTACAAAGGAAAACCATCAGCAGAAGCAGCATCCATGTGATAGAAATGTCCTAAAATAAAAAAAAAAAAAGGCAAAAAAAGAAATGTTGAAATGCCAGTATCCTTAGTGCAACATTTGGTATAAAAACATTGAAATGAAAATATTGGTAAACATTTAAGCTCAGCAATTGATTCAGTACTGAATACTCTTTCAAAAGCTGTGGCTTTGTCTTTAGGAACTGCAGTAGATATCAAACCTGTAAAGATTTAGGGAAACTTTTTTAGTGAGCGATTGTACTGAATTAATGGAATTTTCAGGATAGAAAAGTTTATTTTGCTGATTATGCATGCTCTAGGGCAATTGTAATGCTGTAATAATTTATCAGTGAGGCAGACCAATAATTAAGTCTGTCAACATGAGGTAACAAACTCATTTTCCAGTATTTACTTCTTATTTTAAATAATCTCTAATATGCATAGACAATCACTATATTATGACATGGAATTCACTCAACATCAAATACGTGATGACTAACTCATATAGAAGGTGAATTTAAAAGCTTTGTGACAAAATCTCTATGGACTCATTCTAAAATCAATGGAGAAAAGAAAGTTCTCAAGTGAAAAAACAGAGTGGTTTAATTAGGGTCCAACTCTGAACCATCCATAGAAGAAGCCTTTAAATTAGCTGTAAAGAAAGCCTAGGGAAACTAGGGATAGATAGATGTTATGAACACCCCTCATCTGTCAGTATGAAATTGGAACCATGGCCACTGAATGGTTATTACAGCTTAGGGTGCAAAACCTTAAATTAATTATCATTAGGTTTGTGAAAGAGAGGAAGAAAACCCCTAGGGTTATATCCAAATGGATTGAAGTAGAATGGACAATAAATGGTTACTCACACCTTCCAGTCCTGAACTTCAAAATAATGACTAGGGAATGCATTTCCTGGGATGTCCCAAGTGATTTACAGATTTATTATTCTTTTCCAATATTAGTATTACCACTGAGCCCTGAGGCCACTGTCAGACTGTTCAACAGATAATGTTCAACATCTTCAGCAGTTTAAGCACAAGGAAGACAAGTAACTTTAGAGTGGAGAACAGAAGCCTAAAGTCATATACATGTATGCTAAATTACTTATCTACATCTGGCAATTTCTTCCATTTTTATAGATAAGATTGGTGGGACTGCATGTTATTTAGGTTGGTTGACATTTCCCACTAAATTATTCTATACTTAGCTGCATATAATCTTGTAAAGTTTTATCAGTTTTAACTGAAACTTTTCAATTCAGAGGCCAAACTCTTTGGGAAAAATCTTTGTCAAGCTGATTCAGCTCCTCCTGAAGTAAATATAGGGTAAGTTATATTGTAAACTCAAGGAAAAAGTATTCTGAGGGCTATTTGCCCTATAAAGATCTGGTACTCAAATGCTTTGACTTAAGGCGTATCTCTAAAGTGTGCCTTATCTAACTTCATGCAAATATATCTAAAATTGTCCAGGTTGGAAAACTCGGGATGTTGCCATTTACACATGCTCTGTAAAAACTTTTGATCTTAACAGCTTTGCCTTGGTGTAGACGCTTTCTTTGCTGGTGACTCTGCTTCAGCCAGTGCAGAGTAATACCTCCTACACAGCTGCTAGTTCCGATGGCTGTGGGCATGAGGAGTCCAGAAGCAAATTCTCTACATCTGTGCATAGAGCAGGAGTGCTCTCCTCTGCGTTTGCTGAGCACTGAGGAACTGTGGACATTCAAAACTGGAAAAGAAACAAGTTGAGCCTAAATGGGTATGAAAGACTGAATCAGGACCAAAAAAATCCACCTGAGGGAAGGCAGTACAAAATAGGAATTAGGAGTGCTGTGGGTAACTACAGCTACACAATGGTAGAAACCAGAAAGTGAAACCACAACTGGGTTGGCAAAGACACAGCAAGACAGAGAGAAAAACAAGAGCCAGGGGAACAAGATGCAAGTAGGTACAAGGAAAGAACCAGAGCGGTTAGTGAGCAAAATTAGCTGGCAAGGCATTGGGGCTGAGATTGGGAAGGGAACTGGAAAGGGCATGTGTGAGGTGGTGGGACAGGTCTCAGGAAGAGCTGAGGTAGTGGATGGAACCAGGGCAAGGCACGTACTGTGCTGTGGCTGTAGGAATGCAGGCACAGGAGGAACAGGAAGACTAGGCAAGAAGCAAAGAAAGACAGATCTGGGACTAACTAAAGAAACTGGGGAAAGATAGGGTCTGACTGGACCAGAAGATTAAAAGTCGGGTAGAGAGCACAGCAGAAGTCTGGAGTGAGGGGAGCAGTTGCCTTGCTGCATCCTGTCACCACAGAAAAGGCAGAAGAAGAGTTCTGGGTAAAGCCTACCTGGTCAGTTGAACAGTCTCCTAGTTATTCAATAAATTACTTAATAAAGAAGTCATTTGATCACCAGGTAATGTAGTCAAGTGACCAGAGAAAGAATGACTGTTCTTTATGTGCTAATTTCAAAGCTCTAAGCATAATATCTCAGATTCTCAACTTGTAAAAAAATGCTGGACCCCAATGTCAACATAGGGATCTATAAGATTAAAATCCACTTTATTCTCCACATCTGGCAGTGACAAATTACCAGTATGGCTAGAAAAACTTAATGTGCTACGTAATCACAAATTACTATAAACCATTACTGTGGGGTCACTACGGAAAAGATGATATAAGTTTGAGTTTCATCAGTTTATGAACATGATTGTTTGACATGGTCATTGGTAAAAACAGAAAGCAGCCTTAGTAGCAGCTTGAAAAATTCTCTATTTCTATCTTCTGCTTTTAGTAAAATTACACAGAACTACACTTTTCCTTTGAAAAATAACACAATTCTCAAGCACATACAGCAATACTGTAGCATTTTCTCATTTTTCTGCTTTATACTGGGGATGTATTTATCTTTCAGTATGACAAATAAATTCTATACAACTCTGCACATTAAATGATGTCAAAGCATAAAAGTGGCAATGCTGCTTCATATTACAAGAATATAAATAGATAAAATGTATGATACTTCAAAGTATTTTCAGGACCTTTGAATTTTATTATTGGTATGTAAATAAGTGGTAAAACGTGACAAAAATAAGGCAGTTTTCAGTGCTATAAAATTTATACAGACTAAATTATTTTCAGATATATGTGAGTGAGAGGAGGAAGAGGCAATACCTCACAGATCAAACACATTACCATAATATTCTACATGACCTAAGATACCTTCACTGACACAGTAACTTTTATTCACTTGTTCAAAACATTTCAGCTTTCTGACAAAACAGCTGAGAAATGCATTCTGAATTTCTCTTTAAGATTTCCCTTCTAATCCTCCAAAAGACTTTCTTATCTTTCTACTAGGTAAAAAAACAGGTTTTGTGCATTACTAAGACAATAACATGAACTTCTGGCCCTTTCTACTGCCTTCCATCAGTCTGTTTGAATATCCCTGCCTATAGGTTTTCATCTTGGCTGTTAATGTTGCCACTAAATACCATACCTAGTAAAATCTGAGAACACTCCCAAATCATAACATGACTTTCATATAACATATAATCAGAAGTACATAGTAAATTACCAGAAAACAGAAAAAAAAAAATCTGTTCTCTCATCTTGCAACAGCCTAGCACTTTAGGAGATACTTGGAGTTACATAATTTTAAATTGCAGTTGTGATTGTCAGGTTGATGGCATCCTTTCGAATTTGCTATCTCACTTAAAGACAGTTTTAAGTTTTGGGCTTCATTCAGATATTGTCACTTGCAGGATTTTTCCCCTCTTTATGGCTGTCATTGCAACAAGGATTGCTTTTAAAAGAAGTCACATAATTAATTTGCTAAAACCTTAGAGTAAATCTTTTTAAAAATGTTTATAATGTATTTTAAAAGAATACCATGAAATATTATACTTATGTTACAATACATATATGTGGGGATAATTACCCTGCTAAGCACTCAATTTACAATAAGAAAAGGCTGTAATGTTTTGCAAAGCAATTTGTCTATCTTTGCTAAACCACAACCTTAATTGTAACTCAGCAAAGGTTTCTAGGCATCTGTAACAAACATTTTGAACAGGATTATTCTGATTACATGGTTTTTTTCTCAAGATTATATCTTCCTTCTCTAGTTCACCTGTCTTGCAGCCCTGACAAATTCCAAAGCAGAGGAGCACCATCTAGTTGTTTCTATACCAAAGCTGCTTCCCTTTTCTTTAAAAATAGGTACTGGTTTTGATAGTATTCTTTTCAGACATTGTTATTAATGATAAGATGTTAAACATTCATAATTGCTTTAGGTATATTTAAGCATGAACACCCTTTGTACTCTTTAATATTTATTTCTATGTGAATGCAAGAAGATATTCAAACAAGGAAGAACTTAGTATATTAGATTTGTTTGGCTCTATTGTGTGCGTTTGCAAGTAGGATTTGGTGGCTAGACAGAGGACACCTCAGCATCAAGCACTGGCAGGAATGATCTCAGGAATTCCTTTGTCCTGTTCTCAAAAATGTGAGTGAGACCTGCTAGCACTGTCAGCCTCTGCCAAAGTCCTCAGCAAAGGGGAAAGTAGCATATGTATGAGATACAGCTTGCTAATGTGGGATACACCGCCATGGCTCTTCAGCCTTTCCTAAAGCAAATATCTATCACTCAGGTGGGTTTAGCTTTTTCAGTTTTAAATTTAAGTGTAATTTTTTTTTTAGTGTTTGGGGGAAACACAATCAGGATTTTTAGTCCTAATTTAAGCAGCATTCTCTTTACTGAATACAGCACAGGTATCTTATGCAGACTGCAGGAAAGTGCAGAGTCAGGATCTTTGTTGTAATCAGCTCAGCCGCAGTCTAATACTGCAGACTATCCACTAAAAAATTAAAATGGATAACTTCACCTATGAATTCTATAGTCTGTCAGCATGCTTCCATGCAATATATGTATCAGTACCGAAAGAAAAGAACTTGGCAAAAACATAATACCTAAAGAGACCTATGTAAGTCTGCCTATAAAAGATCTGGCAGGAGAACTAAGAAGGTCATTGTATCATTTTTACGGTTTCCCAAGTGAAAATTATCCTCACCCTGGAAAACTTCCTAAGGCTGCATATCTGAAGGAACCTGGAGACCTACACTATATTCTAGACATTAATTTAAGAAATCCAAAAAGACTGTAATACACAGAAGAAAAACTCTCTTCTCATAGGCATATTTCTTTGCCCCTGGCTGTTA
>WEKW01019204.1:56979-67304 GCA_013389905.1 Sula dactylatra
CAATCAAACCTAACTTTTGCAGCAATATCCTGGCTTCATCGTCTGGGTGTAGTGATACTGATGTTATGATCACAGGCAGGTCTGGGCCAAGAGCATGATTTCTGGTTTTCTCTCTGAGGCCAGGTATGAATAAAGTCCTGAATTATTTTCTCATACAATATAGGGTGAGAGTCTGGAAAAAGCAAGGAACACCACTGAATAATGCGAAGAAGAGAGGTCGTGTATAACGCAGCTGTCAAAAATGAGGCTGTAGTTAATAGTATGCTGTCTTTAACAT
This sequence comes from Sula dactylatra, assembly GCA_013389905.1. NCBI lineage: Eukaryota > Metazoa > Chordata > Aves > Suliformes > Sulidae > Sula > Sula dactylatra. Next base: position 57,257 of record WEKW01019204.1, read on the forward strand.
TGAAGCACATTTAAGAAGTTTNACAGCTTACTGCCACTAAGAGGGGACATCAAACAACAATGGTATTACCGTGTGTGTATGGAACAGATAATTTCTTGAGCCTGTTTCACCTTCAAAGATATTTTATCATCGATGTACTGCATGAAAATGGTGTGCTAAACTACTTAGGATCTCTGCATTTAAAAGAAGAGGAGCCAAATTTTATCCTTGGTGGTGTCATGAAGTTCGAAATGCCCCTAACATTTACCATACTGAGAATTATGATGAGCCTAATTTGTAGCAGACTTGTTAAACTATTGGAAAGCATACCTCATCCCAGTAATATTTTCTCCATGCTTCTAAGAGCACAGACACATACTGGATCCAAAGTTCTCCCCTTATAGGGAAAGAAAAAAACAACCTTACTCATCCTATTGTTTCTCCTGAGCTTTGCTGCTCCTGAAGTTTCTGTCTGTAAGAACACTTTGTCTCTTCCTAAGTGTCAAGAGACATTCAAATCCTTTTCATAACCCAATATATTGACAGTAAAACCTCCTTGTTCCAACAGGAAGGCAAAGCAGATGAATCCCACATCAGTGAGTATACTCCTAGAGTGTGAAACCTTTTACAATCCCGTTTGAGACTTTATATACTACTTTTTATTTGAGCAAGTATAGTGATGCAACTATTTTCCTAATAACATGTTGACTTCCTTTTTGTCTGACACAATTATGCTGTTCTCTGCAAGTCCTATATGAGAGTGCGATGAGCTTTTTATTTACCCCAATTTTCTGCCATTTTTGAGAATATTAGGTTTAGGCCTAATTTTTCCAAACCAATTAACAGTTTTAAATGCTCAATCTAAACTTCTCTACATGTCTTGTTTCAGAGGAAGGCAGATGATATTTTCTAAGACTATCAGCAACTTACCAAGTTAACAGCAGTTAACATAGGCCATGAACATTCAATGAATTTGTCATTCCACTGCAGCAATTAATGTACATACCTTGCCTTTTGTAAACATCTTCTCACTGGTCAGTGAGAACGGGTAATCAATCATTCACTTGCTTCTAGGTAAGAGCAGTTATTTTTCGGCAGTTATCGGACAAGCTGTTGTGCTGTAAATTAACAGATTAATTCCATAGTGACTTCTCTATAGGCCTGTACCTTAACAACAGAAATGTTCTATACAGTAGCCACACTGAAATTTAGGCACCCAAAATTATCATAAAAGGTCTAATAATGGGTCTGGATCCTACTACTCATGCCCAAACTGCTTTTATTGCCAGCCATATCTTCATGAGTCTCAGGCCTTAATTTCTAGCCAACAAAAAACGATGTGAAAAGTTCAACTAGAGGAACAGGCAACAGTTTCAGATATGTTACCTAGTGCTGCTGGGCTGCATGAAAGAATAACTTTCTGACTTTACCAACAGGCATATGAAAATGTAACATATATGTGGCAAAGTAACATGATACAGCAAGAACAAGGTGATCTTTTAGTTCTCTCAGTGTCTAGCTTTGTGTTACACAATGTATCAGAACTGCATTATGGGAAAGAATACAGAAACTAAAGTAGCTAGATAACCACTTCAAAATAATCCCATTCTTGGACTTAGTCCAAAACAATCTTTGCTCTAAAACTTTGGGATGCCTTATAAAAAGTCAAAGAACAGCCCTGTTACTAGTCAGTGGCTTTCAGTATTTTCCAGTCTGTGGATCTCTACAGCTTTTCCAGTAGATCTATATGACACTTTAAATTTTCACATCCATTGGATTATTGCATAACAAATACTGTTCATAGGCAACTCCCTAAGAAGTGATCCATGTATCTGTAGCTCACAGGGTAGAAACACTGTCATAATAAATGTAATTCATGTAAGTGTTCTGCAAGCATTATATAATAACACTGATCACTCTTAATTGGGGAGCACCCATTTACCTTGTTTCCTTATGTTTCGAACAGTCTGACAAAGTTGCTTGCTCTTCTGATAGGCTTTGTTGTATTCAGATGATCCAAATATATTTTTTCTCTGCCTTGCTGAAAAATAAATTTGAATCTAACTTCAAAAAGCTGAAAAGCAAATGGGTTAATCTGTAGTGCTCCCAAGTCTCCCTTCTGCCATTTACCTTCTTCCTTATAATCCATTTCTGAATTTTATTCCATTTAATATTAGATGGGCCATATTCATTACTGGCTTCACTAGAATTGCATAAAAGATTAGTTTGATCCCTGATGACTAAAAACATATGATGAGCAACAGTAACAACCAAAGTGGGTTTGCTCTACTTGCATGTAAGTGGACATTTATCTCACGTTTGTCATTTGTTCTTTTGCTGCTTGTCTAAGCCTGCTTCCCCTTGTAACAGTACTGAGTTATACTTAGTTCTGTTGCACTTCTTCCATCCAATTACTGTGATAACACATTAACTAAGCAGAGCTAGAGGCATGCAAAAAACTTTTGGCAGATCTTATTCTAGATACTTTTAAAACATATTTGAAGAGGAGGGAGGAAATGGACAAGCAGAATAATAAAAAAAAACCAACAACAACAAAAAAAAAACCCCAACCAAAACCAAACAAACAAATAACAAAACCAACTGTTTCCAGATCAATAATTTTATTAGAATGTACAGCACAAAAATGCATTAGATAATGAGAACTCCAATTGACTCTATCAATTTTTAGAAATGCCGCACTAAAAACTAACTGCTCCATAACATCCTGGAAGACAGCACTCCCAATGTTTCCCCCAGTTTGTATGTCTAACCAGGACTATCCCATCCCAGGTGCAGAATCTGGCACTTGTTCTTGTTACCTTTCATACAGCTGGTGATTGCCCCACTCTCTAGCCTATCCAGATCTCTCTGTAATGCCTCTCTACCCTCGAGGGAGTTCACAGGTCCTTCTTGTTTAGTATCATCAGAAAACTTACTTAATGTGCATTTGATTCTTGCATCCAGATCATTTATAAAAGCATTAAAGAGCACTGGCCCTAAAATTGAGCCCTGGGGAACCCCACTGGTGACTGGCCACCTGACCCATCAGCCAATTGGTCACCCAACGTATTATGGACTTGTCTAGCTGTGTGCTGGACAGTTTATCCAGAAGGGTACTGTGAGAGACAGTATCAAAAGCTTTGCTAAAATCCAAAACCACCACATCTACTAGCTTCCATTGATCAACTAGATGGGTGACCTTGTCATAAAAGGAAATTAAGTTGGTTAAGCAGGACTTTCCCCTTGTGAACCTGTGCTGACTATGACCAATGACTGCATCATCTCTCAAGTGCTTTTCAATAACTCCCAGAATAACCTTCTCCATAATTTTACCAGGCACTGAAGTGAGACTGACAGGTCTGTAATTACCAGGCTCTTCCTTCTTTCCCTTCTTGAAAACTGGGACAATATTTGCCAGCTTCCAGTCGACTGGGACCTCTCCAGACTCCCAAGGCCACTGAAAAATAATAGAGAGAGGTCCCGTGATGACATCGGCCAGCTCTTTCAGTACCCTGAGATGAATCCCACTGAACCCCATAGATTCATGTGCATCCAGCTGGAGCAGCAAGTCTCAAACAAGTCCAGGGTTGGCTGGGAGTTTATCATACCCCCATTCACAGTCTTTCAACACAGGGCTCCGGGGTCCCAGGATTCATCACCAGTGTTGAAGACAGAGGCAAAGAAGGCATTAAACATCTCCACTTTTTCTACGCCCCTGTTTGTGAGGTGACCAACCCCATCAAGCAACAGACCAATGTTATCTCTGATTCTCCTTTTGCTATCATGTATTTTAAAAAGCCCTTTTTATTGTCTTTCACAGCGCTGGCTAGCTTGAACTCTAATCAAGCTTTGGCTGCACAAATTTTCCCCCTACAGTGTCAAACAGCATCTCTGTCATCCTCCCATGTTGCCTGTCCTTGCTTCCAATGTCCATACATTTTCTTTTTCCGCCTGAGTTCTAGAACTGAACATAGAAAGTTTGAGCACGATCTTCCCTGCTCAGCCAAGCTGGCCTTCTGTGCCACTTGCTTGACTTCCAACGCCTTGAAATTGCCTGGTCCTGCGCTCTTAAGAGATGGCTCTTAAAAAGTGATCAGCAGTCATGGACCCCAACACCTTCAAAAGCAGATTCCCAGGTGACCTTACTAACTAGCTCTTTCAGCAGCCTGAAGTCTGCTCTTCCCATATCCAGGGTCAAAGTTTTGCTGGCAGTTTTTCTCCTGTCATCAACAATTTGAAACTCAACTACTACATGGGCACTGTGACCAAGAGAGTTACCAATCCCCACTTTGCTCATGAGTCCCTCTCTCTTTACAAACAAATCTAGAAGGGCACCCTTCCTAGTCAGCTCCCTTAGTACCTTCACTAAGAAGTTATCTTCAACATGATTCAGAAATATCCTGGACCTGTTTGTGTCTGCTGTATGATATTCCCCTCTGATGTCTGGGAAGTTAAAATCACCCATAAGGACAAGGGCAGTTGATCTAGAGATACCCCTTATTTCCTTGTAGAATAATTAATCAGTGTCATCATCCTGGCTGAGTGGTCGATAGTAGACTCCCATAACACCATCCACTTTATTTGCTTTCCCCTTCATCCTTACCCAGAGGCTGTCAACCTTGTTGTCACCAACTGTGTAAGTGCCATACAATGCAACCCCTCCCTTACATACGGTGCCACCCCTGCACCTCGCCTGCCCTGCCTATCCCTCCTGAAGAGCCTATAACCATCCATCATGGCATCCCAGTCACAGGACTCACCCCACCAGGATGTTGTCATAGCGCTGGGACCGAGCCAAACATTCTAGCTCCTCTTGCTTATCCCTCTTGCTGCACACGTCATTAAAAAGACATTTCAAATACCCTCCAGTGCACTGAGCACATCATGGACCTTGCTAGCACACATTCCCTCAAATGTTGGTGTGCTGCCCCAGGCTTCTCTCTAGCATGCCTGGTTTTATCCTTTTCCCCCTTCAAATCTAGTTTAAAGCTCTTTCAATGAGCCCTGCTAACTCCTGAGCAAAGATCCTTTTCCCTCTTTGAGACACGTGTACTCCATCTGTTGCCAGCAGGTCTGGTGCTGTGTACACTGACCCATGATCAAAAAACCCAAAATCCTGCTGGTGACACCATGCTTGGAGCCAGGTATTCATCTGCTGGCTCTTCCTGTTTCTTCCCTCATCATTCCCTGCAACTGGAAGGAGAGAGGAGAATGCTCCTTGTGCTCCTGATCCCTTAACCAGTTGTCCCAAGGCCCTGAAGTCTCTCTTGATTGCCCTTGGACTTCCCACTGCAACTTCATCCCTGCCTACATGACAAATCAACAATGGATAATAATCTGAAGGCCATACCAGGATAGGAAAAGTTCTTGTCACATCTTTAACCTGGGCCCCAGGGAGGCAGCAGACCTGTTTTCCTCTAAAAGATCAGGTTGCAGGTTGTTTTGTTCCAAGTGGTTTTGTTCCACCATTAGAACACTGGCCTGATCCACAACATGAGGTGAAAGATGTCTTGGACTGCTGTGAGGATCCACCTTACACTGGTCCAAGTCAGATGTGCTTCAGCCCCTCCCTCAATCATGTGGCCCTGTCCCCTGCTTCGGAAAGGCACTGTTGCTCAGAAGTCATGTGGTGACCTAGTTCAGGGAGGTGATCTAGCTGAAAGTTCATAGAATTAAAGAATAAATCTGGTTGGAAGGGATCTTGGGAGTTTGTCTAGACAGGTGCAACACTGAACTGAGACAATGTTTGCTTGGGTCTTTTTGCACTTGGCTCTTGAAAACCTCCAAGAACTGATATTCCACAACCTCTGTGGGCAACCTGCTCCATTGCTTGGCTGCCCAGCTCTCAGTCTCTCCCCAAAGGACACATGCTCCAGCTGTCCTGATGGCCCTTCACTGAACTTGCTCCAGTTTACCCACGTCTTCCTTGTACAGGAAGAACCCAATCCAGACTGTATTACTTCCAAAGGTCCTTCCTGCCCAGGTGTATATATCCTGGATATATCCTTATTGAATTTAATGAGGTTCCCATCAACCCATTCAGGTCCCTCTGAACGGCACTCTCACACACAGGAATACTGATCCCACCCCCCAGCTGGAGTCATTCACAAACTTGATGGATTCCTTTCTTACAACATCAAGGCTATCACAAATTGGAACTTAAGAACCATAAAAATATGTGTTCTGAGTCAGAGTTTACCTAACCCAGTGACCTGTCTCAGATAGAGTCTCAATCTATTTATGGCTTCAGGATTTCCTGAACTATGCATAGTTGTGATATATGTAGCAGCCCCCAGTGTATTTTCCTTCCAGCCTCCATCTGAATTCTGTGACCACTTTTGTCATCCAGAACACCTGGCTGCCAGGAGTTCTACCTTTTAAGTTCCTCTTGTGTGGAAAAAACCCACTTTTTCTCATTTGTTCTGAATCTGCCTTTTGCTTATTTCTTTTGATGCCCCTACTTCTTTACCAGGAACAGAGACTGAACAGCCACCCCCCAGTTGCCCTCTCCAGGCCACTCATCATTCTACTATATTATATCCATCCCCCCCCCTCCCCAGCTGACTGTTTCCCAGTTGATTTTGAGATCCATTTAATCACACAAAATCTATTCTATACTTTTGATCATGCCAGTCACACTTCTCTGAACCTGAACTCTGCTATACCCTACTTAACTTGGCAGACAAGATTTGCCGACAGGATGTGGATAAACTATGGTTGCATGTGTAGTAGCATTCCTTGTTTTGCTGTCTATTCCTGAAGAGGCAGCACCAGAGGGCTCCTTTCCTGTAAGTACCACTACATCCATAAGACATGTCAGAAGCTCTAGTTGGCAAGTAAAGCACTTCAGAGGCCTTCAAATGAGCTTTGGTCATTCACGTCAGGGAGATATAAGAAGTTCACACTTACCATTGTTCTCTTTGCTATGTGCACTGCTTCAGGAGCTCTCAGCTGCAGCAAATGTCCATCAGCGCCTTTCCTGCCTCAGTTCACAGCCTGAACTCCAAACTTCCCCTACCATCACTTTTCCTGAGACTCACATAAACTGTGGAGCTCACAGCAGGAGATGGAAACCTCTTAAATTGCTCTCATATGTATCACCAAGACCTGCCTGAACACTCACAGTGGGACAGTGTTTTTAAACAGCATCTTTTTTGGGCTGCTTTTGGATACCCTTCCTTAATGCTGTCTTCCATAGTCCGGATCTGCATCTCCACTAAGAAGTGTATGAAAAGCAAGCAGCCTGTGGTCAATAGTCCAATTCTGCATTGCTTGGGAAAATCACAAACCTTCAGCACAGAATTTTAGTACAGAGGTCAGATGAACTGGCTTTCCCACCCCTTCACAGCTGCAGTCATAGCCTGAACCACAGGCAGTTAAAACTGTTCAGAAGGCAGATGCAGAAACCTTCCGCACCAGCATGAACAACACAGACACCTGCTTATTAGCATGTTGTTGAGTCATGCTATCAATTACATGATGGGCTGTTATTTTTCAGCATGGTGCTGTATTTTTCTTCTGTGATAGGCCTTTGGGGTCATAGCACGTCCAAGACACTGTCTTACTGGGTGAATTAAAACTTACAAGGGTAGGTGTCTATCCTATTATCAGTGTTTCACAAACTCAGAATAAAGCTAGTGCTGTGTCAGCAGATTAGCTGTGGATCTAAGAGGGGTGATTTCTTAAAGAACAGGTTAGAAAGAGAAAATAAAATTGGTGTCACTGCCTCAGTTGAAAGAAAAAAAATTAACTGTGTTTTCCTCTCCTGAAGAAGGCCTCATACTTAGTACATGTCATTTCCTTGATCATGAATATCAGCATTAGAAAATGAACAGTCATCTCATTGATGAGAACATTCAACAATTTTGTAAGACTACATGATCCATAATATTACACTTTCTTTCTGACAAGAAACAAATGTCCCTCATAATTTTTTCCACATTCCATCAAACACAAATAAGGAGTGAGACTATCAGTAAAGGTTTTTGACAATGATAAATACACATCCATCTGACAAGTTAATACAACTTTTTTTCCCAATATTGCTCACAAATATCCTTTGGCTATTAAAAAAACTCTTTTTTTTTTTTTTTTTTTGTTTGCTTCTTTTGCTAATCTATTCTAATACTCCACGTAATGTATACTAAAAGAAATGGGGAAAATATGAGATAAGATTTTCCCCCTGTCTAGATTGCCTTACTCTGCAAAAGAGAAAAGCCATCATTGTTCTGTGGAACAGAAGTGGATAGCTAAAACATGCCTTTTTAAGCATCAGTCAAAAGAGGAAAACAGGAAAACAAGCCACTGTTGGCAATCTCAGGAGGCACTCTGCTTGTGGAGAAGCAATGAGACTAGAATGCCTCTGAAACTACTGAGGCATGACTCGCATATCTTATTTACAACCGTTCAACACAAAGTACTGCCAGCATGTGTGTCAGATTACTATGTGGTATGAAAAACGTCAGCATCAGAGTTTCCTTTCACTAGTATGGCCCCAATTTTGACCTATATTAGCACCACCTTCAGCTGGTTTCCTGGACTGTAATTCTACTTTGTGTCATCAAAATTCAGTTCTAAGCAGCTGCAGGTGGCCACTCCCGGGCTCAAAGATGTCTTCCTGGTACTAACTGGTCAGGTACAATTTTGCTGACTTTTATACCAGCTAGGATAGGAGAAAGGAAAAGGCATTTAGGGGCAATGTATGGCATAGGGAAGGGACAAAAATTGTCAATTACATAAATCAGGATTCCTGAGACCTTGCTAAAGAATACCATTTTCATAAGGAAATTGTTTTCTAGACAAAGGTAACAAAGATCAAATCTATGTTGCTTTAATAAACCATTTGATACATGTTAAGTTATCACTGCATATGAAGAAGAAAGGGGTTTGTTCAAGAAGTCCTAAGTGGGGAAGGTAGATGGGAATAAGATGGGTCACAGCAGATGGAGAACTAAAGAAGATTCTAATGGAGATTCTGAATGAGCAGTTAAGATCCAGTCGTAGGTCCAGTTAAGTCTTAGATCCAGTTAAGATCCCAACTTACTTACTATTTTAATTATGAGCTTGGAAATAAAGAAAGTGTGTGCTAATGAAATTTGCAGATGGCCTGAACAGAGGCTTTCTTAAAACACAGGCAGACCGGAATACAGAAACAGTTGGATGAGCTCGCATATTGGAATGCAATGAACTTAGAAACTAATAAACAAGCAGATACAATGTCGGAGCTCATCGGCTGGAAATATTAGTCTATCGCAGAATAATTATGTTGCCCTAGAAAAAGCACATACAATCCTAGGGTGGATTATGTGAAGTATATCCAGAAGTCCACTATTAACATCATGGTACAGGGCAGCTGAAACACTGTACAATTTTGTATGCTACTTAAGAAAGAGACATTCAAACTGAAACAGGTGCAGACAAGAACTGTTAGGGTTACTGACAAAACAAGGAGTCTACTTTGTCAGAGGAGACTATGATAGTTGATGTGGACAATCAGAGCTGCTTTCTGGGGCTTCCTCCATGAAAGCAACATGCAAGTTTGCGCCTCCTCCAAGCATTTGTTCCCATCTCTGCATCTGTAGTGGTCAAGTAGCATTGTAGAGAAGATAACTCCAAATCTGTTTTGGTATGCAAGCATTCAGGTGTTAAATACACAGATTGTCTGACTGGCATTTACGGCTTTAGGGGAAGTAATGCACCCCTACTTTTTGAGTTTATCTGGGACTCATCACTCACACTTGGAGATTTAAGAATGAAGAAAAATACAAAAGGTTAAAACCGTTGTTTGTCCAAATTGGAAACAGGCCATAAAGCCAACCAACCAACAAAACAAACACCTCCCAGTAAGAAATACACAAAACTAGACTATGTTTAATAATAACAAACCTTCTTAATTGTCCTAGGTATCTTTCACATGCTTAATGTCAAGTCTTAGTGAGTAATTCATAGCCCATCATCTGAACTCTGTTTCTGAGAAATTAACCTTGTCTCTGTGTTACAGCCTTACAAAATACCATCCGAAAGATCAATTCCAATTTATCTCAGTCAGTTAAGGACTGGTTAAGAGGGA
>WEKW01019206.1:0-25663 GCA_013389905.1 Sula dactylatra
TGCAATATATTTACCACATATTGAACCATAATTGCAGAAGGATCTTGTCTGTAGATAACTGCAAAATATAAATGCTTACCGTAATGAAGGTATCCAATATCTGTAGTAACATGCTATATTTAGTGTTAAAAGATTACAAGTGTGAAGTATGACTTGTAAGTGCCTTTATGTTCATGGAAGACAAGGTGTAGTTGTCTGAAAGCGTGGTGTTATTACACTGAGAATACTAAATTACTTTTAAAAATACAGAAATTATAAAGGTCTTCATAAAAATGCAGCATAATTTTTTTAAACAGAATTACAGTAGTAACTTTCCCCCATTATGCAGCAGAACTATCAACAAATACAACATAGGTAACCCTTGAAGCTGTTTGAGGTGGAATTCATCAATCTTAAAGACTGAAAGCTAAATCTGTGATCTCACGTAATGTTCAAAGAAATTTTACAAATACACCATAATCAATAGAGAAAGGTACTGTATAAAATGCCATAACATTAATATACACCTACAATGAACTGTCATTAGTAGCCTCAATCTTAAAAACCCTTAAAAACTTTTTAAGACCTTTTCAGTCTTGTGGCATAATTATATGCTTCATGCTTTAAATTTATGTTTTCAATCTAAAAATTGAAATACTTTCATTATACCACAATAAAAATAACCAGCTACATGTAACACTGTCCTTTATCATGGTTCTTGTTACCCCTGTGGGTAAGACCTGGATACTTGCCTAGGTGGGATGTCATGACCCTGGCATAGCTAGCTTTATTTTTATCAACTAATGTTAGATTTGAGAAAGATGCCAGAGATCCGAATCCTGCCATCATGCAGCACAGAAGTATGATGCAACAGCAAGTAATGTGCTACATGTCTTCTTTTATCTGTTCTTTTTCATCCTTCAACATACCAGGACTAGGTTATCAGAATAAAAATCAAAATGCTTTTCCTCTGCATGTGCAAAACTGTCAGAACACAGTGCTTAATGACAAAGCATTAGCCTCTTTACAGTGCTTTTAACTGCTGCTTCTTTAGCAAGCACAGAAGGTGAAAAACTGAAAGAAAAATCATAAAAAAACCCCATTAACATCAGCCCAATCCCTCTCCAGCTAAGACCCTTTAAGAGTGAACAGATAATAGATCTGCTGATGGACTTGATGATCTTATAGGTCTTTTCTAACCTAAATGATTCTATGATTCTATGCTGTTGTGCAACATGAGCAAGATGCAAGAATTCTGGGAATTCTATATAGCATTTGTAAGTGAATCAGTAATATGGAGGGGAGCAGATTCTGCTTCCTAGTCATAGAAAGGTCCATGAAAATCTCTAAGTAAACAATTCCATTCTGTGGAGAGTTTTGGAAGTTCAGAGGCTTGTTTAGTGTTTACGAGGAAAGATGTGCCCAGCTAGAATGACATTCTGTGCTTTACTCTCCTGAGAACACTTGCTGTCTCCAGCCCTTGACTTCTAAGGCCTGGTAGTTGAGACTCTCTAAGCACTAAATAAAGCTAGCAAGTTTCTGACAGTATTGTGCTGGCATTTAAACTGTCTTTATGAAATATTTCGATTTTGACAGAGCAACAAATTCTGTGGGAAAAAAACGTTTTGTGAAAATGTTATTATCTCTACCAGTCACTTCTCTGTTGAGAAGATAAGGCTATATTACTGATGTTAGACATAGAAACAAAATTATAAACTCCAGAACTAAAATATACATATAAAACTCACAGTTTTTCTTTCTTGTCTATTTTTTTCAACTTCAAGCTCAGGCTCTTCTGGACTGTTCCACAATAAAGGAAAGCTGCAGTTGTCATAACCAAGAATGTGACAATGGGATGGGAAAAAGTTTCAAACAGACCATTGAAGTAGTTCATTCTCAAACATAGGATTATATGATCACAGAGTAATTCAGTCTAGAAGGTACATCGGTAGCTCTCTATTCCAGCCTCTTGCTCAAAGCAGGGTCAGGTCTGAGGTCAGTCCAGGCTACTCAGGGCTTTATCCAACTGTATCTTAAAAACCTCCAGGAATGGAAACTGCACAACCTTCCTTGGTGACCTCTTTTACTGCCTGACTGTCCTCATGGGGAAAATATTTCTCTCTGTGTTAAGCTGGAGCCCCTCCCTTATGAATTTTGCCTGTTTCTTGTCTTCCTGTCATGCAATGCTGCAAATATTTTGGCTCGCCCTTGTTGAGACCATCCTCATAGTTATTGGGTGAAAGGCATTAACTCCTCCTCCTCAAAGCTGTCTTTTCTCCAGGCTAAATAAACCCAGCTCCCTCAATCATCAAAAAACAAGTTGTGCAGTCCCCAACCATCTTGGTGGACAAGCCAATTTATCAACAACTTTCTTGTCTTGGGGGTCTGTGGTGGGTTGACCCTGGCTGGACACCAGGTGCCCACCAAGCTGCTCTAACACTCCCCCTCCTCAAATGGGCAGGAAAGAGAATAGAACAAAAGGCTTGTGGATTGAGATAAGGACAGGAGGAGATCACTCATGAATTACCTCTGCAGGCAAAATGGACTTGACTTGGGGAAATTAAATTTTTTTATTACCAGTCAAATCAGAGTAGGGTAATGAGAAATAAAACCAAATCTTAAACTATCTTTCCACCATCCTTCCCTCCTTCCTGGGCTTAACTTTGCTCCCGATTTTCTCTACCTCCTCCCCCCAAGCGGCAAAGGAGGACAGGGAATGGGGCTTGCAGTCAGTTCATCACACGTTGTCTCTGCCACTCCTTTGTTTCACTTTCTTCCCCTGCTCCAGTGTGGGGGTCCTTCCACGGGAGACAGTCCTGCATGAACTTCTCCAACATGGGTCCTTCCCACAGGCTACAGTTCTTCATGAACTGCTCCAGTGTGGGTCCCTCTTGGGGTCACAAGTCCTGCCAGCAAACCTGCTCCAGTGTGGGCTCCTCTCTCCATGGGTCTACAGGTCCTGCCAGGAGCCTACTCCAGTGAGGGATTCTCACAGGATCACAGCTTCCTTTAGGCACATCCACCTGCTCCAGCGTGGTGTCCTCCACAGGCTGCAGGTGGATATCTGCTCCACCGTTAATCTCCATGGGCTGCAGGTGGACAGCCTGCCTCACCATAGTCTTCTCCATGGACTGCAGGGGAATCTCTGCTCTGGCATCTAGAGCACCTCCTCCCCCGTCAGAGAGGAGGATCGCCTAATACAGAGGTCTCTAATCTAGCTGTAGTATTCCAGGTGCTAATAAGTCTTAAGTAAAAGGGGAATCCCTCAATCTACTGGCTGGATTCCTGTTAACCCAACCCGGGATGCTTTTGGCCTTCTGCTTGCTGGGCACACTGATGACTAATAATCAGCTTGCTGCCTGCTGCGACTCCCAGACTTTTCAGTAGAGCTTCCCCCCTTGCAGTCAGCCTCCAGCTTGTATTGCAGCCAGGGGAATGTCTTTGCCAGGTGTAAGATCTCCTGTTTGTTCTTGTTGAATTTCATAAGGTTCCTATAATCCTGTGTAGGTTCTTTTGGATGGCAGCACTACCTTCAGCAGTCCTCGCTGTTCCCTCACTCACAATTTGTCATTTGCAAATTTGCTGAGAATTCACTCTGTCAGCTCTTCTCGGTCATAGGTATGGATATTAAACAGAACAGGTTCCTCAATAGGCCCCTGAGGAATACCATCAGCCTCTTGGTTAGGGTAAAAACTACCCTTTGATCCTGAGCTCTGAAACAATTTTTTAGCCATGTAGTTGTCCACACATTCAGACCATAATGTCCTAACTTTGATACAGGAATATTTTGGGAGACTGTCAAAGACCTACTGAAGTTTAGCTGAATGACATTAGTACTGTCCCCTCATCTACAAATACAGTCAATTTTATTGTGAAAGGCTATCATGTTGTTTGGCCATGTTTTTTACTATGAGGGTGATCAAATACTCTAACAGGCTGCCCACAGAGATTATGGAATCCCCATTCATCTCTGGAGATAATTCAAAACTCAAAGGGACACATCTGTAAGGAACTTAATTTAACTGGCTGTAGTTTATGTAGGGGTTAGTCTAAGTAACTTCCAGTGGATCCTTCCAACTATTGTTTTCTATGTTTCTGAATAACTTGCAAGGGGATAATATGGCATCCAAGCAGAGAAGAAGGCAAGAAAAAGGTTGCTGAGTGTGGTCACATATTTTACCTAGTAGAAATGGGGAAACAAATTTTTTATGCTGGATTAGACGAACTCTGTTTGTTCTTTCTCATTCACTCTTTGTTATTTATGTAAAAAGTGAATAGTTGCCTCCCTTGTCATGTCATTCTGACAAGTTGCTTCTTCATCTGTAAATGTCCCAACTCTGCTTTCACCTTGAAAAAGCAGAACAACATGGCAAGGAAAATAGTGTATCTTCAGGGCTAGAGGCATACAATTTGCTATCTGCTTTGGCCTTTTCCTAAGAACTCAAGGAAAGGCAACTCAGCAGGACTACAAAGATGTCGTGACATTATGCAGGGAGAAAATTGGGTCAAAGCCCAACTAGAACTTAATCTGGCTACTGCCTACTGCCATAAAAGACGATAAAAATGTTTCTATAAAAATGACAACAACAAAACGAGAGCTAAGGAGAATCTCTGTCTTCTGTTGGATGCGGGGCGGAACATAGAGACAAAGGCTGAGGTACTTAATGACTTCTTTGCTTCAGTCTTTAATAGCAAGATCAATTGCTCTCAGAGTACCCAGCCCCCTGAGCTGGAAGTCAGGGATGGGGAGCAGAATGAAGCCCTCATAATCCAAGGGGAAATGGTTAGTGACCCGCTACATCTCTTAGACACAAACAAGTCCATGGAGCTAGATGGGACCCACCCAAAGGTACTGAGGGATGTGGCAGAAGTGCTCACCAAGCCACTTTCAATCATTTATCAGTGTGCTGGTTATGGCTGGGATAGAGTTAATTTTCTTCGTAGCAGCTAGTATGGGACTATGTTTTGGATTTGTGCTAAAAATAGCATTGATAATACTGAGATACTTTCATTATTGCTGAGCAGTGCTTACTGCTCAGAAAAGTCAAGGCCTTTTCTGCTTCTCACCCCACCCCACCAGCAAGTAGGCTGCGGGTACACAAAAAGTTGGGAGGGGACACAGCCAGGGCAACTGACCCCAGCTGACCAAAGGGATATTCTATACCATACGACATCATGCTCAGCACATAAAGCTGGAGGAAGAAGAAGGAAGCAGGACACATTTGAAGTTATAGAGGCTTGACTTGCTTGGGAAGAGGGACAGAGATCACAGAGAATGGCTGTGTGGTGCTTAGTTGCCAGCTGGGGTTAAACCAGGAAAATCAGCAGTCCTGGCTGACTAGGGAGGTCCAGGTTGACTGGACATTAGCAAATGTGATGCCAGTCTACATGAATGGCCAGAAGGAGAATCAAGGGAACTACAGGCCTGTCAGTCTGACCTTAGTGCTGGCAAGGGTTATGGAGCAGAACATCTTGAGTGCATTCACATGGCACATACAGGACAACCAGGCAATCAGACCCAGTCAGCATGGGTTTAAGAACGGAGGTCCTGCTGATCTCCATCTATGACAAGGTGAGCCACTTAGTGGATGAGAGAAAGGTGGTAGGTGTTGTCTACCTGGACTTTAGTAAAGCCCTTGACACCATTTCCCACAGCATTCTACTGGAGAAACTGGCTGCTCATGGCTTGGACAGGTGTACTCTTTGCTGGGTGAAAAACTGGATGGATGGATGGATCCAAAGAGTTGTGGTAAACGGAGTTAAATCCAGTTGGTGGCCAGTCACAAGTGGTGTTGCCCAGGGCTCAGTATTGGGGCCAGTTTTGTTTAATGTCTTCATCAATGATCTGAATGAGGGCATCTAGTGCACCCTCAGTAAGTTTGCAGACGACACCAAGTTGGGTGGGAGTGTTGATCTACCTGAGGGTAGGAAGGCTCTACAGAGGGATCTAGACAGGCTGGATTAATGGGCCAAGGTCAATTTTATGACGTTGAACAAGGCCAGGTGTCAGGTCTTGCACTTGGGTCACAAGAACCCCATGCAAAGCTACAGGCTTGGGGAAGAGTGGCTGGAAAGCTGCCTGGCAGAAAACAACCTGGGAGTGTTTGTCAACAGCCAGCTGAATATGAGCCAGCAGTGTGCCCAGGTGGCCAAGAAGGCTAATAGCCTCCTGGCTTGTATCAGCAATAGTGTGGCCAGCAGGAGTAGGAAAGCAATTGTTCCCCTGTACTCAGCACTGGTGCGGCCGCACCTTGAATATCATGTTCAGTTTTGGGCCCCTCACTGCAAGGAAGACACTGAGGTGCTGGAGCACGTCCAAAGATGAGCAACGAAGCTGGTGAAGGGTCTAGAGCACAAGTCTTATGTGGAGCTGCTGATGAAACTGTGATTATTTAGTCTGGAGAAGAGGAGGCTGAGGGGAGACCTTCCCGCTCTCTACAACTACCTGAAAGCAGGTTGTAGTGAGGTGGCGGTCAGTCCCTTTTCCCAAGTAACAAGTGATAGGACAAGAGGAAGTGGCCTCACGTTGTGCCAAGGGAGGTTTAGATTGGATATTAGGGAAAATGCCTTCACCAAAAGAGTCGTCAAGCGTTGGAAGAGGCTGCCCAGGGAAGTGTTAGAGTCTCCATCCCTGGATGTATTTAAAAGATGTGTAGACGTGGCACTTAAAAGGACAGTTTAGTGGTGGACTTGGCAGTGTTAGGTTAATGGTTGGACTCAATGATCTCAAAGATCTTTTCCAACCTAAATGATTCTATGATTTTATGTTTCTATTAAAGGAGAGCATGTGAGCTATACTGCACAAAAGAGTGTTTTTAACTACTTTGCATTACTGTGCTGAAAATACTATGAACAAGTAAGTTGAAAATATCTTACAAATCTTGTTACTGATCAGTTAAATTGTCATGCCTCCTGAAAAATTCTTCTTTTTTCCAAGTGATGTTATTTTACAACATCTAAATCAAACCCCCCCACTTTTAAAATAATTCTGTTGAGGATTCCAATGTACTAATAAACAAAAAGCCAAAAACCAAACAAAAATTGGAAGAAGTGGTTGCTTACTGACTTACACACATTTTCACAGCCTTATGCATTACTGAGAGCTTGGATAAGACCTAATTTGTGGAAGTTGTAGTACCAGGTATGACTTACACATGTACATAATGTTATTGTAAGTTTTATTGTTTTAATTATAAATTTCAGGGAATACATTAACTCCATCACCAAAAATACAAATAGCATTAAAAATGTCATTAAGATAATTTGAATCAGTAAAGATAATTCTGTTAGTGTTGACATCAGCCTTGAAGCTGATAAAATGTAAGTTGCAATTCTCTTGACTTGCAATGTTGACTGAAAATGCACAGAGTGACTTAGTACAAAGAACAATTAAAAATTTATTCGATATGATATTTTGGAGCGGGAGTGGGGGAAACTTAGGAAGAAGGCAGGAATATCCTATAGAAAGTGACTCTTCCTCTTCCTCAGTCTCTATGTCTGAGCTTCAGCAGCACTTGATTCCTCCTACTTTCCCACCTTGTTATTCTAAACTGTCACAAGTAAATATATTTGGAAATAAAATCATTGTAAGTTATTTTTTTCAGCCTAGCAAAATAGCCTTCACTTTTATGTCATCTAGGTAGCATACTTGTCTTTTTATTTAAGGCATGAAACATTAAGCCTTAGGGGAATCTATTCAAAAGTAAACAAGAGAAAAACACTATAAAAATGTAAAAAAGAAAAAAAACCACCCACGAACAAACCATGAACTGACAATTTTTTTCCATCATTTTACTGTTGTGACTATAGTGCAAATCTGCCTATTCCCATTGCCCATCCTGCTCTTTAGTTGGTAGCATGTGAAAGCTGCATAATATTATATGAAAACAAGTACATGAGTTATACATAGTCCTAGAGAGAGAGGTTTTCACACAGGATATACAGAATGTTTTAGTAAAAAATTAAGAGCATTTGCTTTTAGGAAAACAAGAAACTTAAAATACTTTAAAGTTCATTAAACAAATTGTTAGACAAAACCAAAGTTATTAAAGAAAATATGGTTAGAGTAGGGAGCCAAATTCACTAACTGTATTGCAAGACTTTATCAATTTCTGAAGTTTGCCCTCAAGTGTTCAAGATGGGATGAACTATTCATGTAAGATAATGCATTTTTATCATTAATATGTACTATATTGACCAATATATAAATAAATCCTGCTGTACAGTGAAAAGGCAGGAAGAAAACCACCTCTAGTGAGTCTTGTACAGGAAATGTGAGAACTAAGATGGGTGAAGAGATGTATTTTTCCTGTTTCTTTAAGCTGTTGACCATTAAGGCTTATTTTTCCAATGTAAACTGAGAGGCACAGAGCATGAAAAATGTGTCAATTATACTGGATGGGCCTGAAGTCCTTTAAAAGAAGGTTTTGCCTCCAAAAGAAATGGGAATTTGATTAATTTTCTGTTTACATAACATTATTCATTCTGTACACACTGTAATGCCTAGCTGAGGGAGGTCTGAAATCTCAAGAGCATGAGTTATAATAAGTAGTTCATAAAAACCAAGGGACCAGTTGTCTAAGACAGGAGATATTAGGGTTCATCTGACACAGTCAAATCAAACAGTCTAAAGAAGATGTTCTCATCTGATTTGACTTTGGCACTCATTATATGTAGGGCAACGCAGCATTGTACATCTTTGATGTTAGTGCAGACTGAACATGGATTTGCTTGCTGTTGTCACCAGGAACATAAACCAACCACAAGAATAATAAAGCAACTTTAGTTTTCACTTTACCACTCTTTAGAGCATATAAATTAGGAAAGAGTGTTGAGGAATTATATCCAAACTGTATAATTTTTACCAGAATTAATTACACCAAATCCAATTAGAAACAAAATAGATGCAGTTAAACTGTCTCACAAAGTATTCATTTACAGGTCTAAAAGATTCAAACCCTATATATTACTCACTAGAGTTGTTGCTTTTTCTTGTTATGTTGATTTCCTTGTCCCCCTGACAAAAAGCTGACATTTCACTAATTGCTCTTTGACTGATAGCCTACATATACACTACTTCAGAAAACATACAGGCTGGGTTTAGATGGCTATTTGAGTGTTTGATTGTACTCCAAGCCAAACGCACCTCTTGCCAGATCACACCACTGAAGAACAGCTTAAGAGTCAGCAGGTAGAAACCATGAATCCCTGATATCCCCCAGTGGGGAAAGTCCACACATACCTTACTTGCAATGTGGGTGGAGCACATCTGTCTGTCCTTGCAGCCAAATCCCATGGCCCATTGGGCAGATGGCATAGTGGCAATGGGTTTCCTGGAAAGGCCCCGTATGTGTGCAGCAAAGGCTGATGTGGTACTCAGAATTTTGGAAGTGTGTGCATTCTGCATTGCTCTTGCTGGTAGTCTCTAAGTAGTGAGGTGACCAGACAAAACATAGGTCAAATAATACATTGTCTTTTTTTCAACATTCTGTCTTAAGTTTTTCATTTGACACAGGGAGAATTGCAACATTTTGAAACCAATAAACTCTGCTTCCAGAAGAACAAAAAACCAATGATAGTATGAATTGTTTTTGCATAGAAAAGATTAAAAGATCCATGGTAAACCATTACCACAGCTTTTGCTTCTGAATCAGAAGTCCCAAAAAAACATGAAAGAGGAAGTTTGGCTATAGAGTTTTTGTGAGTTTTTTTTTTGTTTGTTTTTTATTTTTAATCTTCCCTTACTACGTAACCTTTTCTGGGAAGAAAAAACTTTTGTTTTGCTTCAGATAGGTGTGACCCTGGAGGCTCTGAACTTTCATGACAGTATCTCAACTCCTCTTGACTTTTTCCTTAGTGGGAACTGAAGAATGGTGCTGACCACCCACAGTATTTTATAAGATTAGAGGAAAAACTATGAAGTTTGGTGAGCATAGCCAGATACATTTTTTGACTGTACCAAGAAAAAAAAAAAGAAGATAAATCAAACTAATAAAACGTCTGTTGCAAAAAATCATGAAGAAAAAAGTTCTGGTTGCATGAACAAATGTCCCACCCTGGTTAACAGAACTGTAATTGTTCATGTTGATTTGTCATATTCTGCATTCACTTCTGGCTCGCACCTGAAACACTAGGAAGCTTGAGAAGACACAGGGAAAAGCAAAGAAATTGATTAAGTGTAGAGGAAAGATACTTGAGGCAAAAAAAATAGGGGCTTATGGGATTACAAAGGTATAGCTGTTGCAAGTGTTTCTATTTTGAAATTTAGAATAATTAGTGTGATGAAAGGGTTATATCTCTAAGAGTTCAAATTGCTTCAAATTGTACATCAACTAAACTCTGTCCAAGAGTGAGATTCATTTAATGTGAGGAAATATTATTATCTGCAATCTTTTGAAACAATTATACTAAAAAGTACCATAAGAAAAAGATCTGCAGTGACAGGGCTACAGATATAATTTTTTTCTATCTCTGAAACATGAAATTGTAATTTAATTCATGTCCTTATATCAAAAGAGCTGCTTTACAAAATAATGAATAAAATAGCATGTAGGGCATTTATTTGTACTCAAGATATCCAGAAATAGCTTTTCTTTCAACAAATATGTATGTTTAAAGCAGACAGTTCTGCATTGTTCTGGAGATGCATCAGGGAAAAATTAATTACTCACAAGAAACTGGTGGCTTTGCTGATCAAATGGTTTGACCCCCCCCTGCAGAGAGGTATATACAGAATTTCAGAATTTAAGAGTTTAAGATGTCATCAGGAAAATCTTTGCTTACTGTGACTATTAAAAAGATATGTATCATTGCAAATCAACCGCATGCTCTTGACTGAGAACATTGAAAGAGGATAAAATGACTAGAATTTTTACTGTAAAGATTTTTGAACAGTTGTGAAACAAGGGAATATATTAATCAGGATTCTGTAAAATATGGCATTAAAGATTTATATTGAGATGAAAATGTAATATTTCTTCACTAATAATTTATCAATTATGTTGATCAGAAAGTAACATTGTTCTAAGCATTCTTTCTGTATCAAAAGAACCCAACTATCTGTTTCTTCAGGGAAATTTGAAATTTTTCTTGTTGTCTGTATTGGAACACTAATGCTGGCATATTAAACAATTTTTCTGCCACAAATAAATCTTTGCAAATTACCCTTCCTCCTCCTCCAATTCCCTGAAAATTTGAACAGTTCTTCAGGAAAGATAAAGACAGAACATCAGTGTTTCTGATCTTTTTTCATTTTTTCATACCAAAATGATTGACTGTAGTCAGATATGCTTAAACTGCCAAAGTAAAAGAAGTGGATTATAGACAGTTTTGAGTAATTATATTTGGATAGTTTTAGAATGTTCAGTTGTGCTGGTTTCAGCTGGGATAGAGTTAATTTTCTTCATAGCAGCTAGTATAGGGATATGTTTTGGATTTGTGCTAAAACCAGCATTGATAATACAGAATTATTTTCATTATTGCTGAGCAGTGCTTACACAGAGTCAATCCCTTTTTTACTTCTTGCACCACCCCACCAGCGAGCAGGCTGTGGGTACACAAGAATTTGGAAGGGGACACAGCCAGGACAGCTTACCCCAACTGACCGAAGGGATATCCCATGCCATATGATGTCATGCTCAGCATATAAGGCTGGAGAAGAATAAAAAAGGGGAGGAACATTCGGAGTGATGTCTTTTGTCTTTCCCAAGTAACTGTTACACGTGATGGAGCCCTGCTTTCCTGGAGATGGCTGAACACCTGCCTGCCAATGGGAAGGAGTGAATGAATTATTTGGTTTGCTTTGCTTACATGCGCAGCTTTTGCTTTACCTATTAAACTGTCTTTATCCCAACCCACAAGTTTTTCTACTTTTACGCTCCTGATTCTCTTCCCCATCCCACCAAGGGGGAGAGAGTGAGTGGCTGCGTGGTACATATTTGCTGGCTGGGGTTAAACCACAATATGAGTTACAATGATAAATCCCTTCAGAACCATGTCATTATTATTGTTATTATTATTACTACAACTATCACTGCATTTGTTTTAATAGATGTGGAAGTTATTAGCCAGTTTTCTGTAAATGAATGTTTAGGATTGGGTGAGTAGTTTATATCTAGAGCAAAGCACTGAAATTCATACAGAACAGCTATCAAATCACCAGAATATTGGGGTACCTACTGTCTATAGAGACATTACTAACAAGTGTCAGAAAGAAAACATCTTAAAAGAATAGCTTTTGTTTATTATTTTTTATATTTTTCATAGTTACTTCTTATTATTGTAATTTCTGTTTTTCTTGGCCTTCCTTAAACAACCTATGAAATCACTGATCATTTTAAAACAAATGGTTCTGTGAGTTAATTTCTGTTAGTTTTATTCTTTACCAGTGAATTCTGAAAGAGAGGGGCCCTAGTTGTTAAAAATCTGAAGTAACAATTTCATGTTATACAATGTAGATAATAATTTAATGTGAATTCCCTCTTTTGTCTTCCTACAGAATCTTCAAATATTAAGGAAAATTAAGAACCTCTCTGCAATTGTTAGGTTTCATCCGTAGGATTTTGCCCTTTACTGAAATAATCCAGGAAAGTAGAATAATAAGTATTCAAACAAAAATCGGTCTAGATCCAACATTGTTCAATATTTCGTTTTTTAATTTAAAAATTACATTAAATATCCAGTAAAAGCTGCAGATATGACACCGATTGGTTTGGTAAGAAATAAATTACAGGTTGCTAACACAGTAATTCAAAACTTACTTACTACAAATCTACAAACAATCCAACAATATGAGTTTTTAAATAGTCTAAAAAGAACTGGTTTGGAAAAAAAAAGTAGGTCATCTTTAAAGAGTAGAAAATTTTATTCTGCACACTGGTGACTTGGAATTGTCATAGGAAACAGTAACATGCAGTTTCCTGTTGACTTAAGACTGAACAAGAAAAGTGATTTTGTGATGTGCTCAAGATGCTCTCTTGTTTAAACAAAAGACTTAATGAGTGCAAAAGCTGAAAAGCTCACAACCTTAATATAATAAAGGCTTATACTCTTTTAAGTAGTGTTGTTACCTATAAATAATATCACTATGATCTGTTCAGTGAATGAATTGATCTGTATGACTAAGGGCTTCAAAACAGTACATCACAAAAGTTTTTCAAGATGTCACATTGCTAAACTAACTAAAATAAATTTCTGTGCCATAACAAAATGTTTCTCCATTTTTTGAAAGCAGATTAATATGCTTCTTTTAGGTATACCAACTAATGCACATTTATTAGAAAACATACCTTGAGTGTTTTAAAAAATAAATTAAAAGAAAATACTTTACTTTGCAGCAAAATGACCAGTAATTGTCCCCGTCTTACTTTGTGTACTAAAGTGCAATGGTATTGGAAACTTACTATTTTCTACTCACACATAATGAATGAATCAACTAATAATAGCTCTATTACTTACTAAAGACCTATAACTTGAAACACACATTTGTAAGCCAAAAAATATATTAGCAGCTAAATAAAGCAAACTACTTCTAAAAGAATTTAGCATTTAGCAAAATAGCTAATTAAGTTTAGAATAAAATGATGGCCTAAATAAGTGAAATGAGGAAAAACAACAACAAAAAACCCTCCAGATCGATGTCAATCTGAAAAACATTTAGATAAATTTTATCCAATAATTACAATAAAATCTAAATACCCACTTATTTTTCTAAGAAAGAGGATCACAGTCATTCTGGAAAGTACTTATGCTGTTACATAGCTAAAATTGAATAGAGCTTTTTAAAGCATAAAATTCTTATAAACTTTTGGAGAAGGTTAATGAGGAATTAACATGAAGACTATAGATTATATTATCATATGTAGCAACCACAAGAACTCTAATCCAGATGCATTCAAAACTTGCATTCAAAAAACTCTGAAAATTCTTTATTCAGACTTGTCATTTATTCATTTGTATAACCCAAATTACCTCTTGATGAAACTTTTCCACAGAGTATTTGTAAAACCAAGATTTTTCATCATGTGCTAGATTTTGTCATTCAAAGGTCCAACGGCCCTGATAAATTTCTGATAAAGGTCTGATAAATTTCTCAGGGTGTCACTCTTCTCCTACATGCCGCCAAACTGATTTTCCATTAGTTAATCTTTATTTTATATGCAGGAGAACCTAATTCTGATTATAAATACCTCTTGATTAAAATAGTTGTAATGGTCTTGACCTCAGTTATTTCAGTGAGGATCTATACTGCTGTGTGGAAGAGGTGACCTTGTCCCTAAAAATAATCAGACAGCTTGACTCATTGTTGATATACACAGAAAAGTGCAGGATGTTAAAAGTTTCCATTAAGAACACTATTACAGTTTTTGATTTACTGCATTGTTTCATTTTAGAGAATTCCTGTAAGATTCTAATTACAGAAGGAAAAACTAAAATACTCTGTCCATGAGGATAAGAAATAAAAGCCTTCAGATCCTTACACTATGCAGATATTCTTTAAGTAGCAGGCAGTATTCAAAGGTCTTAACATAAATAAAATAAAACCTTTTTGCAATGAGAATACCTCACTGGGAAATTCCACAAACATATCAGGTTAGTATTTACCAAGGTCTTTAAGAGAGTACACTAAAATTGCAAACTTAAAAGAGACAAAGAAATGAGAAAATAGAACTTGTCATGACTATTGCAAATCAGTATACCCTGTATTTCTGTCAATATGAAGAAAAATTTTACAAGGTGGCATTTTAATATAGTTTTCTTGTTGTGTGGCTGAGATATTAATAGTTTGCAGAGGAAAATATACATACACTCATAAAATCAACACAGTATTTCTAATGATTTTCAAAAGACATTTGATAAGGCCATTGTAGATCAGAAAGATGAAGCCTGTAAAAAAGTTAATTTAATATTTTCTCTTAACTCACTTTATGGAAATGCAATTAACTCCAAGTTAAATGATTTAATCAAAGTGCATACACAATGTTAAAAATAAAAATGGCTTTAAATTCAAATTTTATTCTTCATTTGCAGACACTCAGGTGTGTTTATTCTCAGCAGAACTTGTAGAAAACCTGTAAGGTTATGTGGAATAAAAGAGCATTTGTTTAATTTAGTTATCTGATTAAGGACTATTCAATATGAAAGGAGTAACAAATAAGAGAAAACTGAATAATTAAGCACATAAAAACATGCAGATATTACAGACTGCATGGCAATGGAGACAACAAGGGGGACCAGAAACCATCAGTCATTGAGGGGTGGGCTCTTAGAGGAGCAGCTCAGGCACTGCCTTGAAGAGTGTAGGCCTGAATTTGTCACTGATACAAAAGGAGAAACAAGACTGACATGAGTATTTTGGGATATTTGAGGGGGCTTGGGGGACTGTGCAAAACTTATTATGGTATGTACAGGAGAAGGGCCAAAGGCAGGAAAAGGAATGAAGCAAGAAGGAAAGGAAATGGAAGTGGGTGAGTAAAAGGGGGTCCATCACATGTGAGCAGGTCACTGTGCTTGTCTGACTGCACCCTTGCATAAAGCCCATGCAGTCTAGACTATCCTCTTATTAAATCCTTAACTATTTTTTTCTGTGTAACCTCACTATCCTGTGTGAGTTCTGCAATATGTGTCAGCAAATGAAAAAGAAGCTGGGGGTCACAGGGCATATAGCTCTGCGTGCCAGCAACTGGAGAGACCTGGGTGTATTTATCTTTCCTGAGTGAATTTAGTTGTGAATGTCTGTGGCTATGTATCATTCATTAACAAACCTCAAGCTAGACCAGCCAGCAAGCAGGAGACTGGAAAGGCACAGGGTCTGAGCCAGGGGCTGGGCATGGATTTTAGGTGGATTTAGGTTTTGTGTTAATGGTCTAGGGATCTGTGACTGCATGGGTGCAACATCGGTGCTAGACAATTGTGCAAGCACATGCATCTGTTTGCTAGTGAACATCAAGCTCAACTAGCTAGTGAGCAGGAGGAGACCTGCATGCCAGGTCAGGGTCCGAGGTCCAGGGTCCAGCCATGGACATTAGATGGACTGGGAAGCTGTGTGGACATTTGAGGGATCCATGACTCTGTGTGTGTGAATCTACACAGTGAGTGTGTGTATGAGTTTTCACTTCAGTCCTGATCAGCCGGACAGGAGAAGCAGGACTGCGCTGCTTTATGTGAATGCTGTTGGTGTTCACGGGGCTGCTGCTAAAGGCAATGCCCTGCTTGTGGTAGTTTACATGGCCAGCCAAGTTAGTGTCCTCTGTGTGTGTGCACGCATCACTGGGACACGGGCTCATGTTTTTATATTTTGTAATAGTGTTTCTTGCCTTCCATTCAGAAGAAAAATACCACAAAATCTCAAATATGGGAGGACTAAACTTCCATAAAAGAGAAAGATAAAAGAAAAATTGCTTTGTAAGTCAGGGAACTCTGATTATTCTGAAAATGGATGAGAAGATCAAACTATTTGGTATAAACAAAGGAATTATGGCAGCCATCAGGGAGGACCTTGTACAAGACAGTATGTTTGCACTTCTGCTCAACAGAGACCATGTAAGACTTGTTTCCCTTATTTGCCTTAGCATCTACTCAGGCAGGTTGTCCTTAATCTTATATTAGATTATTTCAGTACTTGTGATAGGATTTCTTTAATTCAGATTAGTAATATTCCATTTCTTTTCTTCCATATGGATTTCATGATGAAGGCAATAAATAACAATCCCTGAAAAGAGGTTCTAGGAGCCACTGTAGCAAATGTAATACTATTTATCCCACAGACACCAGACAATGAGTATAAAAAGCAGTTATCTACAGAGTATGAAGAATGCTACAAACCTTGGAAAAAAAATTAAGCCCTGGAGCTGGCTGAAAGTAGAAAAAAAATATAAGGGCAAAAGTCTCTATACGTGAGAAAATAATACTAAAAGGTTTAGGATGATGCCTTTCCTTTGAAAACACCATTTCACCCCCGCTCCAACTCACTCTATTCTCTCTCTTTCTCCCAATCCTAACTCCAATTTTCTGCTGACCTTTCGAAAACACCCAACTATTGCCCAGAGGAAAATGTTCTCACAGCTCAGTTCTCTTATGCTGCACAAAGGAGACTGTAACAGGCTTGCATGCAGAGCTCTGTTAGTGGCGAGTCTAGCCGACATCATACATCGACTTGATGATGAAGTCTATTAAAAAAAAAAAAAAAAAAAAAGGANGAAGGGGAGAGAGGGGGGAGAGAGAGACAGGGGGACAGAAGAAACAGAAAAGGGAAAACTCTCTCCAGGTGGCCTGTCTGGAAGAGAAGCAACATGGTCCCAGATGATCATTCACCAGTGGGAGCTCTCATCAGTGCATCAGGTGGCAGTGATGAAGATAATTAATATGATGATCTTTTGTTGTTGTTGTGCTTTACCTCTAGTTCTGTAGGTTTTCCATAACGTGCAGCATAAATTCCCTATTGGTTGTGACTATTTATGATGTTATTAGCACTGAAAGAAGTTAATCAGAAGTAAATTTGCACACTGATTGGCTCTTAAGTTTCTTTTCACAATTTTATTAGATAATGTTTGTCATGTATTCTAATGACTATTATCCACTCAGTTGAAAATTTTTCTTTGGTTTCTTTAATATAAGCCAAATTTCACAAACAAGACATGGAGAGGAAGAGGAGAGGAGAGGTGACTCTGACACTACTGATATGTACTTCCCATGCAAGCACATCAAACTAACAAAATATAAGTATATGAGTGTATGAGAACGAGAAAAAGCAATCTGAGCCTGAGTATGAGCACTCAAAAGCAAAAATGCTGCCACACTGGAAAATACTACCTAAATAAGTAAAAAGAAAGGTCATAGAATTGCGGATAGTAGGCCACTAGCATTAATAAGGATAAGTCACAAAGTTACCCAAGAGAACTTGCAACAAGAAGAAAAGTTTTTTCTTTCTCTCAACTCTAACACCGATACTTCTCTTGCACAAGGCCCCCAGCCATGGCCCCAGGGAAGAATCGCACACAGGCCAGGGCTCATCACAGCCTGCTGTTCCCTTCTGTAATGCCTGCCAGCTCTACAGCACATGTAGCTCTGTTTTTCTCTCAACCCAAACCCTAACCCTAAGAGTTGGCTGAGCCTGAGGCACTCCTTCTGTTGTAACAGGGTTAGGTCTAACAATGTTTTTCCAGGAGTTATACTGTATGTTTTCTAGAAATTATTTAAAAAAAAAAAACCCAAACGACCAAACTAAAACCAACAGACACTCTACAAGTAATGCATACTTTTTCCTCAAGATATTTAACTTAATTAAACGTTTATATTACTGTGTTTCCATTTTTGAAATCCATGAACCTGTAGAGGCAGATGGCTAAATGGTTTGCAGATGGTTGAAAATGATAAATGGCTGTGACAAGGTTAGTAATAGTACTTTTGTTCACTGTATTAGTGCAATCTGTTTCTGCCTAGGAAGCAACCTGAACTATTAAGTGAACTTAAATTCACAAAATATTTTCCTCTACTTTTTGCTGTGACATTTCATAGTTTTGTTTTCAACATTTTTCATGTTTACCTGTAGTGAGTGACATTTTTATATACTGTGTCATTTTACAGATATTAGCTATGTCTTGGGTAAGACCTGCCATTTTATCTCTGTATATCAAATAAATTTTTTTTCAGACACTTTTACAAGTTTTTCAATGTCCTTAAGTTCATAGCATAAAACTAATAAAAAATGAAAATCCATATGGCCTCACAGATGCATACTGCAACTATCCTGTAAAACTGGTAGAAGTGCTTGTATTTGGTTTTATTTTATTCCTTTGAATTAATATGTCAGCTGCAATAATTGGGAATGGGAAAAGCACTAGCAAAAAGATGTGTTATATAATAATATTTTTAAAGTGTATTTATTGATTATTTTCCTTTTCCCAATTTACTAGAGTGACAATGAAGAAAGGAGATAACGAAGGATAATTAGGAAGGCAGAGCCTTGATGCAAAGTAGGGAAAAGATTACCATAGAAATACGGGAATGGAGACTCACTGTAATTCAGACCAGTGTTTTGTCTGTTTAGGCCTCCTTTACTTAACAGTATCCAGCACAATTTATTTCCAGAATAAGGTAGAAGAAAAACAAAGGCTGTAGTCATTGACATTCTCATTAATTCAATGTGGCCTTAATTTTATCTCCATTCCATTTCTGGCCAATGGAATCTTTTCCTGGAATAATTTCTCAATAAACTTTTCATTTTAAAAAAAAAAAGCAAAACAAAACATCCAATTATTAGCATACAACAAATGGATTTTTTTCCAGACACTGCTTTGTTTTTTACTAAGTTTTGTTCTAGCACATTTTATGAATGGCTTTGCCATTTTCAACAGGGAATTTTATTTACCATTGTACTGCCCATGCCAGAAGCTTTATTAAATTCTGCAATGGTCTTTGCCATCCTCTCAGATTTTACTAAGTGTATTTACATGCAAATCAGTGATAAATACTTCTAACATCAATTCTACTCAGGACGCACCATTATAAACATATTGGAGTGGACAGTTAAAGCAATAATTTCTATTAGTCTTCTTCCTCTTATCTAGTTCAAATCAAGTACTGTATTTCTCATGTCCTTTACAACAAAAATATGTTCGTGAAAGTTTCTTAGTAGCATTTTAGTCATCTCATACGTCTGGCTCTTATATGTTTATGTGATCTCTTTCAACACATTTAAACTTTATAGTTTATTATGGATTTCAGCCTTTTCCATTTTTTATGCTTCAGTTGCTGATAATCCCCTAAAAGGAAGGATAAGATAGATTGTGCCCTTGTAAAAATAATTTAGTTTCTTGTCAAAGTCTCTATTCTTAATCAGAGTTATAACTTATCTACATAAAGCTGTTCTCAGGGAGTGTTGGTCAGGAATGCATTTCATTGCATTGAGTCACGGTGATAAATGAATCTTCATCAAATTTTCCTAATTCTTAAACTGGGTATCCTATGACACTTACTTCTCCTGTTAGCATCTTTGCACTTCAAATGTCTGCTGCAGTTTTCTAATTTCCACTATCCATTTTCTCCTCTAAGGTTTTTGCTGTTTTCTATTGGATTCAATGAAGTTGGTTTTCCATTTTCTGAAAATGTATTTCAGCATGACAAGAATGCTAGATATTTTCTTTCAGAATACAGGGCTTTTTCACCTGTCCTTCTGTCTGCCTTCCTGCTACTTCTCCACAGTCTCTCAGGACTTCAGAGGTATTCACCTGTTCTTTGATGTTACAATTTGCCAGAGGACAAATCTTTCAGGACAAATCCAAGTGTTTCTCTTTCATTACTTTTAATAATTTTTTGACTAGTATGTACTCCATTAAAAAAAAAAAGTCCTTTAAAAAAAGTCCTTTTTCAAAGTTTCTGGTTCAAGACTAGTTTTGGGTCTAGTTTCAATACACATTTTTCTCCTAATATTGATCTTTCAAAAAAATCCTGCCCATTGCTACACTTGGTAGTTTTGTACGCTGTGATGACTCAGAGTGACTGTGCCTTTTAGCAAACATGTGATCAGACTAGACCCTTGACTTGGACACATAGTGAATTCCATATAATTTGCACGATTTAAGGAGACAATCAAGCACCTCTAATAATCTTTATGTTCATCTCCTAGGATATGGTCCTCTTTTCCACATTCTCTTCAGCCTTCTTTACGCTGAGTGTGTTTGCCTCAAACTTTTACAGTTGTGTCTCCTGTTGTTAGATTTGCATTACAAACCACAATGTCAATAACACTGTCTTTCAACTGTTGACATAACCTGGTCTGCCATTCCATTTGATACATAAAAATTGTGCAGTATGTTGCAGGCAACAGTAAAAATTTTGGAACAGACATGCCCAGGTCAGTTTGTAGATGTTCTTGTGCCCACTACAAAAGTAACCATCATCAAGCTCTTCTTGTCTAGAAAACTGAGCAGAAGACAGTGTAATTGTTAACCATGACATTAAAGGATGAAATAATACATGGATTGTTTAAACACTGAAAATTTTAAAGAATTTTCTGAACCTCAGTCCTAAACTAAATTGTCCTCAGTCCATAAACTAGATTGCCCTCTTTTCAGATTCCACATGAGATCTAAGGAACAAAAATATAGAGGGCAAAACTTATTTCATGTAAAACATTAAATGCTCCAGAATTCTTCATTTGTAAATTCCTCTACTGCTTGCCGTCTTTAGTCACTTATTTCTCGTAAAAGTCCAAATTTTGAAAACTTTGAAAAACTGAGGAATCAGCTTTGTCCAAATTAGTCTCATTTTAATTATTATTGTGTTGTGTGTGGTATTTCTTGTTCTTCAGAATACATGTGGTATTAGAAGCTGTGAAAAAAACCAGTACAAGTCAAAGTTTTTAACAATGAGAGGTAAGAGATTACAATAATTTTCCTAGACAGGGAACCAACATATTTAAAGTAACTGTGTAAATTCCAACCCTACATAAGCTTGAGCTGTGTTTTGCTTACATCCTGAAGACATGCCAATCAAACAGCAATTTATTTCCTCAAAATGATTAGCCAGAGGAAAGTTAAATGAAAGGAATTATTTTGTAGATTGATTTTAGATAAGGGAGATGCATGGCAGGGTCCAGCGTTGAAGGTGATTCATAAACTGAGATACTGTTTGCTGACCATTATCTACCACAACTGACAGAAGTTTGGAGAAATTGTAAACAAGATAAGAAATTGCTTTTAGTCTTATTTGAAGTTTCCTTCATTTGAAAGGGGGCAAGATGGCAGAGACAGGAGAAGTTGTAACTTTATTTCTAATTCTGCAAAGGAGAACACAATCCGTATTTTGCCAGAATGCAGCTTATTTTTGCTTGAAGACTTCCTAAGTATTTAAAGTGATCTCAAGA
Source organism: Sula dactylatra (assembly GCA_013389905.1). Taxonomy (NCBI): domain Eukaryota; kingdom Metazoa; phylum Chordata; class Aves; order Suliformes; family Sulidae; genus Sula; species Sula dactylatra. Next base: position 21,842 of record WEKW01019206.1, read on the forward strand.
AAATTTCAAGATTATAGTCACAAATGCAGCCAACTCTACTGAGCTTGTAAACTCAAATAAATTGTTGCCTCAGGCCAACCTGCAAAGATATATATGATAATCTTAGAAAATGTAGCCTGTTCTTCATTAAGGTGAAGGTTTTCTTTTGGCATCAAATAGAGTAAGGCAGGAACCCACCTTTTTTTTTTTAAATGAGGTGTGCAGTAGAGCTATACTTCTTTTTCATAGATTCACACAATGATTCAGGTTGGAAGGCATCTCAGGAGGTCATCTGGTCCAACCTCTGTGCTCAAGCAGGGCCACCTAGAGCAGGCTTCCCGGGACCATGTCCAAAGGGCTTTTGAATATCTCCAAAGATGGGCATTCCACAACCTCCCTGGGCAACCTGTACCACTGCTCGGTCACCCTCACAGTAAAAAAGTGTTTTCTGACATTTGGAGGGAACCTCCTGTGTTTCAGTTTGTGCCCATTGCCTCTTGTCCTCTCACTCAATACCACTGAAAAGAGACTAGCTCCACTTTCTTTGCACCCTCCCTTCAGGTATTTATATTCCTTGATAAGACCCAGCCTGACCCTTCTGTTCTCCAGGCTGAACAGTTCCAGCTCTCTCAGCCTTTGACCATATGAGAGATGCTCCAGTCCCTGCATCATCTTAGAAGCCTTTTGTTTGACTCTATTTAAACCATGAGAAGGACATATATACAAAGCCATCCACAGGAGTGGAAATCTTACAGTTTGCCTCTGACTGGCTTGAGAGTCTACTGAAACCCCAACTTGTTACATTACAAACAGCTTAAAATATTCTAGTGCAATTAAAAATGCTGATAAAGATTTGACTGTGGATTCAAGGAAAAATTCCTGTGGTTATAAATGGTAGGTACAAGTGAGGCAACAGGCTGGAATTTTGCACTGTTTCTAGGCACTTTTAGCTCTGTGTTGGTAATACATTTTCAACACTTAGATTTCAAAAACTGTGTAGACTATAATAATGCATTTTGTTCACCAGAAAAGTTTCCACAGATGTGCAATTTTATTTATGAACTTCCAGAGTGCACAATATCTTACTGAAATTCTCATCAAAAACTTGCAAACAAACATGCTCCAAAATACTATTCAGAATTGATTTATTATACTTTAAAAAAACTAAGTCCATATTCCCTTTTTTTGTACATGTACCTTTCTCTCATTGTCTGAGACAGCAATAGACAAACATTCAAGGCTATGTCTGAATTATAAAGTTTCATAGTATCAGGAAGCATACTCTTTAGGCTTACTCTTTAATTGCTTAATCTCTGGTACAGTTTCATCCCAGGTCAGCTAGCACTCTCCTAAATTCCAGGACTTTCTTAGGAGATAAATTGAACACGAATTCCCAAAATATATTATGGAAAAGATTGCCTTGATTTGTGTGGGAAGAGTTTAACTCAAGAATAAGTCACAGTACCTCTTAGTTCACTGATACTGGTGTAGCCCTAAAAATGAACTTGACCCCACTTATCCAAAATCATAATGTGTAGAAGATAATAGCTAGATTATTTTCATTTGATTTTTTATGTTTTGCCTTTACATTTGCAATTATTTAATCATGAGCTCTAGAAACTATTTTTTCAATGAGAAATGGAAGCTGAAGTTTTCCCTTAATGACATAAAGCTTAGACAGAGCCTAACAAACTCACCATCTCTTCTCAGATTGATGAAAATGAGGGAGTTAGAAACAATGAGGTATGTTACAGAAGCTCATCTCTAGTAGCGTACATAAACTAGTAATTCTTTTAACTACCTCAGCAACTTAAGAAATCTACAGTGTAAATATCTACACAGATTTTTTTCTTCCGGGGTCCCTTTATAATTAAAGAAATAAGTAATTCTGAGGGTAAATTAATCTGACCTAGTTTAGGCTTCTGCTTCACAACAGAATGAGTCACTGTATAATGGTGACTATTTCTCTCCCATGTAGTTAAGGAACTCCAGGTGCTTAGCTGTACTGGTCCTATCTTGGTCACAGGATAAACTTAGCTGGTGAATTGTAATGGAGCAGCAGGTGGACTGCTCCCCCTTGGCACCAGTGAGTGCCTCACTGATGAGTACTTTTCCCTACCCAAAAGTGAAATCTGTTCTTATGCAAATATCTTTGTGTTTGACAATAGAAATGATGACTAGAATTGTTTACATCTAAGAAAATCCTTTAAGAGCTCTAAAGACCATAATGCTGGTCAACCTTTCCATGGCATGCAGCATGCTATGCCATGCCTGGAGGTCCATTCAGTGTGTCAAGGATCGCGATTCCCAGCATGTGAAGACATGTAAGATTATCTATCCTCTTTTTCTTTATAGGGTTTGCGGCAATAAATGCTATTTAAATGAATAGGCAGCCCAAATGCCTTTCTTACTGAGGCCATAATGAACACTGGCACTGGTGCATTATGGTAGTTTTAATACTGATCTCTGGATTTGGTCAGCTGAATCCTTGACTGCTCTGCAGCAATATGTATGTCCATTGTAATATGGTAGTAAGATGCAAGTTTATGGACAAAAGTTAATGCATAAGATACTGTTAGATAGTTCCACATCAAATATGTGTTTTGGCTGATATTACAATCTTTTTTCAATTCTATGTTAAAAGAAAGTACACTTGATATTAAATTCTTCATATTCTTTAGTCATTGTACTGCAGTTAAATGACTTAATTTGACCAATAAAGCTTACTATATTATGATTATTTATAGATTTGAGTAGCTATTAATAATTCATTTATAAGTTGTGAATAATAACAGCCTTGTGAGAATTAGCCTACAATATTGCTGTATGAATATGTATGCATTATTATAATGTTCATCCTTCATAAGATCTGAGAGGGAGAATGGTACAAATAAAGCACACAGTAAGTGCTGTATTCATAAAAGGTTATTTTTGCAATTACTATGTAAATAGACTGCTCTCTGTGGAGAAAATGTGTGGAATAAGGAAAGAAGAGGGAATGCAAATATCTGTTCATGACTAGAGCCCTGGGGTCAAAGGCTTTTTAAAGTAATTACCTTCACAGTTTCAGGGCAGCAGTCAGCTCCTTGTGATGTTAATGGAAATACTCCCATAGACTGGGAATCTGGGCGGTGGGATTGGCTCAAAACTGAAGTGGATATTACATTACTAAATAAACCTTTAAATAATTTTCACAGATTCAATGCAGATTTTTATTTCTTGGGGGCTTTTTAGAAGAATAAGGTGGCTGGTGCATGACCACATTCAGATTTATGTATGATTAAGAGGGCCTCAATTTACTTCTGTGTGTGTGAATAAGGGGAGTGTAGCTCTACAAGAGAAAAGTTGTCCCTGGAAGGATAGTAAATTCTTTTTGTATTAGCTATCACTAGATGATGTGATCATTAAAAACTCATCTCAAATATCAAGTATTAGAAGTGGTTAATGTAAAGTATGCTATTGCACTTAGGAACTAAACACTGTTTATTTTCTTCTTTGTCTGTCATTTAACATTGAAGTTTTAAGGATTCTGAATTATCAGCAATATTATCACTGTCAATTGGTATGTGCTGAATCTCTTAAACTACTGTTTCTCAGATTTTGACTCTGACATTGTAGCTTGCATTATTTCTCCTCATTTTCCAAAGTAGAATTACAGCTATAAATTATTTTTGTTTAAATAATCCGTTGGTAGATACCCTCCCTTTTTTTTTAAATGCTTATTCTTCAATGGAAGTCTCAGTTCTTGCAGACGACAGACCTATCTAGCTTTTGTCTTTACAAAAAACAATTCCTGTTTTACTTCATTTCAGTCAGTCCTTCCTGGGCTTCCTCCATGTAGCT
>WEKW01019206.1:28483-46990 GCA_013389905.1 Sula dactylatra
CTTCTGTTGTTGAGCTTTCTTCTATGGCAGGGCATTCAGTATGGCTCACTGTGGGGTGAGGGTATAAAAGCAAAGAGGCAGTATACTTGCTAAGTTTGATGAGCAGAATGATCTTCAGGCTGGAGAAAAGAAAACGGAGAACAATAAATATCTTAGCAGATTATGGCAAATGAAGCCAAGGCAGTGAAAAAAAGCATAATGGAAGTGTTGAGTCACTGAAGTGAAAACTACTTTCTTTCTGTTTTCAGTACTATAATAGTTTGTTATTCAATTTATTTCCTGTAAGTTTTGAAGAGTTTATTGATTTTTATGATAAAATTGAGAGCAACAAAATCATACTACTTTGAGTACATTACCCTGGCTTATAAAATGGTTTTCTAGTATGTATATGACTGAATGTGCAATCATAAAAAAGAAGAGCTGGGGCAAGAAAAGGTGGGCTGACCTGTTACTGTATATATATGCACTTGATATCCACACCAGGGGATTATATGCCAGCAGTTAACAGCCATTTCAAATATATGGTCCGTCAAAACGTCTGCTGCATTAAACTAATAATGGTTGTAACTTTCCCATTGGAAATGATTCTGTATCTTTTTACATTTTTACAAGGTGGTATTTCATGGTGTGTCAAATCACAATATAATTACATATCTCAGAAAAATTAAATACTAACTTCCTACTGGAAATTTAAAAGGTGCACATCTGTTTCCCAGTGGAAAAAAAATCACTTATCTCACTAAGTAGCTTTTCAAATAGCCCTTGAAAAAGACTTACTTGGACAAAATGTTGAAGTTATTCCATTAATACTCAGGTTCAAATAATGGAAATCAATTTCCAAACTGCAGTCTGGAAGGTTTACTTTCACAGAAGGTAACATTCTAAACTGACCACATTCTGTAGAGTTTACATGTAACTTTCAAACTCTAACATCAAAAATTTTGTTACAAGTTCAAATATTTCATTTTATCCTGTATTTTGTATTTTAAAAGATGATAACATATTCTTTAAAGTTATAGCAGGAATTTCTTCTAAGAGACACACTTAAAGATGTATCATAAAGGTATATGTTGGTGATCTTTTGGAATTTCCCATGTGCTTAAGTAAGCATTTATTTTTATTAGTCAATGTATTCTTAACTAAATATTCCTGAATAGCATATTTGACAAATACTATCTCTGTTATCCCACTGATCTGCATAGGAAACCAATCAAATACTCACTCAGGTAACCTCACTTAATAAAGAAAAATAAAATAAAAACAAAACTAAGCATATTTTTCAGAGGAAAATTTCTCTATCTTGATGTTATTGTCAAATCATAATCTGCAGTCTTTGATCAATTTATTCACATTCTCCTCTGTACCTCTGTTAATTTTAATTATGTTCTCTAGCAGCCTCTTAAAAAGACATGGGGAGAAAGTCCTCCTAACTATCTTTTAAAGCAATGGGGTCTAGAGAGCAAGGTTATTATATGTACTGTAACATCAGGCATGTATTTTCATAAAACAAAAAATATCAGCTCCAAAAAGAACAGCCTTGTTTTATTTCCAGTTTAGTATTTCAAACCTTCTAGGAAAATTTATCAGTAAAGAGTGATCAGAAAGCTGCCTAGTAATAGAAGACGTGGCTGTGTATATTGCAGGTTTGTAACAACATATCAATGGATAAAATGGCTATGTAGATAAACTTTCCTAGTACTAGTCAATGTACATTTTTTTCCTACTTAAAGAGTTGTGGCAGACTGCATGGAATTTTTTGGTCAAGTGCACTTCAAGACTTTCTGCTCAAAGAACACAAACAAAAGTAAGGTACAGTTTTTGGGGCAACCGATGGGTCATATCCACAGTGATGTCAGTCTGACAATTAAGGAATAGATTCAGGTTTGGATCTATTTAGTTTGGCAACTAAATTAAACTTAACAGAAATTTCAACTGCCATGTCATAATTGTTGTGTAGCTTTTTATTTTCTCAAGGAGGCAAACCTAGTTCGCGATAATGAAAATATATCAAGAATGTTTATTACAAAATAGAGACTCCATTTGAATGATGGAAATACAGTAACATCTTATTTTTTGTTGTTGGAAGTTAATCACCCAGCAAATATGACTGAAAAGTTATGCAGTAGAAACATATATGTTACAGTATTATGTTGAATCTAACAGTAGCCAAATATGTAATTGAACTGAAAGTGCCAAAATGGGATAGATTGGGGATGGGAGAGGGTTGTAACAAATATTTCTCAGATGGTCTCATTCTTTTCTGATATATGGATGCAGAAGAAAAGCACTTTATTACAAGCCAGTAATAACACCTTATAGAAACTATTTCAAATATCATTTCCTCTACTTAATTCTGTTCAACATTAAGCGACACTGATTCTGTCTTCAGTATCACTTAGACTCAATAAAGCTGTTTAGCAGGAGGATAGCACATGCTCAGTTTTTTATGAAAGATAACATTAAAAGATTTGAGCATAACATTAACCAGAAAAATCTTCAGGAACTTCCTCAGTGATGCTTTGACAGTATGCTTTAAATGTGTGAATGAAGGTGGAATGCAGCTGTGATGAACATAAAAGATTGTAGCATATTTGAGAATAAATTCTAGAGCGATCCAGTGCTTCGGTGAGGTAAACAGTCCTTACATCACAGACAATTTGCTCCTACCATAAGAAAATGTGACACAGTGACAGTATAAATATTTAACTCTTACTGAAGAATAGCATAGCATAGCGTAGCATAGCATAGCACAGCATAGAATAGAATAGTTCAGTTTGAAGGGACCTACAATGATCATGTAGTCCGACTGCAATATTTTAAACTAATATTTAGTACATTTCAGCTTTAGGCCTGTATGCGCAATATAGCTATATTGTTCCTCTTTTCTCACATGAAAGAAATACCTACACTTGGAAGATTGAGAGAAGGTATAGAATTTTCACAAGTATAAACTGCATATGGCATAAAAGGTCCCGCTTCTCTTATTCACCTTTCAGAGCCCTGTAGTCCACATACCATCAAGTTTTCAACTGGAAACAAGTTGAAAAATACTATTGCAACAAAGGCACTATTATGAACCATTACCCATTCAATGTGTGATAGTTTCCACGCTCTCTCTTTTATTTTCATAAGCAATCCCAATTTGGAGCAGAATTGTGCACATTTTTGTACGTCTTATGTACAGAGGAAGTGTATTTGTGCAAACCCATTCCTAGGAAAGCACAGATTAGATGAATGTCTTTTGAACTGGAAAGCCTTAAAAAGAGGAAGGACCTTGTATTTTGCTCTTTACCAGGCAGAGTACAGCTACAAACCATTCTATGTGAAGAGAGAAAAAAAGTGTTTCTTTTTCCAAATATATTTAACAAAAAATTTTCTTGTAAAAAAATATGAGTAACAACTTCTGATGCAGAGAAGGATAAATCAGAGCTTTATACTTATCTGTTTTAATTAGAGGCAAATATTAGACCTCTAATTTTATTTTTATAATGTATATTTGTGACAATGGAGTGTTATTAACAAGCTAATAACTGTTGTATCTAAAAAATATGCATTTCTGAGGTTGACAAAATACTGGTCTTGGTTATTTTTAAAATTCTTCAGAGAAACACTGTGAAAAGCCACAGACATGCACTATCCTATGTTTATCCTCTACTATACATCTACTGTCTATTTATAACAAGTTATAAATGAAAAGGGCATAGATAAACATGGATATGCACCATTTTTAATATACTGTGTCTATTATAATTTGTTAGGGAATGTGCTAAAAGATCATCCCCCTGCACACAGAGGAGTGCAGAGGCAGAGGGCAGTGGGGGAGCCCCAGTGCCCCAGTCAGAGACACAAGCCCCTGCCCCAGTCCCCCACAGGGCTGTCCCAGGACAGCTTCAGCCCCATGGGCTGGATGAGACTATGGAGTGATTACTGGGGGTAAGATTATTGAGGTTGAAATTATCGAGGCTAAAGTTATGTCTGCACTTCTTAAAAGCTAACTTCCAGGGTGGAATATGGTTGATATGCTGAATATCGGTTCAGTGATCGTCCCTAAGCAACACCACCTGCAATCTTAGATGTTGGTAACACTGGGGGAGCTCGGTGTACTAGTTCTAAGAGAGACAATTGGAAGAGGGAGTGTAGTGAAGGCTCCACGGCCCAATTCCTCCATAAATCACTGCAGGTCCAGGAACTAGATGGAACCATGGAACCAAGCCTTGGCCAGAACCGTACAATTGCAAAATCCTGTCCTGTGGATGAACTTTGCTCATTATAATCTCATTATAATACCAAAACACACCTCCATCCCAAAAGTTACCCGACTCCAAGGTGCGACCACCCCTCACTGAGCTTGAGCATTGAATTTTTCTAGTATATACCTTTAAAAGCAAAGCGAGAAAGTTTTGCACCAATCATAACAAAAGGTATGTATGACTAGAGCCACTCAAACTCCACCTGAAAGGTAAAAAACAATATAAATACACCTTAAGGGAGAGAGGATGTTGTGTAAGATACCATCATCGCACTCTGACTACTAGGACCAGTCAATGGGCTGAGCTTCTCTTCCCCCCCATTGGGATGCCTTTGGGTAAGACTTGAACACTCAGTTATACCAAGTGTTTCCCCAGGAAATATTTAGAAATTTCTGTATAGAGTCACTTTATATTATTTATAAACAGCACTGCAATTAATATTTGCTACATTATATATTTGTATATATACTTCTGCAGACAATCACTATCATGGGCAATCCAAAGAATCTGTGTATCTGTTGCTCAAATAAATTGTGGTGTGCATTGGTCCAGTCGTGATAGTTCTTTTGAGCATGACCTGTATTTTGGCTGTGGTAGTTTGTCGAACACGGCTAGACTCACACTCTTAACATGACAGAGACACAGCACAGTAAGTCCCTGGGGTTGGCCCTCTGGGACACCGCATAGACTGGGGTGAGGTTTCTGCTCTGTGGGATGGAACTCTTTATGGGATGTGGAGGAAGAGAGTGCTGGGATTGTGCAAGACTTCTTATGGGATGCTTAAGGACGAAACCAAAGACAAGGAAAGGGAAGGATCCAGGTGGTTTAGGGAGGAATAAACATGGCAAAATGCAGGAAGCAGAGGATTAAAGGGGACCAGTCACCTGTCAACAGTTTGCTGGTCAGCATCTACATCTGTCTGAACATGCTCTGTGCCAGGTTAGTGCAGCCTGTCCTGTCTTCTCATCAAACTCCATTTCTAACTCTTTTACTGCATGTGGGACTCTCTATTCTGTATGCATGTGTGCATTTGGGGACTGAGTGCCAAAACTGCAGTCAGACCATGGCCCTTGTGTCCATGGTACAGCCAATGGAGAGAGCAGGGTATATGCATAGTGGGTGGGTATGTATACCAGCATGTGATCACTAGCTGGTATCAAGCCAGACTAGCCCACAAGAACAACTTGGGAGCCAGGTATTGAAGCAGTGAGAAGTCTGGGATGTATGTGGGTGTGCCTGTGTGAGTTGGCTATCATAGGTCTGACTGTGGACACCATGAGGTGTGGGCATCAACTAAGAGTCCCTTTTGTATGTATGTTTCTGACATGAGGCAACCAAAGATGAAATGTTGCTGGGGCCTGCTACTGGACGGACCAGCTACTGGAGGGATCCATATTGCATATATGTACATTTATCTGTATATATATTTCCCACTAACAGCTTTTCATCTGGGAAGGAAAACAAGATGAGGCCATTGGTAGTGTTTGTATTTGCATGGGTGATAGTGATTTTTTTGATGTCGATCTGTGTGGACAGCCATGCATATGCAACATATGTATATTGTATGCCTGTGTATATGTGTGGTTGTGTATGCCTGTTGGTATCATGTTCTCCGCTTTGCTCCTGGCTGGACCTGGGGACATGGAGCTGCAACAGCCTCACCTCCATTGGGCTACTGGAGTGAGCAACCCCTAACAATTGCAAATGACATCCAGACAAAATATCCTAAAAAATAATAATACATGCCGACTATACTAAGGAAAGAGTACAAAGGACTTTTTTCTGCTTTCCCACATAAGCATGGGGGATTTAATTTTCAAAATTTGTTACATTATGTATATCTCATTGTTCCTAAATTTCATTGCTCTATACAGCTCAATTTTATTGTCTGTTATAAATAGTGATTTTTTTTTTTTTTTTTACCTAGTGTTGATTTCTAGTTGCCAGTAACATTTACTGGCAATAAATCTTTATTTGATAATAATATTTATATTCTGGGTATACAGGTCAACAGTCTTTGTTAAGACATTGGCTAAGGTTGCATCCACCTTGGAAAATGGGTGTGCAGTTAAAATGTTACATAGCACCTCTACCTCATGTTAACAGCATTTTATTTCCTATGTGACTTATTTTAGGCTTTGGCTCTTCTGGTTCCGGTTGGAGTGATTAAAGACAAGACTTAGCTTCTCTAGCTGCTTGGCTACTGCTGTATACTGAAAGCTCCCCAATTTTTGGTTCTGCTGGAAGAAAAGAACATACAAGTACTCAATCTACTTCAAGCAAAATAGCCAATTTGGCTTAAAACATCCTTCTAAGCTTCTATGCTTTGAAGGAGTAGAAGGAGGCTATCATTGCAATACCTGTTAAAAAAGAATGTCTCTTCTCTCTACTGTGTAGTTTATTCTCAAACCTTGCCTAGTTAGTCACATAGGGTAAGGTATAGGAAGGAGGAGGGTTTGGGAAATTTAAACACAGTAAATTGTAATAATTAAAGCAGATAATTTAAGAAAAATATCTTCTTTCTAAAAACTTTAAAATTTTATTTTCTTGAGACAAAGATATAAGCAGCCAAAAATCAGTAAAAGTGTACTTAATGGTAAGGATCAGCCCTTCTTCTTTAAGGTACTATGTGAACTGTGTGTAACTAAGACTTTTATGCAAAGCAGAAAAAAGGAAGGGGAAGAATGTTTTCCTGAGCTGTAGCAGTTGGTAAAACTTATCACTAATTTTAAAAGACAGCATATGTGATGCTAACTTGGAAACAGGTACAATAGCAATTGGATGATTATAATATTGTCTGTTCACCAGGCTGAAGTAATGCCTGTGCTTGTGGTCAGGGTATGAATATGCTGCCCATCCTTGAATTGGATGCCAATCCTCCCCAGGCAGAAACACTGTAAAGCCAGCTAAAAGAGAGTGCCTTGCTGCTTTAAGCACAGTAGGAAATGTACTTAGCTTTTGTCAGCTAGAAGTCACTGTTCTGTACATCACATGCATTATATTTGGCAGCCTTTATTCTTAAATGAGAACTACAATACCAATAATTTTAAATAGCTATTTTTAAATGCACATAATACAATTGTGAAATATGTTCTATATAGCTTTTTAATTTCCTCCTACCAACTGATGTGTCATTAACAGAGAATAACAATTTTTTTTTTTTTCAGGCTTGTCCAAAAGGCATACTCTTAATAGAAGTACCAGAGTCCAGAGTGACTTTACATGAATTTTCAGAAAAAAACCTTTCTCTAATCAGAGTCCTCTCTACTCTGCTCCAGAAGGATCCACAACCCATCTCTACATTTTTATTGAGACTTTGAACATGTTCTTATTTGAGACCTTTCTGGGTAGTACCATCACTGGTTAAGAGAATGAAACATTTCACCACAGCTATGAAGCCTAATTTCATTAATGCTTTTCCTTTTAAGTGTGTACAAGGACAATCTCTGGACCAGCATAAGAGTAAGGACATTGTTACTTAGGTTTAAAAGAATTTAAAATTATTTAACATTACAGACATTGGAATATAATAATAAAAATTACTGTGTTTTTCTGGTTTTTTTTTTTTTTTTTTTTTTTTGCTTTTGCCATTCTTTTGTTGAACAGGGCAAAATGACAGTTGAGATAGATTAAGCTAATAAATGCAAATGTCATCCCTTGTTTCCTTTCACATATATACCAGGCTGACTCTCAGAGCACTCAGTGATTCCTTTCTCACACTACTAAATGAAAGCCCTATTTTCTTGAAAATGTGTGGTACTCATCAGTTCTGTTACAAACCTCATGAACAGAAAACCAGCAAAACTTGAGTGTTTTAAAAAATCCATGTAAATGGGTGAACAAGTTCTAATTCCTCACCTACCCACAAAATTCTAAATCCTTACCTACTCTATTGGACTATAGGTAGAATGTGTAAATGAATTCTCAATGAAAGTTTAAATTTTTGAAGACAGTGTACTCAAAGCCAAGCTCACATTATTATGTTTGACACATCCAAGTATGGCAGATGTAGAGCAGAGCCATGCTGTCCAGGTAGAGCACAAACAAGCCTATGCAGAGCCTTATACTGTGTTTTTTTCCTACATTCTACCAGATATACTACCGACGTGGGTACTGTATACTGGCTTCTTTACTGCCACAGATTTTGGAATTATTTGTATCAGTTATTGTTCTGTGGTTGTCTTCTAATTGAAATATGAGCAGTTCTATAATCAGAGTATAATATGCTTCAATTTCATCGATCCTCTTTCTATCAAAGTGTTGGCAGCTGAGTATGATAAATCAAGAAAGACAGTACAGTTTAAACACTGAATTTTTATTAGATCATTATAAAAGTGTAATGCACATTTGCCAGATGATTTTTTAATATGTGAAAGAGTGATCTCATTAATTCTGCCATTTTCTTTGTATACCTGATTGCCAGTGTAATGCAGGTAATTGTGAGAAGAAAAGTGAAGGTACCTATCCATTTAATACATAAGCTATTTGAATTAAGCTAAACCTTATCTCTGTTCTGCACTACTTATGAAGCTTCTCTGAACTTGAAGTGTGAGATCTTCATATCCACTGAAGAAGGTAGCAATAACTGTAGAGAATTTTAAATTATATTTGGCTACTGCTGCTCCATAGCCCGTGGAACTCACCTTAAAAGGCAAAACATAAGAAATCTGTACATTTAACCTACAAAATAACTCAGACTGGGACTGAAAGGCCCAGGTCTGTCCTTGCACAGGGAGACCCATGTGAGGCTGTTCAGGGCAGTCAAGGCCTATTGGTGCACTTGCAGCCCCAGAGTACCTTTATGTAGTACTATAAGCAAAGGATAGTTTTTCATTCCTGACAGTAAACTGAGCATTACTTACAGCATTTTTCTGTAGTGCTTTCTACAGAATTTTATAGAATCATACAATAATTTGGGGTGAGATGGACCGCTGGAGGCTGCTTTTCCTACCTTTTGCTCAAAGCAGGGTCAACCATGAAGTCAGACCAGGTTGCTCAGTGCTTGAGACTGCACAGCCTCTCTGGGCAAGCTATACTAATACTTGACTGTGCTCATTACTTAGAAGTTTTTACATCTAGTCTGAACCTTTCTTATTCTAATTTATGTCTATTGTCTTTCTCCCACCAGGAACCTCTGCAAAGATCCTGATCCCATCTTGATGACCTCCCCATACGTGTTTACCAGCTTCTATGACGTTTCCCCATAGCCATCCCTTCTCCAGGCTGAACCAGCCTCTGCTCACAGGGCAAGTGCCCTGAGCAGCATAGTGGCTCTCCACTATACTCTCCCTAGATTATAGATTTCTTTCTGTTTAGGACCAAAAATTAGACACAGTATTCTAGATGCTGTGTAATGAGAGCTGACTAAAGAAAAAGAATGATTTCCCATGATGTGCTTCTGTTAAACCAGCACTGGAAGCTCTTGGCCTTTTTTGCTGCCAGAGCACGCTACTGGGTCATGACCATCTTGCTGTCTGGCAAGACCCCCAGGGCCTTTTAAGCAGAGCTGCTTCCCAGGCCATCAGACCCTACCCTGTACTGCTGCCAGGGATTCTTTATTGCCAGGTACAGGACCTCCCACTAAGGATCTCCCATGCCTCCTGTTGATCCATTTGTCCAACCTGTCTAGATCCTCCTTGATGGCAGCCCTGTCCTGAAGCGTAGTGAATGATCCACATACCAGTTTGGTGTCTTCTGCAAACTTGATCAGGGCACACTCTCACTCCTCCCAATGTTTTGTAAAGATGTTAAATGGGATTGGACCCAGGACAGACCTCTGTGGTACTCTGCTTGTAACCAACATCTAGGTAGAGTATGACCCATTAGCCATTGCACCCTGAGTCTAATAGTCCAACTATGGGGTTTTTTTGGTCGTTTTTTTTTTGGTTTGGGTTTGGTTTTTTTTCCTGTCTGGTTGCCCATGCATCCAAACCATAACATCCCAATCTGGATACAAGAATGCTGTTGGGGCAGAATGTCAATAGCCTTCCTAAAACCTAAAAAAATGGCATCCAGTGCTCTCCTCTTGTTTAGAAATCCAGGCATACCATAGAAAGCAATCAAGTTTGTCAGGAATGATTTGTTCTTGATAAACTCATGCTGGCTATTCCCAACCACTTTTTCCTCTTCCAAGTGCCCAGAAATTACTTCCAAAAGGACTCATTCCATGATTTTCCCAGGGACTGAGATGAAGCTGGCCATCCTGTGGCTCTCTAGATTGTCTTTTCAAACTTTTTAGATGATGAGTGCAATATTTGCATTCCTTCATTCACTGGATATTTCCCCTGATGTACATAACTTTTCAAAATGTTGAGTTGCCTTGCAGGAACACTGGCCAGCTCTCAGCACTCTTGGATGCAAGCTTTTCATCCCAGGGACTTACAGGGCTCAAGTTCTCTGAAGTGATCATTGACTCACCTTTCATCCACTGCTGGTAGGTCTTTTCCTTGAACCTTGCCTTTTAGCAGAGGGACCATAGGGACCTTGTAGGTGGAGGGTCTTCCTTTGCCTCCCTTTGCTGAGGCAAAGAACACATTCAGTACTTCAGCCTTATCTGTCTTCAGTTTTAATCTGTTCTTCCAATACAGTCCAGAAAATTCTTCTTTTAACACTGAGTTTTCAGCAAATATAACTATTAAACACTTCATCATTTTTTTAAAAAATGCATGTAAATTAATATTTTTTTATAATTTTACAGTGAAAGCATTTTACTCAAAGTTTTCTATACTACCCTACTGGAATATAATTTTTAAAAATTGGATTCATTTTTCAGATATTATTAAAATGTGTAAACTATGGAACTCAGGAAATTTTCCAAAAAGTGTTGGCATTCATGAATTATACCTGAAGTAAAATGTCATTGTGTTTTTGGAAAGCCTACACTTAATAAATCATTGCTGAGGAGAAAGATTTTCTCCCTGTGTGAAATGAGAGGATACAGTACACATCATAAAATTGTCATTTTTTCTTCGGAGGGCAGAGGAAAGCATAGGGGTTGGAAACCATGCCTCTTTTTAAAGGAAATGCCTCTTAAAGAATACAGAAAGTAATGGACTTATTTCACGATGATTAGACTCAGTTACTCCACTGTAGAAATTTTTCAATTATTATTGTTGTTGGTAAAAAAATATAATTAATATCTTAATTTAATAGGGCCATCTCTACACTGACCACTTTTCACTTTTTCAGTTTACTTGCATGCACAGAAAGTATAAGACTGGATGTGTGCAAAATTTTTCTCTCAGCAAACTTCTGTTATTTTGTAAATATAATCAACTACAAACCTTTGCCTATAGATTTACTAAATGGGTAGAAGCATAGAATTTCTCACATCTGTCTTATGGAAATTAAGACTAGAAAATGATTTCTTGTGCCAGTTGCAATTTATTAACTATGTGGTAATATGATGAAAGGTGATTTCTTTAACACATCCTAGTGAACTATTGGTCACTGACTCAACATAATGGTGCTTTAAGATAAAGAAAATTACTTCAGAACTGAAGTGAAGTAATCGAGGCAGATAGCTATTAGGGCTCAGCTGATGCGTGATAATACATTAAGCCATAGTAACTCAATAGCTTTGGCTCATTTGATAGTAAAAGATATGTAACCCTTTATTGTGTTGACAAAAATTACAAATCAGTGGGTAATTCTTCATGCTTCTACCAAAATATTCTTTAAGATTGTTTTTGTGATGGTAAGAAACAAAGTTTCTTTTTATTTATTTTTTTTTTTTTTAAGTATAGAACAATTTAAATCTTAGTGTTAGGAATGAATTACTAAAAATCGATACAAACATTTCATTTCAGTGAAAACCACCTACGTTCATAGCTCCATAATGATTCTGTGGATGTCAATGGAAATTTTGCCAGTAACTGCTGTAGGTTAATTTTTCTCTTAGGATTATGTTACCATACACCTTAGGATAGCTATGTTCCACAACCACTTTGAAAATAATACATCTGCAATACTGTCTCTCTCCATTATTTCTTTCTTTAGGAAAACAATAACTATCTACTTAATGAAATGTCAGTTTATATCCATAACTAGCAGTAGTAAACTGAATTTAGTGCTACTTGAGATACATTTGATGCTCTATTAATATGATATCTCAGGATGAAAGAAATGCGGATCAAATATTATGTTTTTTAACACTTGCTTCAAAAAAAATACTTATAAGAAAGTCTTATGATTCCAATGTGTGGTATTGTGTTTTAGCTCCAGTCAGCAACTAAGCACCACACAGCCACTCGCTCACTCCCCCCACCCCTATGGAATGGAGGAGAGAATTGGAAGGGCCAAAGTAAGAAAACTCATGGGTTGAGATAAGAACAGATAATTAATGTAAAAGAGTAATAGAAATAATGCTAATGATATCAATAATGATTACAATAATAATAATAATGATTATGATAATATAATAATAAAAAATAATGAGAGAGAGAAATGTAACCTGGGGAAAAGAGAGGGAAAAGGAAAAAAAACACAAGTGCTGCAACCGCTCACCACACGCTGACCGACACTGCCAGTCCCCAGGCCGCGATTGCTGCACCTCCCGGCCAACTCCCCACAGTTAATATAATGGGCATGACGTCACATGATATGGAATATCCCTTTGGTCAATTTGGATCAGGTCTCTTGGATGTGCCCCCTCCCCTAACGGCTTCTTGTGCACCTGGCAGAGCATGGAAGGCTGGAAAAGTCCTTGACTAGTGTAAGCACTACCTAGCAATAACTAAAACATCAGTGTGTTATCAACATTGTTTTCATACATACTAAGTCCAAAATGCAGCACTATACCAGCTACAGTGAAGAAAATTAACTATCCCAGCTAAAACCATGACAGCTGTCAAAGCTGGAATAATGTGCAATTTAATATAAATTCTTGAATAAATGGTCATAGAAGAATAGAACTGTTTTGTGTGCTAGGTTTTTATAACTTCAAGAAAAATGCATTAAAGCTATAACCATAGTGACTCCATCCCTTAATTCCTTTTTCCACTGTATAATCATTCTACAAGGACAAAGACAGCCTACTTCATTATGTTGTTTATTTACTCCATTACCAATACCTCCCCACCCAATTATGGTAAAGGTGTAGCTTGACGCTGCAGACTATATTTACAATACTTCTGAAAAAGAAAACAAAACATGCTGATAATTTTACCTTATCCTTCCAATATCCTTCCTCTTTATGTATTTGCTTAATCCATTTGTTGCATCATTTCTTAATGAAGAAGCCCCTCCTGCAATCTTTAGTTAGGACAGTTTAAATCCTGTTGTCCTTCTATAACATTAGCACAAAGAAAAGCCAGAGTATCACTTTGTAAGACAGGGTTCACACTAGGTAGATCAAGAAAGGTCTGCATCTTCCCCAGGGATCTGAAAGAACACTAAACTTAAGGGTGCACCTAAACCTCACAGTAAATTTGGTTCCAGATGTTGTTGATTTAGAACATCTTTGAACAACTCTTTGGAAAAGAGACTTAGATATATAAGCAGCTAGTAAGAATTTACCATCAGTTTGAAGAATTAATTGAGAAAAATATTAGCTGATATATACTCAAGCAAATGGATAAGGACAGATAGTAGTTAACAGTAGTAGTTAGAATAAAGAATGCAGCACATCAATAAAGCTTGAACAAGTGGAGAATTTTGCATTTGATTCTTTGCAGCTGATACAAAGTACTCCAGAAGAAGGCAACACAAACAAGTAAAGTGGTGGTAGAACAAATTCTAAAAAAAAAATCTGAAAAAGGTTACCTTTAAATAGAAATCTTCCAATTTATTCTGTTTTAACATTAGGTAATAGTCTCATTTTATGAAATTGCAAACAGTATTCTTCCTAAAATTCAGCCACAGACTATCTGTATGTCTACTCTACCATTTTCTGAAAAAGCAACCATTGCTAATTCTCCTGTAATTGCCTCTAAAACACACCAATTCAGCAGTACAATGCTACTGCTACTAGAACCCAAATATCAGTCTCTGTGTGATGTTCTTCATATTAGCCGCAGGGCATTGAACAGAGAGCAAATAAAGGAAGACTTTGATATATTATCTCTAATAGGCAATCAATGCCAGAAGTTGTGTGAAAATAATGAAGACAAGTGGTAGTATATTACACTGAATGGTGCTTATGTACACATTGTGGGCCCAATCTTGAAAATTTTAGTTGTTCATATCATCTATTACCTTTTACAGGAATTTTGCATTCCTAGGGATTACAGGTTCATGAGATGCTTTCTAAATTTATGAAAAGGAGGAAGAATATGCTCAGCAATAGTAGAAAATCAGATTTTAGGATATTCATAGTGAATAATGTTTATTGTTTACAACACACAAGTAGCAATTTACAGCTTAAAAGATGTACAAGATCAGTTTCAGTCTGGGTTGGAATAATTTATGAAAAAAGATTAGAAATGAAAAGTGTAAGAAAGATGGTAGGATTGACAAAGAAACAGCTGTTAGGTTGGTGGTTAAGGGAAGTTTGTGAAGAAAGAACCAATTAAACAGTAACAAATAACAGGAGAGGAGAACAGAAGAAATTGTTATGATTTTACTGTGAACGCCCTTTGCTAAATTAACTTATTTAACTGGTCCAATTAGTTTGATTCATAATAGTATAATCAACATATTTCAGAAATAAGTTTAATGTTCCATTTCTTTTTGCATATAGGCACCAATCTCTGCTGTGGAAAATTCATTTAACACACTGTGTGCTATAATACTAGATATTACACAATATCAAGTCATAAGCCCTTGATGTCTTTCCCCAAAATATACATATTTACAAGCAAAAGAGAGGTGACTCTCAAAGCAAAATTATGTATTTCACAAAACATATACAGAGTGGGCACAAAATAATAATGAATAGTATTTTAAAATGTTATTTGTATTATTTAATAAATAAAAGGGAAAGAAGAGCCTGTTTCTTTTCAAGAGTAGACCTAAATCCAGTTGCAGCTGGTCATGAGTGGTGTTCCCCAGGGCTCAATGTTGGGGCCAGTTTTGTGTAATACCTTTATCAATGATGTAGATGAGGGCATCGAGTGCACGCTCAGTAAGTTTGCAGATGACACCAAGTTGGGTGGGAGTGTTGATCTACCTGAGGGTAGGAAGGCTTTACAGAGGGATCTGGACAGGCTGGATTGATGGGTCAAGGTCAATTGTATGAGGTTGAACAAGGCCAAGTGCCAGGTCTTGCACTTGTGTCACAAGAACCCCATGCAATGCTACAGGCTTGGGGAAGAGTGGCTGGAGAGCTGCACAGTGGAGAAGGAACTGGGGGTGCTGGTGGACAGCTGGCTGAATATGAGCCAGCAGTTTGCCCAGGTGGCCAAGAAGGCCAAGATCATCCTGGCTTGTATCAGGAATAGTGTGGCCAGCAGGACTAGGGAAGTTACCGTGCCCCTGTACTCGGCACTGGTGATGCTGCACCTTGAATACTGTGTTCAGTTTTGTGCCCCTCAGTACAAGAAGGACATTGAGGTGCTTGAGTGTGTCCAGAGAAGGGCAACAAATCTGGTGAAATATTTAGACCACAGGTCTTATGAGGAGAGGTTGAGGGAACTAGGGTTGTTTGGTCTGGAGAAGAGGAGGCTGAGGGGAGACCTTATTGCTCTCTACAACTTCCTGAAAGGAGGACATGCTAGTGTTGGGTTGATGGTTGGACTTGATGATCCTAGATGTCTTTTCCAACCTTAATGATTCTATGATTCTAGATTATGTGACAGTATTATATCTATCACATTCAGGATTTTTTGCAAAAAAAGAGATTGAAATAGCTTCAATTTTTGGTTCTTTTCCATTATTTCTTACAGCTAAATATTTTTATTGACCATATCTTCCAAAGTATGGTTTCACTTAATTTTGACTTATTTATATTTAGATAGGAATAATAAAAATAATTATGAAGATTGAATATTTTCCATCCAGCTGAGATTCAAGCATAATTCAGGTTACTTTAGTGAATATCCAAGAGTTTTAATAATTAATGATGGCAATGAGAAAATAATGATATAACTTTCCTCTAAGGAGCAGATCTCAGACTTGCTTGTGAAGATATGGCAAGACTTTTTGTTATCTGTTGGACATATTGGATAAAACGCGTTGTGGTAACAGTTACTGAAAAGGTATTCTGGTATTCTTGTTTTAACCATATATACTCCTTGTTTTGAGTCCACAACACCCATTTCATTTACACTAAAACACCCAACATTAAAGTTACCTACATGATAGGCCATGCTAAGATAAAGCAAATGAAATTACCAGCTGTTAACATTAAAATCCAGAAAATTAATTGTCAAGTTTTACTAAGTAAAAGGTAATAGACTAGAAAGAAAATGATGTTTAATCTATTTACAGCATCTTCACACTTTCCTCTCCACAACCTGCTTTGAACTCTACCTGCTTACATAAACTAATTGTTCAAGGCCCCAGTCCTAGAGGTAGCCAACATTTTGAAGCTAACTTTACTATGATAGTGCCATCATCCAAGGTCTGGTAAGAATTTATTCTGGAATCAGGGCAGGTAAAGATTGCCTCCAAGTGTCTCCAGTTTCCTCCAAGTCATTGATAGCTACCTCACATAGCAGAGTTCGAGATAAAACTGTATTTTGACCCTGCACCCACAAGAAAATTATCTAAAAGATAACTAAGCATGCCATGAAAATTTTTCTTGCCAAGAACAATGATCTCCAAAGCCTCTTAAGGTATCTGCCTACAATGTAACATCAGAAAATGGAACAAAGATAATGCTATCTAAGTTTGTCACAATTTTAGGACAGTGAAGTTGCCAGGAAACATTCTTGTAGGATTGCTGAGAGATTTTATCAGAGGCAAAATACAAGGAAAGAAACTGCAGGACCTTAAATGAAAGGCTTGATATGCAGACCATCACATTTACCCAATGGAACAGATAGAATTTTAGAAAAGGAGATAAAAACTACAGACCTAGCAGTTTGGACCTCCTTTTTAAAGATCCCGGGCTACTTACAGAAAGATGATCCATATACTTATATACTGGTATAGGGCTACGTAACATACAAGTATATGAGATACTGATTATGCTTTTTTTTATACCTGTCTTTATACTTTATACTTTTTATGCCTTTTTTTACACTTTATCATCTGTATTTAAGTTTTAAGATAGAAACCATAAAATGCTGAGTATTTTTGAAATTTTATTGTTTAATTCATTTTTTTAAACTTAGTTTTTGATTTAGGAGCATTCAAATATTTTAACTTATTTTATGTCTCAATACAAAATATTCTGCTGTCATCTGGCAAAAAGTAGAATTGCCAGTAAGTGTTGTGGACAGTATTCAGAAAATGTGTTACACGGTCTTTGTTGTAGATGCTATAAATGGTATGAAATGGGTCCTATTTGCAAACCACTGATGCCCGAGAAGAGAGAGAGTTAAAGTTATCTGTCACTGTATTTTCCCATCTAGGATGACTTTCTACCAGCAATGGCTCTCTGCCCTTGGTTGCAGCAGGAAAAGCCAGCTTAATGCAAGGCCCAGTATTTGACTTATGTTAATATTGCTCATAGTTCACAGTTATTATGTCAAGCTTGGGTGAGAATTTCCACATCAACAAGAAACCTTTTTTCTGCCACTAACATCCCCTCCCTTTCTTTTTTCTTTTCCCTGCAGAATTCCATATTCTTGCACTGCATCTGAAAGATTAAAGTCATAAAGATGTGTAATAACATCATACTGAAACATTATGCATATTAAAATTAAATTTCCTCCTATTTTTTAGTTAATGCAAGAAATGCAAACATGTTCATTCTTATCTGGAAGTTACTCCTAAAATACTGATTTGCTCTGGAATTTTTGTTTGCTCGTTTGTTGGTTTTTTTTTTCCCTGCTAGTCTTTCATTGGGGTCAGGATAGTACTTTTGTAGATGAGATATTGGTAATACTTCAGCAAAACATGGAATCACGGATCCTGTTTCACAACTGCAGTTACACTGGAAGAGGTCTGCGAAATAGTGATGCCTTATACCAAACTTCATGAAGAACTATATATGAAGATTTGTTACAAAAATTATGACAGGTCACAAGAATGATGAAAAAAATATTTCTTTGTTACCTCTTCTTGCTCAAATTTCTCCAAAATTAAGTACCGCATTATGCCTGTAGTCAATATTTTATGGAAAAGTCAAAATGACATGGAAGGGAAGGAACAACTGAATACAGTCCTTCTTATTTGCTTGTGTTGTCACTCAGATTTTTTTCTTTACTTATTC